>VYZX01021943.1:108936-159496 GCA_013401335.1 Brachypteracias leptosomus
GCCTTATCCTGATGCCATTTCTTTGTTTTCCCCCTTAAAAAAAAAAAAAAACCCACAGAAAAGTGCCCAAACACTTCTGGTCTTCCCAGTAATGCATTAAAATGTGTCTCAGCTCCTCTGTACACAGCGAAATGCTCTCTGAATGCAAAGTGAGGGGAGGGCGAATTTCTCCAGGTTTCTGTACGTCTGATCTCTCCAAAACCTTCAAAATCTATCCTTGATCTCGGCAAACAGAGCGGAGCACAATGTTATTTATGCATTCATTTATCTTTTCATCAAGGGCGGCTTATGTGGTCTTTACTGACTTTGGTTTCTCATCATCACCGCAGATCAGCATCTGCATTGTGTGCACTTGTAACAGGGATAATGGATCTCACTTACAATACCTACAAACTCAGCTGAGAGCCGTGCAAAGCAAATGGCCATAAATGCACCCATCCTGGCCCAAGTCCTGATGAATAAAAATGAAGATCTTGTCAAATAATAAAGTGACAGGTTAATTTACAGGCGGGGATGGGGTGGTGGTGGGGGGTGAAGCGCGTTGCTCCCAATCTGTAGGAACGGTGCCACCTATCTGCAGATGAGCAGAAGAGCCTCGGATGGACCCGGGATAAACACATGTGATGTTGCTTTAGTTTTGTAAATATCAGAGGAATGGAATTGATGATAAAGGAAAATGCGAGATTAGACACACGCAGTTGCTTTCGAACCTTAAAAAAAAACAAGATTCCCAACAAAGGGCCGCGGTATCAAACAGTAATAAAGAGCCTCAAGCAGTTGTCTGTGCTCATGCCAGTTTTCATGCTTTAATTCTGCTGCCCTGTGGTTCTTAGCTTTGACATTGAGATCTGCACGGCCACCAGAGATAATTATTTCAACCTTCAGGCCATCAGGCGCTCATTTTTGATCATGGATATGTAAGAGATTTTTTTTTTTTCCTGGGTTTTTTTTTTTTTTTTTTTTTATGCTTCCCAGGCTTGCCAAGTGGGTATCAATAGAAGGGTAAAATAAGCAAAAATGGTAAGCATTTTAAGAGAAATTAAGACGCTGGGCTGTATGCTGGCTTTCCTGCTAGTTTTTCAAGGCCTTGCTATTGTTTAGCATTATTCAGCAGGCACCGAAAATACTGACAGAAGTATCTGAACTGATTTGAATTTTCCATCGCGGCATTGTTGCAAACAGAAATTAAAAAATTAGCTTTGACTTTACAATACTGCTGTCAGCAGTGCTGTTCCAACACCCTCTAATCCCCTAACACAATTTGCACACCCTGAATCCACATTTGATACGCTTTTTATGGCAACTCGTAGGTTTTACAGTGATTTTTCTCGTCCACACCTTACATGTGTGAGCTGAAACACATGATTTGTGCTGGAGCTACTCTGGTAAAGTCGTTTTGGAAGGACACTGATTTCAGGAGTTGCACTGAACTGCTCTGCAACCCATAGAAATGATCAATTACAAATCAAATCTGCCTGATCAGGATTTGGGAATTGTTGTGTGGCTGATGCCAAACATACACCCAAAGGACAAAGCAGGGATGATATTTAAATATCACCAACCAATATTTGCTACTAACATTATCTTTACCTAACAATTTGATATGTGACATCTATCTTAGATCAATGTATTTTCCAGCTGCAGATGAAAAGGTCTGTGTATTCCTAAAATAACAGCATCAGATACTAACAGGTCATCTCATTTTACATACACTGCTTAATTATATCATTTATTGAGTCACGTGCTGCTACACCCATTTTACAGATATACAGAGTAAAAATCATGCCCTTAGTGATCAATCATGACAAAACAGGAGACAGACCTAAAATATTTTGTGTAATGCTGCATTATTCCTCCTTTATGCAATATTTAAATTAAAATAAAACCACCAAACAATAGTAGGTTAAACAGACATCCCTCTGAAACAGAGATTTAGAGCTAGGAATATCCCTCCTGAATTTTATCGTGCCCCAAAATAGGTCTGAAACTAAAAAACTAAACGTTTGCAGTGTGGGAAACCAATAAACAGAAGTGGTTGTGCAACAAAAAAGCCACTGGAGATGTCCCTGCCAAAAAGCCAGTGGGAATTTTTGCCCTAAGTATATTGGACTTGATCTTGCAATTACATCTGCACAGACAGGCCACAGGTGCAGGGGACACTGAGCAGAATGTTCTGCACTTCTGAAGATGCGATTTTGCATGAAAATACTGGATTGTGGGAGCTTTCCCTTTCTTCCTTTCTTTTTTAATAAATGGGACCAAACAATATATAACAAACGTACGTATCCGCAGCACAGAGAAATATGAAACAGTCTCCTTGGACACAGTCCAAGGGCATAAATAAAATGTATTGTCCGTGCTAATCGTATGTATATTAACAGAAAGACTCAAAAAGACAAAATATACTTAGAATATTTGTCCCTTTTTAAAAAAATTCAAATTTCTAAAGTAAAATTTCTCATATTATTTCAAGAAATATAATCAAGAGAATGAACTAGCTTTCGGAGATATCATGTTTAATTTTAATCGTTTCTGCAACAGCTCCAGTGTGCATTCATTTTCCTTTATTAAACAGCAGGAGTCAAAGTTAATGCCATCCCCAGGCAAAGTAAACTTTCACATCTTCAGTTCTGTAAAACATTAATTCAATAAAAATATGAACTCCCCATATCCAAGCACAAGCCACTTCTCAACTCCAAAAGCCCATGATGTCTTCTGCTTGCTTTGGATTTCATACAGCTTCAGAAAACTGAATTCAGAGATTCAGAAATGCCAATGGTTTTCCCAAGAAAGGGAATGTTCTTGGAGAAAATGACGTTTTTAAGGGTTCGGAGTCCAAGTGAGCACTGGAGCAGTTCACTCCTGGTTGGGAATGGGCATTTTTATCTATTACCTACATAACTCAGGAAGAAATTGCAGGAATCCCTAATAATGGAAGGAGAGGAAGGGCTATGACAACAACGAGGGGACTGGAGAATCTCTCTGATGAGAGCCCTGGGGCTGCTGAGCTGCCCAGGAGAAGCCTCAGAGGGGATCTGATCAATGCTGATCAAGAGCTAAAGGGGGGGGGCAAGAGGCTGGGGCCAGACTCTGGTCAGTGGTGCCCAGGGACAGGCCAAGGGGCAGCGGGCACCAAGTGGACCCCAGGAGGTTCCCTCTGAGCAGGAGGAGGTGGTTGTTTGTTGTGAGGGTGTTGGAGCCTGTGCCAGGCTGTCCAGAGGGGTTGTGGAGTCTCCTTGTCTGGAGAGATTCCCAAGGGGCCTGGACATGATCCTTGGTCCCCTGCTCTGGGGGAGCTGCTGGAGCAAGGGGGTTGGACCAGATCATCTCCAGAGGAACCTTCCAACCCCCACCATGCTGGGATTCTGTGAGAAGTAAGAAAAGCTGAGATCACCAAATGCCTTCAATACAATAGGAAAACATCAAGCCACATCAATACCATCTAAGAAAGTAATAAATTAAAACATTTTGAGCCTTTCTGTGTCCTTTCTATCAACAGCAGCAACAAAAAGCAGGTCTTTTGGTTAGCAACCATAACTACCACAAGGTAGCTGGGTACCACAGCTTTTCGGAGGATGAGGAGCATCATTTTGGGTACAGATGAAACCCTGCCTGTCCCACCAGCTTCCTCGGATCCACTTCTCTTTGATGCTCTCCTCTGCACAGCACACCCAGCACTTGCTGCATTTCACTCCTTCCTTCTCTACCCCAAGAAGCAGGGACAGCTCTGGAGACAAGTCTCCACGTCCTTGCTGTTGGCTCCTGGGGACGATGAGCAGCCAGGGTGGAAAATCCTTCACAGACCTTTGCAAGCAGAGAGTTTCAGCCGAGCTGCGAGCACGATGGGAACAGAGAAACTCCTGAATGTTCTGCCCACCACGAGACAGCTGGCACACAATTATCATTCCTCCTATTTCTACAGATGGGAAAAATGAAGCTCAGAGAGTTGCCTAAACTCTTACAAGAGCTGTGTGACAGAGGTCTGAACACAATCCAGATCTCCCAACCCTACTCCTTAAGTTATGTGGAGAAGATGAACAACAAGGCAAGTGGGGACATCTAATTGCATTTCACCACCCCCAATGGGCAGAATGGGTGAAATCTTTATGGTACAGAAAGGGTCCAATGGGACTGAGAAAGATAAAGGGTTGTACAACCTATTCTACTATTTTTATTCTTCCCCCCCACCCCCCCCCACCCCGTAGAAATTCTGAAGCTTGGTATGGAAAGAAAACAAAGGGGTAACTGTGATCATATGGAGCCACTTGGGAAGGACGGGCAGAAAACTCACCAAGAGTTAATGCAGCCACGTTTGACTTAAAAACTTTTTGATATTGAGATATTCCAAGGCAAGCAGCACAGGAATAATGAGATAAGAGAAGGCAAGGGTGTGAGTGCTATGGAAATGGATGTTGTTAGTATGCAGTATGAAAGAGCACCCTCTGTTGTTTTTGGTTAACAGAAGCAAGTCTCCTGATACCTCGAAATAATATTTCAGTCCCAGAAAAGACTGGAGATAAATCATCACCACCGACAGACAGAAATCCACAAACACTTCCCAGGGAGTTCAGGCACTGCAGTTTGTTTGGGAAGGAGGGTTACATGTGCTCAGAGTTAGTGGGTTATAGAAGGAAGAATGTGCAAACTCCAGCTGCCTGGAATAGAACCTTTTTTATAATAAGTAATTTGTCCATGGAAAATTAAAAAAAAAATTTAAAAATTATGGATATCCCAAACTGATATGCTGGGTGATTTTTATTTATGATTTTTGTAAGTATTAAAGAGTTTTAGTTATGATTTTTATAAGTATTAAAGAGTTTTAGCTAAGGGTACACAATCATCATCAAACACAGGAGTCACCAATGGTAATTAAATCAAATTATGAAATGTCTGATGACACATCAGGCACCCCAACCATTTAAAAAGATGTGGCTGCATTCTAAGGGAAGATGTTAAATATATCAATGACAGCAGCAAAACTCTTAAGAACACGCAATGTCTGCCACTGGGAATGTGCTTTCCTTATTTAGAGCTAAAATTCTCCCACAAAACTGCAAGTTTCATTAATTTATTTCCTGCAACCAGAAATTACTGATTATCTTAAGGACCTAGAAATTACAGAGATGGATGATGATCCACATGATTCATTTCCCGTGATATATCAATGATGATGCAACAGGATGAAAATAAATTGTGAATCAAAGTTGGACCCATCAGGAGACTTCAGCAGGTTCTGCTCAGAGTAAAGATTTTTAATGTCATTTCAAAAATGTGCTTTCCAAACTGAGACCCTTAGAAATAGCTAATAAAGTCTGGAAAGAAATATTATATAGCACAGGTGTAAATAATGGTTTGTAACAAAGCATGACTTCTCTTTGAGGATAGTTCTCACTGAAAAAATGCATTATTGAGAGTTTCTGCAAAAATTAGTCACAATTTGATTTAGTGAAGAACCCTCCACGGTACATTTTGCATTTCCCATGAAAAATTGTGGATTTCTGTACATACAGAAAACTACATTGCATACGTATCCAGAACTATGCAGCTTAACAGTCAACACTTTCATGATTAAGCTTCGCTTTACATAACGTACGGGGAATGAGAGAAAAGTAAAATTTCAAAGAAAAAGGGTTCCTTCCTGCAGATTTCAAAGATGCTGAAGCAAAGAGTTCCCCTAACACATCTCATGTCTGCCGAGCAAGATTTTTTCCACTGGAGCTACTATGAATATGTCAATTACAGGATCATTTAACATTTCTACCTTGAAAGAAGCTGCTTGCCACAAGACCTGACAATGTACAACCTCTTTTTTTTTCTGCTTGCACAGATTTCTGAATATTGAGGACGAAGCTTGAAAGGGACATCCAAGAGTTACAATAATAGTAATAATGGGTTTTCCCTTTCACTAGTTTACTTTTTCAAGCCAAACACTTCTAGAAAATTCTGTCCCAAAAGGGTATTAAAGATGTAATTGGCAGAGTAAATACTAAAAAAAACCCCTAAAAAATAAAGATCAGGAAATATCAGTATCTGAGTTGCAGTTATGGGCACTTTTAACATGCCCCCCATACATATTGTAATTATATTGTAATATATTGTAAGGATCAATTAAAACAGTGTGTATTGCAAGTTCCTGCAAAATTTCCCCAACAACAGTGGTAAATACAGCATGTTTTCAGTCCTAGTATTGAGAAAACAAATTTTAAATTATTCTATGAGTGCCAGAAAAGGTTCCATCAAAGTAGAGAATATCAGATCTAAAACTATTGATTACTGCTCAAAGAGGAACTTACATTTCTACCTTTTTTACCATCATGTTGTAAATAATACCCAATGTTACTAAAACAACCAGAGATTGGAGAAAAACATTTTCCCCCGTTTTTATAATGGGTTTCTATGTGTTTTTGACATCATTCTGTGCTATGTATAATCAGTTTCTCATCATAAATATTAAGTTTCCAATGTAACAGGTATGTAAGCAAATGAATATCTTTATAAACAAAACTATATGCAGAGGAATCACACAGCATCTGAGTGTCTGCACGACCAGATTCCCTCTATAGCTTCATTGAAGAAATTTATTTTTTAAGAAAAAACCCATATTCATTAGAAAACATGACTCCAGAGCCACTGAAACTGGCGAGCACAGAGTGCTGTGGTTTCTAAAAGTATATAAACATTTTTTTGCAAATTGACTATAGTCCAAGCTGGCAGTCTCCCTTTAAATAAAATAAAAAAAAATAAAATTACACTTAGCCACTCAAGTTTGCAGCTTCAATAACTTCACAGCCACCTTAGTTACCTGTCCCCTTCCCTGAATCACACCTGAGAAGCACAGGGCTGCACACCCATGCAGTTAAATTAGCTTCAAAATCAGCTACTGCATTTTCCAAAATGCCCTAGAGGAATATTGTTCTGGCTAGAAAAAATCCCTGCAAGCTGCATGTTCTCGATCCCTCTGCTGAAATCATCCCTTTTTTTTTTTCTTTTTTTTTTTTTTACTTTTAGCAACATAAATTACGAAGTTATGAGACATGAATTCCTTTTGATTATTTGTCTGGGGGTTTTTTGTCTGGTGTTTCACAAGCATGTTCCTCCCTCACCCCTCCCTCCAGTGTAGTTAAAAATCACCTGTTTTTCCCAGGAAGAACTGCAAGAAGTAATTCTGCTGATGAAAGCTTCATGGGCAGGAGGAGCAGGGCAGGGACTGTCTCCATGGACTGGGCACTGGAGAGGCCCAACCTTGAATTCTGGGGTCAGTTTTGGGCCCCTCACTCCAAGAAGGACCTTGAGGGGCTGGAGCATGTCTAGAGAAGGGCAACAAAGCTGGGGAAGGGTGTAGAGCAGGAGTGTGGTGAGGAGCAGCTGAGGGAGCTGGGGGGGTTGAGGCTGGAGCAAAGGAGGCTCAGGGGAGACCTTCTGGCTCTGCACAACTCCCTGACAGGAGGTTGGAGCCAGGTGGGGTCGGGCTCTTCTCCCAAGGAACAGAACAAGAGGAACTGGCCTCAAGTTGCCCCAGGGGAGGTTGAGGTTGGAGCTGAGGAACAATTTGTTGTTGGTCAGGGCTGTGAAGGGCTGTGCCAGGCTGGGCAGGGCAGTGGTGGAGTCCCCATCCCTGGAGGGGTTTCCAAGGTGTGGAGATGTGGTGCTGAGGGACAGGGGTTAGTGGTGCCCTGGCAGGGATGGGGGAACAGTTGGACTAGATGATCTTAAAGGTCTCTTCTAACCAAAATGATTCTATGAACCTATGTCATTTGCCATCAGGGTCAGAGAATGGGCTCTGTCTACGCATAGCTTAAGAGTAGAGAAAATGTCACAGTACACTGTGCTTGGAGAAAGCCAACAGCAAGATTGGTTGGTAAAAATGAGATCAGCCCTCATCCAGCATAGGAAGGATGCTTGGACCTGTGTCAGTATCACCATGAGATACTTCAGGTGAGATTTCTCTGTCAGTCCCAGCAGAGACTGGTCTGATGAGACTCAAACCAGCACTTGATGACATGGGTTGACTCGAATTTTACTTTTGAGATATCAGCTAGAAAAAGAGGCTAAAGAGCAGTTTATTGACGAGCTGACTCCTCTTGGCCTCAGTGTTTCCTCAAACATACAGAAGACTGGAAGGTCCTGTTCCTCCTTACTTAAAAGGTCTTGGTTTTACGTTGGAGTACTGTTAAAATCTGGAGTCTTCTAACAAAAGCAAGGACAAGTTCATGGCAACACCAACATCAGCACAGCAAGCACAACGTATGAGGAAAAGATGGGTGGTTGTCCCCAAGAAGTGACAATAGACAAAACACCTGAGTGGAGAAGTATTTAAATCCTGTGCCCCACTGTGAGAGCAGCCAATATTTCCTGCTTAAAATTTAAACACTTTCCTTGTATCTCTTCAGGAAAGCTTCTGCCTTTTCTGCCATGAAACATCCATGAGTCTATGTCATCAATTAAGACTTCCAATACTTTCAATAATACATTTATTATGTGGCTCTGTGCTAGTGGCTTGCAATAAAGAAGTAAATTGAAAAGTTAAAAATGAGGTAGGGGAGAAGATATTATGCAGGAGATGTTGTTCTTAGGTGTGTGCACAAGTTTAATACAATATTCATCTACGCTGCAATTTTAACCGTATCAAGACATATAAATTTTGTCAAGAGATAACTAAGACACTAATAACTACACTTGAAACGTATCATTTTTTGTGCACTTCTAAAAGACGCTGCAATTGCACTTCTTAATGTGAATTTTAGCTTAATATCAACAGTAACTTCACTGGATTTGCTACACAACTGGTCTAATAATTCCATGCTTGGCAAACTTATAGTACATTTCATACCACTAAAATAGGACAGAATCCCTATTTTTTCAGTTTTATATCAGCAGCTTCTTTTACTGCTGAATATATATATATTTTTTATTTCTTTTTTTTTTTTTTTAAGAAAATATTTTTCCACAGACTGCTCTGGCATTTGCAGATACCTGTATTTATTTTAGCACAGCTATGCCCACTTCTTCCCAGATGTGATTTAACCAAGTCAACACAGCAAATAAACCATGGACAACGTTGACCCACCTCAGAACCAGCCACCTGAAGAGGGCTGAAGGTTCTCGTTAGGAAGTTGACACCATCTACTAGCACAGCCCAACATCAGGGGCTTGCAGAGCAAAACTGAATGAAGATCTGGCGTCTACCATGCTACAGAAACTTGAGTGGTTTCTTCTGTAGGAAATCCAGTTTGCCCACTCTGAGACTGCTCTGGGGTGATAGTGAGAACACAGCACGGACAACTAGGACATATGCTACAGAAACACTACTGAACCAAGCTAAACCACCACTTAGATGCACTTTATCAGCTCTGCTTCTCTAGGTGTAACTCAGATCCCAAAGAGCTCATGTCCTAAACATATTTTCACAAAGTCATGAGATGCATCAGAAGAAAGGAAAATAATGAATCACAGAATGGTTTAGATTGGAAAAGACCTTTAAGATCATTGAGTCCAACCATTAACCCATCCCTGCCAGGGCACCCCTAACCCCTGTCCCTCAGCACCACATCTCCACGCCTTGGGAACCCCTCCAGGGATGGGGACTCCACCACTGCCCTGCCCAGCCTGGCACAGCCCACAACAACCCTGACCAACAACAAATTGTTCCTCAGCTCCAACCTCAACCTCCCCTGGGGCAACTTGCGGCCATTTCCCCTTGTTCTATCACTTGTTCCTTGGAAGAAGCTGACCCCCACCTTGATACAACCTATTTTCAGGTAGAATTGGATTATGGGTACAAGTTACTCCTGGGGAGATTTCAATTAGATACAAGAGGAATTTTTTTCACAACGAGGCCAATCAGCCACTGGAATCATCTCCCCAGGGAAGTGGTGGAGCCCAGCACTGGACACTGTTAAGATTGAGCTGGACATGTGTTGGGTCACCTTGTCTAGACCAAGCTTTGGCCAAGAAAGGTTGGACCAGATGATCCTTGAGGTCCCTTCCAACCTGTATTCCATGATTACTCAAGGTCATCAAGGTCATGGATGCTGTTTGCCCTTGTATGCCCAGTGCTCTGCAGTGAAGAAGAAAGGAGACAAAGAGGAAAGTTAAAAACCCCAAACTGGACAACATGGAAAAGCAGGAGAGCAAAATGGGAGGGCACAAAGGAACCATAAAGGAGAGAGGCAAGGAGTAACAGACAGCTAACACCTGTGGAATTAAAAAAGGCAAGAAATAAACAAGAGAAACACTGCAGAACATGTTCTTGAAGATCTGGGAATAAAAAACCATGTATTTCTGACCTTTACATACTGAATCATAACTGATTTTTGCTGTTTTTAAAGAAACATCCATCTCAGGACAGCCTTGATTTGCTTCTCTTTATAACAATGGAGAAAACATGATTTTAAAATGATTTTTTGAACACACCACACCTCTCAAAACCAGACCCAACGTCCCAAAATGAGCACTTACAAACCCAGAACCCCCCCGAATAAATGGTGACATTGATAAAATATTAGCTGTACCTGTGTGCCACAGGTCAAAGCCTCTGAAAACCCAAGGTAATATTTTACTAAACAATAAAAGAATGGTGTGAATAAGCTTGCAAATGGTAGCTGTGATGTATGCTTTGTCACTAGCACAGGCAGCAGGTCAACAGTAAAAGCAATAATAATTATTTATGCACAATGGCACTGCAGCAGGATGCCAGGAGGCCACTGTTTTCAACCTCACAGAAGACAATGGTTGGCTAAATGCAGCACCTCGAGGCTTTCCTTTCAAAGAATTACCCAAACTTACACTTTTTACAGAAATCCTACCTGCTGCCACACAGTCAACAGACAGAATAAACCCAAATAATTTACTTTTTTTTCCTGTTGCTCCACGAAATCGCAATCATGTTGTCAGCGTGTCTGCACTTAAGACAATCACTCCAACTTATAGAACTGACAAAGTTGGAGTTGGATTTTAAGGTAAAAAAAGCTGAAATAGCTCCTGTCTGAATTAATTTTACAAACCAGCATAGATTACGAAATTAAAGCACATAGAGGAAGGTTTTTGCCAACAGTATTTAAACTTCTCCGTGCCTTGTTTTAAAAGATTTGCATTTTTCCTTGCCAATATTGAGTTGGGCAGCAGAGAGACATAATAATAATTACATGGTACTGAAAATGTGGGTTATCACATGCTTGGTATTTCTGATTAATCATATATAAATATATCAAACAATACATGCAAGAAAACTTACAATCTAAGAATAGAGACACCAGGGATGAGTGACGTGAGAAGATTCCAGGACAGCCCTTTTAATGTAGGTCTACCTTGTTTTGGAGGTCTTTAACTGCTGGAAGAAAAGCTTTTTGTGAAGGAAGGACTCTACTGACTGGGAAGAGTGTTCTGGGATGGAGAGAAGTGAAGTTGGGATGAACTGATTCAGAAAAGCTCCATTCCTGACTCAGTTCAGGTGTCTCAGCACCACACTACTCACAAACCTCTGGTGAACCATGTTCAACATCACCCTGAAGCTTCCAGCTGGGGGAGAAGGACATGGGATACCAGAATCATAAATAAAACCTGAGGCGGAGTTATGAAAAATAATAAATGAACAGATCAATACCAAAAATGCAGGAAAAACAATTCATCTGAATTTCAGTATAGACAACCTCTTACAATACCACACTGTTAAAAATAAATTTGTCCACAAAGTCATGTTCTTATGTCATTACAAACTGGAGGAGGATAATGACTACGTTAACAGAATCAAACATGGAAAATCCTGAACTGAACTGGCCATAGAGGTAAATACTGAAGAGAACAGAGAAATAATACAAAAGAACCTACAGGGCTTTCAGATTCAGATCTCTATACAGAGTAATATATAAAAAAATGAGATTAGGATCATAAAGAAATGGCACTGAATAAAATGGAGATAATAGCTCAAAGAACATACATGTAATGAGAGAAACAAATTTAAAAGGCAATGAGTGACCCTAAGATTATATCAGTTGGTAAACTTATATTAAGTTTGCAGAATAATAGAGTAGGTTGGCAGAATAAGAAGGGTAGAAGTGAAGAAAAAAAATAAATCCTGGGAAATCACAGCTAATAGACCTCTTTTATATTCAGCTCTGCAATCTCCCCCCTTACTTTCAATAGCAAGATAGTGAAATAAGAGATGATTAAAGGAAAAACGCACAAAAATAATTAAATGCTGAATCACCTGTAAACTAGAGGCAGCTCAGAGAGCAGGGATGGTGGGAACACCCAAGTATGGTGTAAGAAAGAGAAATATGGGAATGGCAGGTAAATATAACTAGGAATAATAAAAAAAAAAGGGGGAAAATGCATGTTACACATCAGGAAAGCCTTCCTGACAGTGAAATTGTGGAATAGTTTCTCAACAAACCAGAAGAAACACTCGGTGGCATAATGAAGGGAACAACGTTGAACTGGCAGGGGGGGCAGAGAAAAAGATCTAAGAAGTATTTTTCTCCATCTAATTCTAAGGGACCATTAAAGCAGACAATCAATAGTCAGGGAGGTAAGTTATTTTGATAAGCTCCGTGGTTTTTGTTCTTTGAGAGGAAAAGCCCATGGTTGAAGTTGGGAGGAGAAAAAAAAGAGGAAACACCAAGCTGTGTGCTTTCTTGCAGCGACTGTTTCCCATTGTGGATTTTACCATTATCTTTACATATGAAGAGAGATTGAAATAATCTAGAGAGGTCCCCCACACTACAACACTGAGATAAAGGAGAACTTGAAAGGAACACCACATGGTTTGGCATCAAATTAAATGGGGGAGAACAAGAGTTCGTGTTTCCTGGGGGAAAGAGACTGAATATTATGAGGTTAGTCGCACTATTAGTGGGGCCAATAATGTCACTTAGAAGAAAAATAAGTGTGATGTGTAACTAAATTTTTCACGTCGCTTCGGTTGGGCAGAGAGAGGTAGTGAAGTTAAAGAGCAACAGCACAATTCCACCAGGGAAAGGCAGTGGAGGAGGGATCCAGCCATTGGGGCAGCTTTTTTTTCAACAATTCAGCAAAAATGCTGAACAATGGGTGAAATTTGAGCCTAAAACGTGACTCTCATAATTAAAAAAGAAGCAAAGCCTAATATCTGGTATTTATTTTAAAGCATAATACATTGTCAGCATATTTGAATATTTTATTCATATTATATTCAGGGTGAAATCAGAGCCTAAAAGGTGACCCTCGTAATTAAGATAAGTAAAACCCAGTATTTGGTATTTATTTTAAAGCATAATACAATGCTAGCTTATACTCATATTTGAATATTTTATTCACATTATATTCCACACATTCTCACCCACAGTCAGAGCACTAACAATTTAGCCTGAATGGCTCAGAAAACAGCAGGTTTTCTTTATTACAGATGCTCTTAGTGCAGTTAATATAATCAGCTGCTTCAGGAACAGTGTTAAGATGCATGAGCTACTGGTATGTAGTTTAGAAATAGACTGGTTAAAAATATTGCCTGCCAAAAGATAAAGGAAAACAAGCGTGGTCAAATGGCTTCTGCACAGAACTATAAAAAAAACCCCAAACTCTTAACTGGTAAACCAGCTGTGCTGCTGAATTAGCATCTGTATTTCAGTGAGCTCACCAGCCTGTTGTGCCTCAATATTTGTGGCTGTGAAAGGAGAATAAATAACATTTATCTTTTTGCTTTATGAAGCTTTGGCTGGAAACCCTTTGGGGCAGGTAATGGGTCTCTCATCCCACTCTTCTAAAGACTGAGCAAGTGACAGTACAAAAAAAAATATATATTACTATGTAGGATGCTGCAAGAGGAAAAATATTTGGGCCATACATTAAGTTCTAGGTAGATGTCTTGCATCTATCTCACAGATCAAGCATCTAGCACATCGTGTTGCACCCAATGCCCATCTTTTCTGTTGGGTTTGGTCTGTGTTACCAGTCCAGACATTAATGAAAGGATGTTCTCACTTCCTGAACTCTGCTAAAGGTTTTGCAATGGTTGGGGAAGGACTTTGCAGACTAATAAAAAGCACCGATTTCAGAACACTGATGACTAAATGAGCAGACAGGCTCAGCAAAGTGATTTATCACAAACCAGCAATGAGATGAGTCTGGAAGACAGTTTTCGATGAATCTGCAGAGCGTTGGTGGGAAAACCAGAACAGAACAGAAGGGACAATGTCCTATGTGAACTGTGAAGCTGTTTCACCACGGGTTTCCAAAGCACCTCATCCAGGATGAATTTTGCTCTATGTCTGCACGTACTGCAGGTCCAGTACCCTTTGAATAGTGATGTATGGCTGTGGACAGAGACTTTAGGCTTCCTCGTCCTCCCCTGTGATGGCAGGAAAGGAAAGATCCTTCTCCTACCTCCTTCACAGCTCACCAGCAGTTTGGAGATGGGCTGGTTTGGGGACTACAGTCCCTAGAACATCTTGAAGGACCACAGTTGCAGCACACAACCTTTCTCCTTCGTGCACAGATTGGTACAAATTCCGCCGTAATGGGCAAGTGCCTCTGGGCAACACCTGTACCAGTCAAACAATTACTTGCTAGCCTGAACTTGGCACCAAAACCAGCCCTCCCATCACAGGCACAACATTTTACAGAAGTCTGCAGCTTGCTTTTCTTCATGCTCCGCAGACTTCACATTCTGGCATGTTCCTGAAGCAAGCCAAAGACAATGCATATTGGAGCATGCCTTGATGTCTGGATGGAAAGGTTCACCTTCTAACTGATAACAGATGGAGACACAATGCATAACCCACTGCATGATTCATTTAAAGACTCTCTCTCACCAGGCAACTTAGCATTTCAATAATCAAACTGCACTCTCAGAGAGCTGGGGAGGGTATGACCGGTTGGCTCCTTCCTAGATAACAGTGCCAGACTCTGCAAACAAGGTCAGCAGAGAAAGTGGCTTTGGAAAGAACACCAGTAAGTTAATTAACTGATGCAGATAAAGCCCTGAGCTCATCTCAGAGATGAACTTAGGCTGCCAAGTGTCAGGAAGGGAAAATGCTTTCATATGTTTTCTGTGTTTAGCTACCACTCCCCAAAACCTCCAGGAACTCACAAGATCTATCACTGTTTTGACGGAGTGCTTGGGTGAGGAGTACAGAAGACATCAGCTATCAAGCCACACACAAAGTTTGACAAATGATGTCACAGACATGCACAACACTTACCTCGCAGCTGCAGACACATACACACCACTGATATTGGGTTCAAGCCCTTGTCAATAACTGAAGGTAGCAAAGCCTGTCTTTTGGCAGGCAGGAGCTGATCAAAGTTCTTATGAGCACTCTCATCTGAAATGCTGTTAGAGATTATTTCTTTGCTGGTAAGGAATTCAAGCTGAGGGGAAAAGGAGTGGAGCAGATAGTCCACACACAGAGAGACCAGCAAATATTCCCTTTGTTAGTACATGTGACACCATTAGCACCCTCCATTTAGTGAATATTCCCAGAGATGTGGCAGTGCTGGAGGCTGGGATCCTGCACAAGCAGGACTCAGCTGCTACTCTTCAGGTACTGCATGTGGGTTAGAAATATTCAGAAGTCAAGTCAAACCCAAAGAAATAGCCTAGGATATGGAACGGTGGAGGTGAACACAGTAACCTCAGTGGGCTTGAATTTCTTGTTGAGTTCAGGTCCAGGGTACAATGAAGACTTGCATTTTTTCCTTGGAAAACTTCTTCCCCTGAATTATGATGGCAACTTGTCTAAAGAGTCTAAACAAAGCCAACAAGGCCACTTCTCTCGTAAAAGGCTCTCGTGAGAAGAGTCCTTCAAGAGGAACGTGGAAGAGAGGTGGATTAGGGGTAAAAAGTGGATTTACATAGCGTAACAATGGATAATGAACGTTACACTACGTCAAGCAAAGGGGGCAAGGTGCCTTTGAACACTGTGCCTCTTTCCCATCACATCTCTTGATGAAGGACACGAGTGGCAGCCATTGCTGAGGAGCGAGAAAGTTGGTGACTTTTGTGGTACTTGGGCTTTTCTGAAGCAATTTACCTGGAGAGACAATAACATTCTCTACGTCAGCCGAGGGCAGTTGGGTTCTTACTTTTTGAGCAAACATCTTGAGGTATCTTTTAATTTATATCAGAAACAAGCCCTCATAACCCCTGGTCCTCAAAACCACTTCCCTGGGGATGTCATTATGTCATACACACGATCACCCAGCAACCACTCCTCTGAAAGCACTGAAAATGGTGACCCTTGCCATTTCCACAACCATCTTTGCTACCAACTGTCCTCCTTTATTTCCTTGAGCTCCTCCTTGAAGCCACAAGGAAAAAATCCAATGGCAGAAGTGCTGCTCAGTCCCAGATTAAAAAGGAGAATTATTTGGCATAGAAATTGCCTTAGAAAAGGAACAGGAATATAACCTTTCTTTGAAATTATGTCCAGCTCTGTTGGGTTTTTGCAGTTGAGATGCTGCTGAGTGTTTTCTCCTCTTCCCTTCCCTTTTCTTCTCCCCAACCTTCAACCTGATGCTGAGTTAGAGAAATCCCCTTGGCAATTGTGAAAAATCACAGCTTCAATGACAGGATATAAATTCTAATACAGACAGACAGACACATCTCTATTACACATGCAGAAAAACTATGGGGCTGGATATGTTCACCCAGCTGCACTCTCTCTTACTTTCTTACAAAACAGAGAAATTCCCAGTTATGAACTTGAGCTTTACAGGCCCACATCTCCACAAAAAATAGACATGTTTCAAATTCTACTAATAAACTTTGAGGAAAATCCCTATAACTACATTATTATTGCAGCCTGAGATAAACCTTAATGTGCAGTTCGGAAGTGACACAAGATTAAAATTGTTATACTTGCTGCTTGTCGAGTCAGAAATCCCACCATCTTTATCTCTTAAAAAAGACATATTTTTCATGTAAAAAGACACATATCTCTTTAATAAAGCAAAGATGTTATTAAAAGTAAGCCCATGTCAGCAAAGCTTATCGACTATGTGATATAAACCTTAAATGCTGTGGTAACTATTTCAGAAAGAACACAAAAGCCACATCAAAATGATACAAGACTAAGACTCACAAAACGTAAGGAAATTATTTCCAACTGGCCAGAGAAACGAGGAATTATCTTCTTGCACAACTCGCTGCATTTTACCCAGGTAATGTGGCTCACATGGCAAAGTACAGTTCTAAAATAATTCATTGTTCAGAGACCCTTATCAGCTGCAAAGCCAAAGCTGGAGCAGGGCCATATCAGCTGCAGAGCCAACACATAACAGAGTGAAGAGTGGAAAGGACAGATTGCAGTGTCTCCCCATTCTACTGCTGCTATTGCAAAATACCAACCTCTGAATTTCCATCCTGTTTGCTACGTGAATGCCAGTTTATTATTCAAATGGAACCGTGGCACATTAGTGTGAGAAAGAGCGATACTGAAAACAAATTCCAGAGTTTCTGCTGCAGCCCCTTTTTTATCCTTTCAGGGAAGGTTCGTTTTTGAGTGAAACCTTGCACAGGAAGATTTCTAATATTATACAAAGATAGGAGAGCACGAATAGCCTCAGTACCATTTGCTTAAAAAAAATAATAAAAAAATAAGAAAAATCCCAGAAGGACACAGCACAGCCCCTTAACTTTCATTTAGAGCCTGAACAAAACAAGCACGCACACCAAACAAGAAAGCGGATGGCCCCAAACCCCAATTCCCACCTCAACGTCAATCAAAACTCAGCATCTGTAATGTGTGTTTTGATTTTTTTTTAAATGAGGAAGGAATGATGCAAATGGTAACATCTAGACTTGTCATCTGTACACCAAAGCTCTCGTTCAGCTGAACATATGCTGAAATTTAAGCATATTGAAACAAAGCCCAAGCCTCAGCCAAGCTGAATTCAAAGTGGCTGAGATACTAAGGCCACACTTCTGCAAGGCATACAAATGTAGGATAAAGCTGAAGCATGGTCTTAATTTTCCATTCGCATGAAAACATCTGTTAAAGCACCACCTTCATAATAATAATAGATGTCATAATGGCAGCTGTCATAGTTAGATCTCAGAAGAAGGAGGAAAAATGGTAGTTTTCCCCTCTGTCACAGGGAGGTTCTGTGGTCTGCCCCCAAACCACCCATCAGGAGAGGCATGAACAGAACCCGTGTCCTCTGCACGTCCATCAGACCATGCTGCAAGGGCTTGGGATGCAATTTAACACACACAGAGCTCTTTGCTAAGCCAAGGTCTATGTCCTGATATCAAAGTTGGAAAGGCAAAGCTAATGCTGTTCAGGAAACCATACGGGGACATTTTGCCTTTAGAAATTGCTTTAAAATATGGAAAACAAAGAACAAATCTTTGTGAGGCAGAAGAATGAGTAGACCTGCCCTGAGCAAGGACCATCCCAGGTTGTCCCACACAAGGGCAAGCCTAACCCTGGGTGAACAAACACTGCCCCCTGTTTTAGGCAGATGCAAGATTTGGCTCAACTCAGTAATAAGATTTTAAAGTGGAATTTAACAAGTTATTTAGATAGTGCCTGTAGGCAAGAGCACTTTCCTTTTTATTAAATGCTGCATGGTTTTCTTATTAGTCTTGAGAAACACACACTCCTGGACTGAAACACAAACTGCACCCAATCCACCTGCCTAGTATGTGATATGGTTTGGGTTGGAAGGGACCTCAAAGATCATCTAGTTCCAACCCCCCTGCCATGGTCCACTAGACCACTCAAGGCACCATTCAACCTGGTCTTGAACACCTCCAGAGATGGAGCATCCACAGCCCCCCTGGGCAACTGTGCCAGTGTCTCACCACCCTCACAGTGAAGAATTATTTATTTGCTAGTAAATATTATTTGTTTATTTCAGTCACTTAAATTATAATTCAAGTTGCATATAATAAAAATGATTGGAAAAAAACCCCCCACACATTCATATTTATTTATTAATAAACAGTAAAATATTTCTTTATAAAATTGTGGTTATATTCTAGAAGTATTTAAATCTAATTAGCTTTAATGTTTGGAAAAATAAACCCACTGAAAATCATTGAAGTTCTTTAGCTGTTCAGTGTGTCACACAGTTTTAAGAAGATCTCACTCTACAAGGCATCTACAACCCCACCACAAGATGGGAACCCCCTGGAAACCTCCTGACCAGGGCAGGGCTATTAATTCCCACCAGATTTATGCTTCTCCTCTGCTGTCCAGGGCTGGCTGGGATGCAGCTTCTCCATCCCCAGCAGGATTGTCCCCTGCTGGCCACCAACCCCGGGAGGTCCCCAGCTGCAGCAGGGACTAATTAGCAGAGGGGGTGGCACGTGGGTGAGATGAGCTGCAAATACCCAGCTTGGAGACAAGGCATGAGGTTCCTGCTCCAAGAAGAAAACTTTTCTTCATGTGTTTTAAAGAAAAAGGAAAATTAAGGATTTTAATCCATCCCAGTGCATCACACTGAATAATGGCTCTACAATTACTGAGCCATCTTGCCAGTTATCTGTAACTGATATAGCAAGAAATATATACAGCAAGATATAATCCTAATTATACTGAGGAAATTTATATGTGAAAAAAACCCCTGACAACCCACAACTAAAATCCCCTACCATTAGAATAATTTATAATTATTAAAATAATCCATAAATTAAAATAGCCTTTAAATGGACTCTCAAAAGATAAAAGGCATTACTTTATCATTTTGCAAAATTAATGTTAACCTGCATTAAATAAAAAGAAAAAAATTGTTCTGCTTTGTAGAAATGGTAATAGTACGTTTTAGCCTCATATTTGCAAATATTCCATAAAAGAATTCAGAAATAAAATTTAAAATATACATTACCAATATGATATAAATCACCAAGGTAAATCTAAATAAACATTATAAAAATAAATTATTGAAGCACATTCTGAAATATATACATGCTCTCCACCTTCAAGTTACTCTTTATTACTCACTCTCTGGTAACAGCACATTTCCCACAGGGATCGATTATGTAAATCCATACATATAAAAAAATGTATGAAGCACAGTTGAAACAAAAGACCAGATTCCAGGCTCCACTTTAATATATCTAAAAGTAAGTTATACCAACTACCATTTCCCCTCCTAACTTCCTTCAGCCTCTAATTACGTGACAACTGCAGAGCCCATGAATATAATTTGTGGAACTGTCTACGCTTTTAAGACTCTTAATAGAACTGTAAATTGAAAGAGCAAACAAAAATTCTCCTGCAATGAGTCATACTTTGCAGTAATATTTTAGAAAGAAATATTGCACGGCAACAGATACAGGTCCTGATGTTCTCTTTGGAGCCAAATCCATCACATACATCTGAATATTTGATGTGCTGACAAACAGTTGTGGCAACATCCCCGTCCCTGTCACACACAACTTCTGAAGGACCACCATCTTCACGTTCAACTAGAAAGTAAAAACACCACCACAGCATCTCACAGGCTGTGTTCTTACCAAAATTCTCTGCAGTTCTACATCATTCAAGTGTGTTTCCACCTTCCAGACATCTAGAATTTGAATAAATATGTTAGTGTTGATACACGCGTTCACGGAGACCCATCAGAACTCCATATATCAGCTATTTGATTATTGTCTGCGTGCTGTTTTCAGCTCCCTAACATCTCTTTGGGTTCTTTTTGCAGCCTGAATATTATTTTTATAAATGGGAAGGAAGCAGCGAATCACTGCCAGGGGTGACACAATGAAGAAAAAATGAGTTCTTTAAAGATTTTTATCTCCTTTGTGCCACATTCAGAGGCAAGGACTTATCCAACAAGTTGCTATCAGCGTTTCTTGATTCGGAGGTAAAGTTGCTTAAAATATTAATCTGATGAGGAGTTAAAACCACAAGCTTATACACATAATGTAGGGACTAGGCTTCTTTTCTTTTCTGCCTCAAATAAAAAAAGCAACTTGTGTTTTACCTCGAGAGATTTGGGAGATTTTCTTATCTGGAATTTCTTCTGCGTACCTTACACATTGTGATTTATAATCCTGTAAAAAAAACCACTTCCCAGCATCGACCTGATCTCAGATGAAGTAACATTAAAAACATCATTTTGTGGGTGTACTAACTACTCCTCAGATTAACAGGTGGCTGTTTTGGGGAAGGCTTCTCCTCGTTTTGATGTACACACACCCTGAAGTGGATTATGCACACAAAGCAGGAGATAGCGCCGCGCCGGCCACCCCGACGCTCACGGAATCCGCTGCAATTTTCCTTTTCATTGTAAAAAACCCGGTGTGAATTACAAAGCCAGGGACCCGACAGATTATTATCTCATTTTCTGCTGCTGAGAACTGGTGACAATCCCCCGCGAAGGGACGTGGCTCAGCCCCACCACTCACTGACTGGGCTGTGGCACCGCCGTGCCCCCATCCAGCCGGTTTCCACACCCCTGCTCCCCAGTTCAGTTTATTTTTACCCTGCTCTTCCCTCCCTTTGATCCTGCCTGGTACGAGGCTGGCTCTGAGCTACCCTGGGTGGTCTCCCGTCAGATCCCAGCGATCAGTGTCTCTCTCCACCAGTTGCCTTCTGGGGGGACTCCCATCAGCTGTGCTCTTACACGCATCTGACAACTTTATTAGCCGGCTCCGAGAGCGCTTCAGAACATCTCCACGCCCTTCCTCAAACAATCCCACCTTTGTAGTTGACTTAGGACAAATAATTCTATGAACACTCCAGCTTTTATACTCCATAATAAGGTTGAAATGAAGAGAAATTTCACATTATGTGCAAGCCGAGGGTTGGTTTTCATGTTTGGGCTCGGAAAATCAATCCCGGATTGATTTTTGTGTATATATCGTTATTGTCAGAGGATTAATTGATGAATTTTTCATTTGATGAGTCAGGTGGAATGGGCTCCGAGGCACAGAGTGAGGAGAATTTTAATTTACTCTGCTTCTTGGTGCTAAGCAGCAAAAATTATCAATTGCGATACTCGCTCTGTTAGAATTTTCCTGCTCAAAAACAATGTTTGAGTGCAAAGCTGAATTTCTGAGTGTATGCACATCGCACGTTAAAACTTGCTTAAATCAGAAGTTTCTGAATGGATTTTCATTTGGGTTTGTGTTTTTTTTTTCTGAAAGCGCCCTTTAGTTTCAAATCTTGCAGATTTTCACACTTGCTATCATTAAAACGTATTTGGAATTCAGACTTGGGGGAAAAACAAGCCTGGATTAACACAAGAATTCTCAATTCAATAGAAGGTACAACCTCACAAGTTTCACTTACACTGTGCCAGAATTTTTTTTTACCGTGGCTTTCAAATGGAAAAAAAAAACCAACAAAAACCCACTCACATTTTAAGTTTACCTTTTTGTCTGAAACTCCAAAGTATAAGTCAATCTTTTCACCTAAGATTGGAGTGGGCTGGTATAAAAACCCACAAAATGATGAAATTCTTAAAGAATTCAGAAAACTAAGCCCCTTAAATTCAGAAAATAATTCTTATCTGCTGAGCACAACAGGCCAGAACTTTTGTGTGCAGGTACAAAATACACATTGTCTATTTGTAAGCTGGTGCCAAGGTGTCAAAACACATTAAACTCCCCCAAAAGCTGGTTGGCTCCATATGAAATGCTGTTGTTGAAGCAGCTGAAGGGTTCACTGCTCGCTCTGATTTCCAGATGAGTCTGAGAGGCTCTATTCAACACCCTGGCAGGTCTGGGGTGTAGGAGGTGCTCCTGTGATTTTCCCAGGCAACAAGGTGGCATGTGAAGTGCCCTTGACCTCCAGCATAGGACTTCTTGCAAAGTTTAGGTTTTCCTGAGCATTAGGAGGTAAATTTGGTGCAGCACAGCTTGAAATCACAGCCAAAGACCATCGAGATAAGGGTGTTTGATTACTGTGGGTGGAAGGAGAAACAGAAGGATGGATCATCTCAATTTAATAATAATCTCAAATTAAAGGTACGGATCTTTCCCAAGCTCTGCCACAAATTCTCCAGGATTGTGTTGTCTTCCAGCACCCTTCTACAGAATGATGCACGTACCACAGAGACAGCAAACAGCACTTAATCACTATTTAATATGGGCATTTCAGGAAGCCCCACCAGAATCAATGTTGCTCTGTATGCTGTAGAAGCACACCAAAAGTCTTCTCTCCTAGAAAATTAACATCTGAACTTGTGCTCTAAGATCTACAGAGAAAAAAAAGTATCATTCAACCAGGCAAAATGAGAATGGCCATTGGACTGAGAAGAGTTGGGGTTGTTCAGCCTGGAGGGGAGAGGGCTCCAGGGACACCTTCTTGGGGCCTTTCAGGACTTCAAGGGGCCTGCCAGAAAGATGGGGATGGACTTATTGTCAGGGAGTCCAGTGAGGACCAGAGGCAAAGGTTTCAAACTGATCAAGAGTAGAGGTAGTGAAGCATGGGCTCAGGTTGCCCAGAGAGGTGGTGGCTGCCCCATCCCTGGAACCATTGCAGGAGAGGTTGGGCTCTGAGCAACCTGAGGGAGTTGCAGATGTCCCTGCTCAGTACAGGGGGGTCGGACTAGATGACCTTGAACAGTCCCTTCTCACTCAAACCAGTCTGTGATTCTATGATCAAGGCAAACAAAGAAACAGAAGAAAGAGGCACGAAAGACAAATGATACAATTCTCTAGAATTACAACCACTTCAAAGACCAAGCTACAAATTGGTCTGCAAGCCAGTATGGAGAGAAAGCCATCAACAGGGATGATAAAAAGACCAAAGCACTTAGTGTCTTCTCTTACAGAAAACTGTCAACGCTTTCTCCACAGCATTTCACCTCTGCAGCACGTCTAAATAACCACTCATCCCCCTCCATCCAGAATGTCCTACTGGCTCGTCTCCGTCCTGCTGTTACTTCTCAGACATGTTGAATATGGAACTGATTCTAGTCTTGAATCTCTTTTTCTGAGTGCTCTTTTTGATCATTTTACTATCTGGCTTCTATTCCTCCAGTGAAACTGTTCTCACTCAAGTTGCTCAAACAACATATTGCCATGCCAAATTTCAGGCCTTGTCTGAGCTTCTGCTGTGCATGACAGTGAAATGAAATGAGACACTGCTCTTATGGCTCTCCTTCCACTTCCCCAGCACCCCCTTCGTGTCCCCTTTCTGGGTTACAATCCTCTCTTCTGCAGTGTCTCACTGTTCCATTAGGTCCACCCGCATCACGACCCAGCTTCATTCATTCTCCTACTTTTACTACACTCAATGCTGATGACACCTGGAGCTCTGCGTCCAGTTCTGCAGCCCCCAGCACAAGAAGGATGGGGACATATTGGAGCGTGTCCAGAGGAGGGCACCAAAATGCTCAGGGGAATGGAGCATCTCTGGTATGGAGACAGGATGGGAGAGTTGGGGCTGTTCAGCCTGGAGAAGAGAAGGCTCCAGGGGGATCTCATAGTGACCTTCCAGTACTTGAAGGGGCTACAGGAAGGCAGGGGAAGGTCTGTTCAAAAGGGTTTGTAATGACAGGACCAGGAGTGATGGTTTTAAGCTGGGAAAGGAGAGATTTAGGCTGGAGATTAGAAAAAAAGTTCTTTAACATGAGGGTGATAGATCAGTGGAATGGGCTGCCCAGAGAGGGGGTGGAGGCCCCATCCCTGGAGTCCTTCAAGGTCAGGCTTGGTGGGGCTCTGAGAAGCCTGCCCTAGGTAGAGATGTCCCTGCTTGTGTAGGGAGGTTGGACTAGATGACCTCTAAAGGTCCCTTCCAGCCCGAAACACTCTATGATTCTATGACACCCACCTCTGTTTTCCTTGACATCAGAATTACACAATGCATGAGTAGTCTCTTAAAAACTTTGTGCATCCACCAAAGGTCCACCTTACAGCTCCTGAAGTGAATAATCTAAGTTCTTCTCAAAATCAAAAGGAATTCCCAGAGACAAGTTTAAACCTGAAATTTTGAAGTTACACTTTGAAAAAGCATAACAAAAAATATGAATTATGAAATAATAATAATACAAACCCCCTTTCTCTAAGTCCTAATTTATACTCCAAGAATTTCTTGACCAGATGCCCCAGGTTATGCAATAATGTCTACTTTCATTTTGGCTTCATCCATAGACTGATTTCAGCATTATCATGACCAGTTTGTTTACATTAGTTAATGCACTTTTTAAAGAATAAATGAAGACAAAGTTTTGACCACCAAATCTGCAGCATCACCCTCAGACAACCATGATGATGCTCTCACTCCATCCGCTGAAAGATGCTGAATCTTTCTGCTTTGCCTACCTACAACCTGCTATTTTTTGCCATCCCATCAATCCAAAAAACTGTTTTTCTAGCTCTCCACCACCACAAAAATCAACCTTAGCCAACTCACTCCTGCCTTTAAGATTTCACTTGATTAAGGGCTTCCATCTTCTGTGTTCCTCCATGTTCCCCTATGGTACCAACCTTATTTTGCTCACCTGGGAGCCTCCCCCTCACCAAATGACACCCAGGGCATTCTGCCTTTTTCATATACGCCTCTGATTATGACAAACTTCTGTCATATGTCAAGTACAAAAGTCACTTCAGGTGATGACATGATGCAATCAAATACTGCAGGTATTAGGCAACCAAATCTACATATCCATTCTGCTGGCCTTTTACATTAATTCCCTCATATTCACGTATGTATTGTCTTTATTTTAACCTGCCCTGTCATGCATTGACCTAACTGTGTGTCTCCAAACACACACAAAATAGTAATAGTGCAGGTTATTTCCCAAGGAGAAACATCTGTACATATCTATATGGGTATAGATATTGATGTATCTAAATATGCCTTGGCATATTTGGGGTGCTGGTGGATGAAAAGCTGGACATGAGCCACCCATGCTCAATAGCAGCCCAGGAGGCCAATCGCATCCTGGGCTGCATCAAAAGAAGTGTGGCCAGCAGATGGAGAGAGGTGATTCTGCCCCTCTGCTCTGCCCTGGGGAGACCTCACCTGGAGCTCTGCATCCAGTTCTGGAGCCCCCAGCACAAGAAGGATGGGGACATATTGGAGCGTGTCCAGAGGAGGCCACCAAAATGCTCAGGGGAATGGAGCATCTCTCGTATGAAGCCAGGCTGAGAGAGTTGGGGCTGTTCAGCCTGGAGAAGAGAAGGCTCCAGGGGGGACCTTATAGTGACCTTCCAGTATCTGAAGAGGCTACAGGAAGGCAGGGGAAGGTCTATTCAAAAGGGTTTGTAATGACAGGACCAGGAGTGATGGTTTTAAGCTGGGAAAGGAATATTAGAAAAAAGTTCTTTAACATGAGGGTGATAGATCAGTGGAAGGGGCTGCCCAGAGAGGGGGTGGAGGCCCCATCCCTGGAGTCCTTCAAGGTCAGGCTCGATGGGGCTCTGAGCAGCCTGCCCTAGGTAGAGATGTCCCTGCTTGTGTAGGGAGGTTGGACCAGATGACCTCTAGAGGTCCCTTCCAGCCTCAAACATTCTAGGATTCTATGATCTTGGGAAACAAATCCTTTTGCAAACTGGACATCCATTTTTCATAACACTTCATGTATTTTATTGTGGGGTTTTTATAGGGTTTTGGGTTATTTTTTAGTTTTTATACTTCTTTTTACTTTTTCAGTACTTACTACAACATGTCTACAATAATGTCATAGTGCATGTTTTAAAAAGAGAGGAGATGTACACAGAAAAAGTCCAGATACATAAGATGGATTCCAAGTATATCCAGTAGATGGATATCCAGTACTCAGTGAGATGTGTGCTGATGAAGACCATAAACCTCTCATCTTAACAACACCTACAACAGCCCAGAAAATAGCTGTGCAAGACTTTTTCTTGCTTTTTCTCTATGTCTGGAATGACCACACACAGGCATAATTAAGACAATTGAGTTTTCACAATGACTCAGTCCTCGGTCTCTGTAATAGAACTGTAACCAAGAGTGGTACCCAGGGAAGCCCAGCACACCATCAATGAAGGGAAGTGAATCTCCAGAAGGTGATTCAGAGCACGAGATTATTGGGTAGCTGCTCTGAAGTGCTTCTAGAAGAACCTCTTAACACAGGGTAGATTAGTCTCCATGACAGTACCCAAAGCTGATGCAAATTCTGGCCACTGTGGTCCCAGCCTGTCTTCCCTGTTCCTGGCCACTCTCTCCTGTCCCCTTCTTTGTGCTTGCTTTAGCATCCACCATGCATGGAAAATGTAGGGGTTTTATTTTATTTAGAATAGATGGAAGGGCCCCCTGGAGATGATCTGGTCCAACCCCCCTGCTCCAGCAGCTCACCTAGGGCAGGGGGCCCAGCATCGTCTCCAGCCACCTTTGGAATCTCTCCAGACAAGGAGACTCCACAACCTCTCTGGGCAGCCTGGCACAGGCTCCAACACCCTCACAACAAACAACCACCTCCTCCTGCTCACATGCAACCTCCTGCCTTCCACTTGGTGCCCGCTGCCCCTTGGCCTGGCCCTGGGCACCACTGACAAGAGTCTGGCCCCAGCCTCTTGCCCCCACCCTTTAGCTCTTGATCAGCATTGATCAGATCCCCTCTGAGGCTTCTCTTCTCCAGCCCAACAGCCCCAGGGCTCTCAGCCTGTTATGGTGCAAGAACCTGAGAGAGGAAGGTAGAATCATAGAATCATCAGGGTTGGAAGGGACCATAAAAATCATCTAGTTCCAACCCCCCTGCCATGGGCAGGGACACCTCCCACTACATCAGTTGCTCACAGCCCCAGCCAGCCTGGCCTTCAAAATGTCCAGGGATGGGGCTTCCAGCACCTCTCTGGGCAACCTGTGCCAGTGTCTCCCCACCCTCCTGGGCAAGAACTTCTTCCTAACGTCTCATCTGAATCTACCCACCTCTACTTTTGACCCATTCCCCCCAGTCCTACCACTACCCAACAGCCTCCAAAGTCCCTCCCCAGCTTTCTTGTAGCCCCCTTCAGATCCTGGAAGGCCACCAGAAGGTCCCCTGGGAGCCTTCTCTTCTCCAGCCTGAACAACCCCAACTCTCTCAGTCTGTCCTTATAGGAGAGGTGCTCCAGCCCTCTGATCATCCACACGGCCCTTCTTTGAACTGCCAGAGAAGAAGAAGAGAGCTGGAGTCTCTTCATCTCTGCCATCACAAGCTGTTGATTCAGTGCAAGCAGCAATGCGATCCCACATTCTCAGGCAAACCATCCAAGGATGGTCTGGATACCCTCACAGCACCCGTTTCTGGTATCATTCCTGGGATTGTTCCCTTATTAAATATTAAGTGATGCATCTGCATGGATAACATCAGGAATACCACAAACAATATCAATGGTGATTCAATTCCTGAAACTGGTAGCTATAAAATATTCATAAAAATCACCTCATAAATATTACAAGTACTTAAAAAGCAGTTTTTACCCCATGTAAGCACCTCTGGAATTTCATTTTCCATGCCAGACATTTTGTAATTATTTTTCACTATTAAATGAATGCTGAGAAGTACCCAAAAGTAGGACAAATATTACTGCACTTCTCACAGAAGGGAACCAAAGCAATTGAAAATACGCTTTGTCAAAGATGTCACTGAACTTTTATACATAATACAAATACTAGCAGCGAAGTTGCAACCTGATAAAACTGAGATTTTAAATGAGAGTACTACCCTGCTACTTATAATTCAAAAGAGAGTCACTTCATGAAGTTAAGCTGCTTGTTAAATAAAACTGAATCAGACCAGCATGGGATTTCATGCAGAATTTTCTGGAGCCTAGCTGTAGAACTTTAAAATCCACTTCAAATTTTTAAATATAGAACTTAACTGATTATAATGATCTGATAAAGTGCCAAAAGGTTGTTTGGGTTTCAGGTTTTAAGGCTCTAATCCAGATTTGAGGCCAGACATCTGTCCCAGATGTCACCTCTGATGAGCAGGACACGTTCTTGAGACCATTTTCTGTCTTTGCACCATTTTCAGCTGAGTTTTAACCTGTGAGCACAACTTGCTATTGGTCTAAAGGGATGGAAACCTTCGGTGTAGGAGGAGAGGGGAAAATAAAGGAGAAGAGTTGTTTCTTGAAGAGATAATGATGAAAAGAGATTTGCCACCTGAGAGAAAAGTATTATTCAACATTCTTAATTTAAATGTCATATGCCATACGACATTTTTTAATGTATTTCCACAGCAGTGTCCCTCTTTAGACACACAGGTGTCCTGTGGCTGCTTCTTCTCTGGTTGTGAAGGCAAAAAATCTAAGTTCTCAATTACTGAGAGCTAACAAGAAAATGCTGGAATAAATGCACCATTTTTCGAACTGGCTTCAAACTTCAGTGACTTATCCTTCAGTCTCTAAAAACTACACCTCATGAGTAACTACACTTGATGCAAAAATATAAAGTAATTGATATACTTCATTACAAAGTCTTCACAGAATCAAAAAATGATCATCACAAACAGCAACTATGAGAAGATAAGAAGCTTGACACAAATATCCCTAAACCCAGACAGAAGGGCTGGGAGATGTAGAGACAATCTTCTCACCTGCCAAAAAAATAGGCAAAAAAGAAGATATAAAATGAAACTAAATACTGACACTTGGAAAAATAAAACAATCTTCACAACACAGCTACTTCTGATGACATTATGAGAGTACTACCCTTTTTAACTATGTTCTCAGAAATTCCCTCCCTGAGTCCTGGTCCAGCACCAGGACTTCAGACACAACCCACCCCCAGAGACCACACCACAGATCTCTCTCCTAGACCAGGTGAGGGCAAAAACATCCAAGTTGAGAGACAATAAAAGACAGAAGCCAGCTGAAGTGAAATACTGAAGTCAATAAACAATGAAAGACTGGGGGGGAAAAAGCATTCAGAGAAAATAAGCTTTACAGAGGATTAAGAATACATTATTTTAATTGGCAACTTTTTTCCTAGGGGGGGATGAAATGTAATACTTTCAGATTTTGTTACCTAAATTTTCTTAAATATCAAAATTCTTGTTTTCTGCAAGATGATGCAATTGCTATTAAAATAAGTAGTCTTGATTTGGAAACTTATTCCCATAAGTGCAAATGAAAAGCAAATTTTTGCATTTATTTGATACTGTCTTAAGCTATCCAGTAGAGATTATGACATCATTGTATTATCAGTACATAGCTTTGTAGTCACTGCATTTTACTTCACAAGTGCAGAGCCCTTCAGAAGAACAGAATTTCTAATCATTAGCCATATCCATTACTTCTTATAACTTAATCAAGAAGAAAATCCCTCGATATTTCCAAATAATCAAACCTCCACTCCACAACCTCACAAAACAACCTGTGTTGACTTTAACAATCATGTCTCAACCTGAAAAAAAAAAAAAATTAAAAAAAAAAAAAGAGAAAAAGGGATTCTTTTCCAGAAGCATCAATAACTGCTCTCACTCTTCCATTGCACAATCTGTTGTGAGGCAGACATCCAAAGTCATCTCAAAACACTGCATGAGTGTTGATTTAAAGGTTAACTAGTCATCTTTTTTTCCTTCCTCCCTCCTCTCCCCATGTCTTCTGGTGGAGTTGCTCAATTAACTTCCAAATATCATCTGATATGCAGACTTGGAGTCAACTTGAGAGCATAAAATATGCAACCACTTCCACGGTAGCTTTGCTTTTGATTCCCTGGACTCTGGACCCAACCTCTGGCAGAAAGCAACCAGAGACTGGGTTACCCAGAAAAAGACACCTCAAAGGCACATCTAAAGGTGGTTCAAATGGTCATACCTGGACCAACCTGGCCAGATGCTCCGGAAGCCACACAGCTCCTTTGGCCCAAGCACAGAGGACCCAATTTTGGACGCCACCAGCTCCGACCATGGGCAGAGGAGCAATCCATCTGCACCTGTCAATCTACAGACCACTTCATTCTGGTCTTCAAATTCCTTGGCAGGTCTAGACTTTATCTCCCACACTAAACTTTCTGTACCGTTTGCACCTAGCCATATACACCAGTCATGCTCTGGACCTGTGCCTAAAATCCCATCTCTGGAGTGTTCCTGTTGCATGGTACATGCCCACCAAATACAGAAAGAAGATACTGGCCAGATCCAGGATTTAGTATTAAAATATTCACTGATAACAACATGCTATTTTTTTAACTCTGGGTTCCTTATTTCCTCTTTTTTTTTTTTCCTTCTGGTCCTTCACAACAGAACTTCCAAATATCACCTAGCTGATCTTATTTATTGCCTATCAAATTAGGTGAGGAAAGGCGTAATTATTCCAGGTGGTTATGGGTACATCTTCAGGCTCACATGGTTTCCTTAAAATACTGTGAAGATTTGGCTTTTAACTGTATTAATAGAATCATTGGTTGGAAAAGAGACCTTTAAGATCAAGTCCAACCATTCCCCATCCCTGCCAGGGCACCACTAACCCCTGTCCCTCAGCACCACTCCTCCACACCTTGGAAACCCCTCCAGGCATGGGGACTCCACCACTGCCCTGCCCAGCCTGGCACAGCCCACAACAACCCTGACCAACAACAAATTGTTCCTCAGCTCCAACCTCAACCTCCCCTGGGCCAACTTGAGGCCTTTTCCTCTTGTCCTGTCACTTGAGAGAAGAGCCCAACCCCTCCTGGCTCCAACCTCCTGTCAGGGAGTTGTGCAGAGCCAGAAGGTCTCCCCTGAGCCTCCTTTGCTCCAGGCTCAACCCCCCCAGCTCCCTCAGCTGCTCCTCACCACACTCCTGCTCTACACCCTTCCCCAGCTTCGTTGCCCTTCTCTGGACACGCTCCAGCCCCTCAAGGTCCTTCCTGGAGTGAGGGACCCAAAACTGACCCCAGGATTTGAGGCTGGGCCTCCCCAGTGCCCAGTCCATGGGGATATCCCTGCTGCAGTCCTGCTGCCCACACCAATGCTGACATAAGCCAGGATGCTGGTGGCTTCTTGGCCACCTGGGCACACGCTGGCCCATCTTCAGTTGGCTGTTGACCAGCACCCCCAGGTCCTTTCCAGCCACCCTTCCCCCAGCCTGGAGCGTTGCAGGGGCTTGTTGTCCTGACCCAAGGGCAGGACCTGGCCCTTGGCCTTGTTGAACCTCATCCCATTGACCTCAGTCCATCAATCCAGGTGTGAATTTACTCCTTCATTTGTTGCCTTACAGAATAGCTGGTTTATCCTGCCTTTCTTCTCCTTGGAATGGCCAATGGTAAACACTTTCCAGACAGCTGCTGGTGCTGCTATTGCAGATTTATTTTTCATTGCTTTGCTCTAATACACTTTGCTTTAATAAAGAGCTTTTAATTTACTAATAAGAAGCTAGTCCTCTTTCCTCCTGCCACAGGCTTCTGGAAAAAGATATGACTATGAGCTGTGATTATAACATCACCGTTCCTGGATTACATCATATTCATCTTCAACATTTAATCTGAAGCCCAATCATACACAACTCTGAACACACTGTGATAATTAGTTACAAGTTAAGCTTATGTCCTTGAATAAGCTTTTTTCCATTTTCTGGTATCTTGCATCCACCAGTCCTCTCAAAAGTGAGACCATTGAGCACTTCCATGACCATCAGAGCAGAAACGTATTGCCCAACTCTTTCTTTTAATTTCCTACACAATCCCTTGGAAATTATTTAGGGTATCTCCTCAAGTGTGAAGTTTATGCAGGTAGTTTTCTCCTAAGATTTCCATAATAATTTTCAGAATTGCCAGCACGTACCTCCTCTTGATCTTCTCATCTACGACATCTTTGACCTCGAAACACTTTTACGTACAATCAATATTAGTCTTATTCTATCTAAACATCCAGTAAATAACAGCAGAATAGAGGAGAGAGGAACAGCAGAGGAGTTTCAGTTTTTGCTTTTGGGCTGTCCTTTATTTCTGCTCCATACCTTACACAAACTCCTACAAAATTAGAGTTGCAGATTTGTGCTTTTCATTTTCTCGAACAAGTGGCACTGAACTTTTCTTTAAGATGGAATTTATTATAAACAGCTGTGGCAGAAGAAAACAGATTTTTTAAGCCTTAAGATAAAGCTCCTAATAATCTAATATATTTACTGGTCTTTGTTTACATGGACTTTAAACAAAACATTTATTTTTTATTCATAGTGAGCAGAATTTTCCTATGGAAATGGCTGCTGATTGCAGCACTTCTCTAACAACATTTGGCTGGAGGATTGGGGATTTCTGCAGATCAGCATAACTAAACTCTGGCTTTGGGCAGACACCTTCTACAACTCAGGATTTCTGTACCTAAGAGGTGAGCCATTTTTGCACAGTAAATTGGCTGTAAAATCAGCAATTGGTGTCCGGGAACAGAATAGGGCAGCAATTTTTGCAGTAATTTTTAAGCCATGGAAGCATATAGCACCAAGTGAGTGAAATGCAAAGGATGGCAACTGCTGATCTAGCTTGTCATCTACACAGAATACAAAAACTGAATGGCAAAGTCCTGTACTAAACAGAACTTAAAGGGATATAGCACATTTTATTTCAATAATCCCTTTAGTGTGGTGGGAGAATTGAGAGTGATAGCTACAGTTGAAATTATTGAAGATATTGGCTCTAAAAATATTCTTAAGTGTTTATAGGGACTACAAACCTGTGTTTCCCCTAATTGTTTTTAAAAAAGAGTCTTTCATGATTAGTAGAAATAATTTCTGCTCAAATAAAAGATCTTGATGGGAGGGAAATGTAAAATACACAGTTTAAAAAAAAAAGGCAACTAACACTTATATTCTTAATGAATGTTTTAAGTTTGAGCCATAACAAAGTAAAAACATGAAAATTAGCTCCTTCTGAATTTTCCTGAAGATACAAGACAACCTGGACTTTAAAAAGCAAAATACTCACTTGAATGCAATACAAAATGTTAAAAAGGTAAAATTATGGATATTAAAGGTGAGTCTCTGCTCTGAACTGTAGCCAAGGGCAAACTGCAGCTTTTTGTGAAGTCTTTTTCATCCATTCGATTTTCCAACATTTCTGACAAATTTTACTGAACTTTCCAGCTGTTTTGGCTCTAGTGGAAGTATAATCAAGCAAGCCAAGTCTATTCCATTTCACAAAATTCATACATCTCTCCATAAATAATTTTAGCTACTAAGTGCAACCATATAAAAAAAGATAACATGACTGCCAGCCAACTATTAAATAATGGAATTTGGTAATCAATGGCCCACTCTTGCTACAAGAACCACTCTGAATGGTGACAATGAGCATCACAGGGCAGTCAGAAAGATGCATCTCTACATTTCACACGATTAGTAGCCAGCAAAGAGAGTTACTTACACCTTGATTGGATATAAACCAACAATTGTTGAGGCAGTCGAGTTGTAGCCTCTCTATTCCATTTGATTTTTGCAAAGAAAGTCAGAACTTCACAAGATCTTACTATTTTTGGAGCAAACTTTTCATTCTTCAAATATATATCTCTATGTGTATCACCATCACATAATTCTGAAGCACCTACCTGAAAAGTTACCCACGTGCAGGCTTTAATCAACTTCTATCTTAGATTGTAAATTTCTGATCTGACCACTTTTCAAACAGATGGTAAGTTCTTTAAAGCTCTCCTAATAAGAGGTTCCTGAATGGAACCTGCATTTTCTGGGACATAATAAAGACCCCACACACATTTTCTAATATTTTCCTGATTCTCAAAATAGTAGCTGGCAATCAGGAAGCCAATGTCAAAGGCCTCATATACCCAAGAAGAACATACACAAAACCAGAAGTCATATAAAAGAATGGATATAAGTCCTTTCTTCCTTTCATAACAAGACTTTCCTTGAGATTTCAGAGGGATTAACACCTACCCTGTGAAGGCCAGCCTGCCTCTCCTTTGTCAAGAAAAGCCTAGGTATTACACTGAAATAAAACTTATATTGCATAGAATGCTTTAATAAGCGATTTTTTATTAAATACATTAGAGTCAAGTGAAAAACAAAGGTAGTATTTCCAATATTTGCTGAGGAGATGCCAAAGACATTTGCAGTGCAAGCTAAAATTAATTTTATAGCAGTCACCTATTCTGCAAAAAAAAAATAAAATCTGCTCATAAAATTCCTCTTGCTGAGCTAAAAGTTGTTCTTTCACTTGTTAACAGGATGAATATTCTAAACTTTTTTTTTTAGCTTAAGCATATACACAATTGGTTGTATTGTAGATTCGTGCTAATACTTGGCAAATAATTACATACAAATTTCCACCTTGCCAACGAGGATGAGATTTTAAAAGAACTCTTAACAGTTCACAGTGAAAATGGAAAAGCACAATATGATGATTAATTTTGTACAGTGAATTGCAGACATGCAATATAAGCTACAATCAGGCAAAACATTATCACCAGCATGCAAAAATCAGAATATTCTCAGGCTAGATATGCAATTACCTACGTTTATGATGGAGTATCACTGTCATCCCCACAGCCAAGTCATCCAAGCTGAGACCTCTGTGGTTTGGAACACACCAAGAACATTGCTACTGATTTCAACCACTTTGGAGGAGAGTTTTCAAAGTTGCCTCTCGAGCTTCCCCCAGCTCTGAGTGCTCTGCTCTAGCTACAGGGCTCGAAGGGAGAGATGCAGAAAAGGCAGGGTCCAGAGGGTATCTCTAGATACTTCCATAAATCCTATGAAAGCTTTAAGATGCAAAGGATCACAGACGTTCAAAACAAAGCTGTAAAGTGCTGATATAATTAGATCAATGATATAATTAGATCAGTAAATAATAATATGATTGTCTGATGAGTAAGGCTTATGATTCCTCAGACTCCAGCAAGACTATTTTGGTGCAGCCAGACTCTGAGCAGTGCATCCACTCATCTTTTTTACTGCTACTACTTTTTCCCAGTTATCTTCGCTGGTACATTTGCCCTAAGAGAAATTATGGATATCTATTTTAACACTAATTTAGTTTTCTAAGTGACGTGCAAACCCCCAATATTTGTAAATCAAAAAAATAAAAATTTTTGGCTGTGTTTATACAAACAAGCAAACAAACAGAGCAGCTTTTTGGGAACTGTGATGGGACAAAAGCTGCCTTTGTAGCTGTCCAGAAGCCTTCAAGGTGACATGGTTGAGGAGGGAAGGGCACCAGCGGCAGGTGCAGAATGTCTAATCTATCGTTTGAAAGGCCACCATTCCCAAACACATGGCAACTGGGCTAACAGGATTGACACCGGGGGGCTGGCTCAGCAAGGAGCACCAACCCCTGAATGGTGGGGGCTTCTCCCAGCAGCTGCCTGGACGTCAATCAGCCGAAGGGGAAAGTTACAGGGGTCAGAGTTTGGGGCTGGTTCTCTATGCCTGACATTTCTATCGGTTAGTCAGGAGGACAATGAGAGGGCCACAAAGCCCAGGCATTACCATAGCCCCATTCAGCACCACAAGGGGAATGGAGGGGAGTGGGAAAGGCCCCCAAACACAGAATGATCAACAGGAGAACAACCCAACCTACCCTCCTCCAGGAGAGCACCACGGCACCGCGCGGTCCCAGGCTGCGGAGGCAGCGGCGGAGCGGTGAGGGAAGGTTAATCCCACACAAAGACATCATTTTTCAGCTCAACACACAAGTTTAGTAAAGGTTATTTCTAAGCAAATCTGAACGTCCGTGCCTGACCTTGTGGGCAATGCCTTTTGAAAGTGAACAGCCCAGGTTTTCAGAAAAAAAAACCCTCTGAAAGGTGATTACAAGCCATAGGAACAGTTGTAGAACATTATAAATTAAGAGATTCATAATTTGGTTGTAGAGAATAATTAATATGATTAGATTAGAGTACCTATTAGCCTGTAAATCCATAGCAAGATGAGGCAGGCGCTTATCTAGGAGATAAACTCCAATTTTTGTCATTTTCTGACAAATCCACAGCTAAAGCAGCCTTGTCCATCACCCAAGTTGACAGTCTTCACCTTTGGACTGCAGGCAAGTTAAAAACAATGAACTTCTGCAAATAATAAAAATATGCAAGATACCAGCATTCAGGAACCTAAACAGAGCAAAATTATTTGAAATCTACTTTTGACTTTGATACTTCTCCAGTGCTAAGGAAATTGCTTAACTTAGTTTGCATCTGCACTTTACCTTCAAGAAAGGATTCATTACTTTTAATAAAATATATATATATATACAAAAGGATGGAGGGTCACACATGGTACAGGTGGTGGCACAAATCCCATGGTTAATACACTTTAAGAATAACTCTGCGTTAAAAACCGAGCACAAACCGACACCAGAAGTTTAATTACCTGCAGAGAGAGAAGATCAGGATCTAAAAATAATGAGGAGATGCTTGCGAAGAGACAGGAGAAACAAAACACTGTCTGGCAACACAGTGTCAGAGCTGGGATCCCAGTCATGCTGGGATTGTATCTGCAGAAGAATATTGTGATATGGAATCACAACCCCCTTCACCCGGAGGAAGGGAGGATCACACAGGTCACTGCCACTTGGGAAAACCACTGACAAATTTATCAGCATGTCCTCATGCATAAACAAGATAATAACTGAAAGAACTGCACTTTCACCTGGAAGAATGGAGTCCCCAAGATCCACATCTCCGTGGAAAAAATGAATACAGCATATACTGGCTGATTTCCATAGCAATGCTTCTAGGTTTTGTTCAACACTGTCCTTCATTTGTGATGATTTTTACCCTTCAACCTCCCTTTTGAATTAAGAAAAGGGCTGTGAAGCTCATGGCATCCAAGCAGGTTTTTATCTTAATTCAGTAGTTGAATTAAGCAAAAATGTTCATAAGCCAAGCACATAAGAGACATTAAATGCTGGAGTGTGAACATTTTGTGGGAACGTTTCTCACAGAAACTAAAATTGGATTTCTTAACCTTTTAACCTAAAATTCAGAAAAAAATAGCGTACAATTCAAATAGGTGAAAGAAAAATCTCCTTCCTCTCTGAACAGAACACTGACTCAAACTCACAGAAACACGAAATTCTGGCTAAAAGAACATGTGAGAAAAAAACCATAATAGTTCAGTTGCTGCAGATTTGTTCCTCTTTGTAAGATTTTACTGCATATTCCTTTTCTGCTTTAAATAAAAGCACTATTTCCACAGGGTCTGAAAGGTGCAGATTTCTGCTTGCTTGCATGGCCAGGTGGGTTTTTTTGGGTTATTCTCCCAGTCTTTCAAGAAAAGTTTGGAATGCAGAGGATTCCTTGCCCCAATATGTCAGGATTATGGACTTTGCAGGTCAAAAAGATTTCCTCATAACTTGTAATTAAAAAAAATGGAAATTAAGTAGAAATATTCTGGATTAGCATCCACTGTATATACAAAACACTACATTTTTAGCTGTTAGAAGCTAGTTTTTCACCTGTTCTGGGTGTCACAGGAGGAGCCAAGCCAAAGAATTTAAAACAAAACCCTGAGGTGATGTAAATTAAAATAAAGTTTATGTTGCACCTACATTTACAAGGATATATACACGTGTCACCTGTGGACTCCTATGGTCTATAACCATTAATGATTTAAAGACATGGTTAAAACAAAAAGAGGGAAAGATCCACTTGTATTACAAAGAATCTCACACATAGAAGAAATTCATAGAATCATAGAATTTTATGAATTTCTTCTATGTGTGAGATCAGGTCAGTATGTTTCATTTTGTCATTACTGATAAATAGAAAATGTTAATATCCTATTTTTTGAAAATGAAGCAACAAAACAGCTCTTAAGTCTATTCATCTATTTGTTGAGGGATTTTTTCCCCCCAGTAAACTCCTTTCTGAAAGAATATTTCCAAAAATGTACTTTTTAATGCACTTTTTCTATGTTTAAGCCAGAGAAAACAGGAGGAGCACCTCTGAATGCTGTAAATGCCACTCAGAACTGTTAGATTAGTAATTATGAACACCCAGCATCCACCAAGTTGTGCTGGGAAATGTCAAGGAGTAACTGGGGAGTGATGGAGGTCGAGCAGCAATTGAGAAGTAAGCATTATAAATAAGCACCTTCCTGTTGCATAAAGTGAACAGTGAAAGAAATCTGAAATAGACCCTTCCTTTGCACAGTTCACTTTTTACAGCTGACCTTCAGCTTGCTCAGAAATGTAACATCACCATAGTCTATTCATTTCCCTGTAAAAGCAAATTTCTCAAGTATAAAATATTACATCTCTGGGAAAAAAGTAAATCTGTTTTAGTTAAGAACCAGGCAATAGAAAAAAAAATAAAAATATTTAAGAGATCTCTCATAAAGGATGAAATCAAGGCATGAAAAATGACTGGCTGCAAACTAAAGCAAAACTACATCCAGTAACTTCTCATATATAAGTATATTGAGAAAAACAACTCCAGCCTTGGTCTTTGGTAACTTTAAAATAGTATTTCTGTTTCCCTTACTCCAAACCCTCCCATAAAACTGGTCATTACAAATCTCCAAAACATTTAGTTTCACTAAAATGGCAGATATCCACCTCTACTTCCAATGCTGACCCATTTCAGGGGGTGTTAAGGGTGGCCCAGACAAAAAGATGATGTCAACCTTTGGGGATAGACAGCAGTTTCAGTTTTATCCTAAGAAACTTAAAAAAAAAAGTGCAATATTGCAATTAAATGATCCTCTTCATAAAATTAATATTGTCTGACATATGACCTTCCACAGGAGTGCAAAAATTTTGTTTTTTCCAGGTTCTGCCCAACAAAGAATTTATTTTCATAAAGCAGCCAGAAGACTCTAGAAACTCCAGACTCTGTTTTAGTGAGAGGAGTAGAAATAAAAGAGAACTATGGACCCTTTCATTTATCATTAGTACTCAATGTTCTTTTCCACAAGACAGAGCAAACTGCATAACACTACAGATGGGTGAACTACAGTATCTTGAGGGGAAAATGAAAAAAAACCAACATAAAAGCATGTTTCCCTACCAATACCCACAGTTTTTATTTAACTGAACTGGTATGTTGGAAAAAATATCAACATTGAGATACTGGCCAGGGTGTCAGGAGAAAGGAGTGTCATTTTCAGGCTTGCCACAGATTTTTCTGCATAGCTGGTGTAAAAAGCTTAATTTCACTACACCTGTTACTGCACCTTGGTTACCACTACATGTAAAAATGTATTTAATTCCTTTTTTCTTTCTTCTGCTCTGTAATCTCTCCGCCAATGTCACACAGAACAAGTAAAATAATTTTAAAAGTATTTTGAAATAAATTTATTCAGTCTCAGATTCACAATCAATAGATCAAAACAGTTTAATCACCACCATTTCGTAGACCTGGCCACAGGACACTTCTTTTTAATTTCAGTATTTCTAAAGTGGGGTGGGTTTTTTCAGAGAAAAATTAAAAAGTCTCAACAGCCTTGCCAAAAGTCAAAGTATTTAAATTCAGAAATGTTGATGGTTATCTCTTTATGGTGGCATCTTCTGACAACAGACTTTGCCTGTAAAGACAATGACCTCTGCTCACTCACATAGGTACTTCAGTTTGGACGTCATCCACAGAAGATAGTCCCAAGCACAGCAAAGGCTCCTAGATCCCTTCCTGGGTCTTCAGGGGCTTGAAGGCTTGTCCATGTCACCCAGCCAACTGGACACAGCTCTCCCAAACCCCTTTTTCTCTTTCCAGAGCCCTGTCTTCTCCCAACAAGCAACACCAGCAACACTGTTCTCTCTTGGGCAGCAACCTCCAAAGCCACCTGAGAAGGCAGCACAGCTCTCCATGCTAATTATTCTCGGTCAATCAAGGACCACACTTCTTAATTTTTTTTTTTTTTTTTTTTTTTGCAGTGATAGGCAAAGTATTGTTTTCTCCCATAAATTTTTCCTCTGCATCTGGACAGGCTGCATTAAATTCCCCTTCAAAAATGAGAATTTCCTGGCCACCTCCAGTGACTTTTCCCTAGGCTTTGTTTTTCTATCACTTTCCACCACAATGTCCTCTTTCTTCTTCCTTTAGATTTCTACCACACAACAAAGTGGGTTCCTATCACCTCCTCACACACAGGGGACAGCAGCCATGCCTATCTATGAGTGAAGAACATGCTCTTTGGTCTCCAACTTCTTAAACTTGTCCTTCATTTGAGCAATCTGATTTTTACAACCTCTGTAGAAGCATCTTTATTCAGAACTTGAATCTTTATGACTCTTCTTATCACATGGTGGCTACGAGGGGTAAGACAAGGCTGTCTTACCTTCCTACTAACCTTTATTAGAATGTCCTCACCATCCTTCTCTGTACCTACTCAGCACATTGTGTATGATAGCTAGTGGTTTGTAAATCCCATAATCATACTTCAGAGGTCCATGGACATGTACAGCCTTGCCATTAGCAAAACACAATCATTTCATTTAACAGCTTTAGGGTTAATTGCTCCTCAAACAAGAGAGGTCCTCTTTTGGGAGCTGTGGTTAGATAGATCAGCACTGAACTATTTCAGGATAAGATTCTGGAAGTGTCTATGAGGTGTGAGTTAGACCTGAACCTGAACATCTTGTCTAACATGATTCCAGCTAAGATTATCCAAGAACTGGACTGCAATCAAGTCGAGGCAGCATTGCTTAATTTTAAATGGTAAGCCACAACATATGATACACATCTAAAGAACAAGTGACAACTCATGCTCAACAACCCAGCTACTTCAGTGATCACCTTCTAATGTCACGTTTTAGTGCTTAGTCTCTATCCTCAGACCTGTAGGTGTTCCAGCCATTCTCAGTCTATGAAATATCAAGATATATGTACATTAAAACAAACAAAACACTGGAAGAGAATACAAAACAAATTTCCAGAGTAATTGAATCCAGAACCTGGTCAAGAGGAGATATCACAAAGCTTTTCTTTCTCACAAAGTGCTACTCAGAAATTGATGTAACCTTCTGAACAGAAGTCAAACAGTAAGAATAAGACATTTCAGAACAGTGAACCCCAGCACAGAACATTTATGGTTAAAGGTTGAAGAATTTCTCACTGCAGGTCTCCAAACTGATGATTAAGGAACATTCATGCTGCAGCAAAAGGTGGCTGGAAATCCATTAATTGGCCAACCCTGAAGGCCAACAAAATTGCAGTAACTTTCTTCCTAGTTATTTTGAACATTACCAAACTAGCTGTATTTTATAGCTGTTTATGCCTTGGGCTGAACTGTGTTGAAAATGTCATAGTGAGCAGTTCACCTGTATCCCAACGAAAGTCAAAGTTTAAATACACCAGTTTGCTGATTTAACAAAAATTTAACAAACTTCACTATGAAACACTCTAGTCCACCTGGGTTTTTTTTAATCAGGGACAAGAAATTTGGCTGGGATTTACTGCTCCGGTTCTTGTAAGACTCTACTCAAAAATGGCCAACCTATAAGCTTCTGAAGATCTACAATTTACACATTATCAATATACACTTAAATTTTAGCAGCCAAAGTACACTAAGACTTAATGAAGCAAGTGCTTGCTCTGCAGATGAAGGTTTGCACTTGCTATGTTCATGTCTGGACAGATGAATGAAAAACAGAGACTGTCTTGCTGTGCACCAAAAAATACATGCTAGAAGAAAGGTATTCAATAAAAATCCAAGAGGAGTTTAGGGAAGAAGAGAGTAGGAGGGGAGGTGGGTATCAGGACACAAAACAAAGGCCTGGGAGACTACACCTCCGTAAACTGCTCACAATCACACTTTCTGGCAAGAACAGTGATGCTCCAACTCCATCCCCACTCCACAATGCTGGTTTTATAGATACTCGCCCACCACACATCCTACGTATAATTTTTAAAGAAAAGCAGAACTGAGACTACTTCTCCAGACAAATTATCACCTTCTCCTGCAAGCAACAAAGATGTCTATGTACTCCAGGAACAGGCTGCTAACATGCCTACAACTGAAGGGTTTGGAAAGCTACTGCTTTCTCATAATCCATTTTGTGAGAAAAAAAAAAGTGAATAGTATTGCAAACTGAAGCATCCTCAAGTCAAAATATCGCAGTTGAAGTAAATTAGTCCTTTTCTCTGTGTATTTGTGAATATACCCATGAAATTTCACTTTACTAAATAGGTCAGTGTATGATGCAATTAGAATCCTAGAATGTTTGAGGCTGGAAAGGACCTCTAGAGGTCATCTGCTCCAACCTCCCTACCCCAGCAGGGACATCTCTACCTAGGGCAGGCTGCTCAGAGCCCCACCAAGCCTGACCTTGAAGGACTCCAGGCATGGGGCCTCCACCCCCTCTCTGGGCAGCCCATTCCACTGATCTATCACCCTCATGTTAAAGAACTTTTCTCTAATCTCCAGCCTAAATCTCTCCTTTCCCAGCTTAAAACCATCACTCCTGGTCCTGTCATTACAAACCCTTTTGAATAGACCTTCCCCTGCCTTCCTGTAGGCCCCCTTCAGACACTGGAAGGTCAGTACTATTGGTACAATAGTATTTATCCATGACATTTAAGAGGTCTTCAACTTCAACTGTTACCCATCAAATTTATGCCAGGACAACAATATCCAGAATTTGACTTGAAAATTTTATTATTATTTCTGTAGCAGCTCTGAACATGGATAAAGTACTTACTCTGCAAAGGGAAAGACTTTCCTGCTCCAGGAAAAGGTTGGCCATATCTTTCAAAGCACATTTCTAACTTTTATTGTACACAAAATTAGTTAGGAAGCTGAATTTTTTATTTTATTTACTTAATGATGGCAGCAAAGGAATACACATAAATCAGTACAGTAAAATATTCCAGTCTGATTATTCCTAATTCTTAGTGCTTTGTTTTGCTACCTGAACATTCATTGAACTGATTATATTCAATATTACTTTTAAAATAAATTTTTAAAATGAAATGCCTTTAACAGACATAGCAGATGGAGTTCTTTTTAAGCAACACAACATCACAACTTGTACAAAATGAATACAAGTTTTTATCAAAACCTTGTCAGATTCCATGTATGTACTCATCCCTAAGGGCATGTCCTTCCTATCTGGGAGGACCAAAATTACTCCAAGGCATCATCAGAGGGGAAAAAAAAAAAGCAAGAATGTTACAAAATTTAATAATAATAATAAAATAAATTTTAATAATATCTAAGCATCTTTTCTATATGTTAAATTTTTTTGCAACCAACTTACTACTGGAAACTCCTTTTTATTCTTTCCTAGGAGGCTCAGAGCCTTCTCTTCCCAGTACAAGTATTAAGAACAGTAAGAAAAACTCCATTAAACCTGTTGCTGGACTGGATTTAAACACTACATTCCTGAAATTCACATTTGCATGATTCTAGAAGAAGAAAGTGATGAATTTGTCTGAAAAAGGGTAAAGAAACCCTTCTTGGTGGGATGGTCTGAGCAGGTCTGGGGTGCTACAAGTGCCAGGGGGACACTGGGGCATGTCAGTTTGCAGGGACTCTCCTGGACTGAGCCCACACACCTTTGGCAAGCACAAATTTTGTTTAAAAAAGGATTAAAAAGGGGTCTACTCCCAAAACTGGCTCTTACAGCTGTGCCTCAACATGAAATTCACCAAAAAAAACCAAAAGGAAGTTTCAATGTCATTATTAGAATAAATGTCTTGTGACTCTACCAAGCCAAGTTGATAATTGTTCTCTTCCCTTTAAATTTTGATTTTTTATGTGGACATACGGCATTAAAAACCCCAGACTTACAAGTAGTATCTCAACAAATATAGATGCTGAATGTCACCGCAGTAAATATCTCTATTTTTGACACTGATCCAGTACTCTGTTATAAAGGACCCACAGACAGATCTCATTTAACTGAGCACATGGTGCAGCAAAGATATTTCTCCAGGTTCTGCATAGTTGACTATGTCAACTGTCATTCTTAGGAATTTTCTGGTTTTAGAGAATTATTACCTATTCCTAACAAGTTCTTTATTTAAAAGCTTTTCACTAAGGATGTCCAGAGGAAAAAAACCATACAACAGCTATATCAAATTAAATCAAAATGCAAGTTGACCTGTATGGCATTTGAAATACTATTATCTTTAGAAATAGTACAACTCCTTTTTAATATACCATAAATTACTGGGTTCAAAGAAAACACTAACCTGAAACAGTATTTTTTCAGTGCTTTAAAATGTAATCAGCATTTCCCCAAAAGAAAAGTCACATGTAGCTTTCAAACCCAAAAGATGTAAGAAATTAACTTTGATTTTTCCTGAATGTCACATCTCTTATATTAACATTTATAAAATTGAAAATCTGCAAGCAACTAGACAATTAATAACTAAGTTGCATCTGTCTTTCTTTACATGCACATGCATACACTTGCATACATAGGCACTTCAGACAGCAAGTTTTTATCTGAAAAATGTAGACTAGAGGAAAAAAAAGGCTGAAAAATAAATATTTGCCTAGATGTAAATGTAAAGTGACCATACCATAAAACTACCATCAGGAGGAAGTAGAAACAAGGTAAAAAAATACTGTTGGCTAAATTCTCATTTAACTACTTGAAGTTAAATGGACTTGAAGTTAACTTGAAGTTAACAAGGACTTGAGAGAGACATGAATGTTCTCAAAATATTAATTATATGGAGCTAGTAAGAAGTCAAAGTAATAAATACTAATTTTTACTGTCTTTGGTGCTTAAAGATTATTTTATATTGGAGTTCTCATCAAATGCTACATAACTCCCTCCCCAAAACTGATACTAAGGCTAGAAGCCAGACCTTCATTATCATCAGAAAAATAAATTAAAGCATTTCCTTTAATCTGAGAAAGTTTTCAAACAGATCAGACACTTGCACATAGTTTTTTATTTAAAACTCACCCTACTCTCCCTCCTCCTACCTGCAGGAATCTACATTTAGAAAAATTCATTAAATGTAGAGAAAACCTCACAGGACACTATAGGTAGAGAAGGTGAGAATATGGGATGGGATGGGGAATCAACCTGAATGAAAAATATGTTATTTTAGTAAAGGATCTGTTTCAAAATAAGGCAGAAAGTCAAATATTGACCTAACATGGTGAATACAAATGCGATGAACAAAGTATGAAGAGTGTCAACATCAGTAAAAAAGATCAAATCAATGACACTCTTTTGATACTGCTTCTCAGAAAATCAATGCCAGCAAATGTGTGATTCAACATGAGGTATTAATTAATAAATGATATTTTAATCAGTTGTTAGCAATAACCGTTTTCAGTATCTGTGTGACAACACGAGTGTGTCATTAAAACAGAATCCCAGATTCACTTTTTTTCTTATCATCAGCTGGTATCAGCTGAATATTATCACTCAGCCAGCCCTAAACTCAGTATAAATATCACCGCTGGTGAACCAGGGCTGTCAAGCCCTGAGAATCCTGTATCTGCTCTCAACCGTGCGTGATGGGGAAGGTGCATATTCCACATGAGTAGCTTCTGTATATCATGGAGAAGCCTCCTGTGATCAGCATTCAGGAGCTGCCTCCAGAAGACTCAATCACACAACTCCCAGGCTGGAGGAAGAGTTGGGATTCAGAACACGGGCTCAGTTACCAGGGGTCAGCTCCAGCTCAATCACCTGTGCACTGAAGCACCCTCGGCAGCTCCTGCCTGCTTTTTCAGGTGGCTTTTAGGGTAAAAAAAGAACATTTACCTATTAGCTCAGTGTATACGCGCTCAAGGAAAACTTGCAATGGTAGCGAGTAACTCCCAGGAAATAAACTTTGAAATAAATGGTGATATTGGACATCGTTGTGTTTTTAAGGATTCTTCTTCATCAGAAGCACGAGTGTAAAAGCACAGCACTATTAACTACAACTCTTGTCTTCCACAGCTGGAAGAGCAACTAAAATGAATCACTACTCACAAAAAAAGAGAAAACGGAAAGGAAGGGGAAAGGGAGGAAGGAGAGAAAACAAGAAAAAAGTTAAAAAGAGAGAAAAGAAAAATAAAAAAATATAAAAAGATTAAAACCAGCAAAAATGGAAAAAAGGAGAAAAATATATAAAGATTAAAAATATAAAAATTATTAAAAAGAGAAAAAAGAAAGGAAAATGAGAAAGGAGAGAAAAAAGAGAAATAAGATTAAAAAGAGGAAAAAAGAGAAAAAAGAAAATGAGAAAGAGAAAAAAGAGAAATAAGATTAAAAAGAGGAAAAAAGAGAAAAAAGAAAGGAAAATGAGAAAGAAGAGAAAAAAGAGAAATAAGATTTAAAAGAGGAAAAGAGAGAAAAAAGACAAAAGAAAAATAAGAGAAAGACAGGAAAAAAGATAGAAAAGAGAAAAAAGAGACACATAAAATGGATAAAAAACAAAGAAAAATAGAAAAAATATTAAAAAGGGAAAAAGAAAAAAGGATAGAAAAGAGACAAAATTTAAAAAGGAAAAGATAGAAAATAAAGGAAGAAAGAGAAAAGAGCAAGATAAAAGAGAGAAGAGAGGAAAAACAAAAAAAGGGGGGGAAGAGGAAAAAGGGAAAAAGATATAAACTAGGGGGAAAAAAGTGATAGAGAGAAAAGAGAGGGAAAAGAGAAAAGATTTTTAAAAGGAGATAGAGAGAAAAGATGTAAAAGAAAAGAGAGAGAAAAGAAAGAGAAAGAAAAATAACAGACATTAAAAAGATAGGAAAAATTACAAAAGAGAGAAAAAAAAAGAGAAAGGGGGGGAAGAGGGGGAAAAAAAACAAAACGAGGGAGAATAAGCAAGATGGCACACCTGGACTTCCCCCAAAATAACCATCCAAACCAAAAGCCTCAGAACAGCTTTACTCTTCAAATGCTGCTGAGATGAAAGGAAGATAAATTCGTAATGCCAAAATTGAAAAATATACTAAAAATACCCACGTTTAAAAATTCCTAATATTTCCTAAGTTTAAAAAAAAAGTTAAAGAAAAGTTAATCATCATACAAGTGATTTTTGCTGTTCCCTTTTTTATTAAAGGGTTAACTGGAACTGGAATAACTCCGTTTTCCTAATGACATATTTCACCCTATTACATCTACTTACAACGTTTAATTCCATGGGGAAGCATATATATATATATTTTTTTTTATTATTATTATTTTTTTTTAATAAACACATCCTATGCAACTCAACTTTTCTCCAGAGCGAATTTGCCTGGGACGGGTGGTGATAAAAATAAATAAATAAAAAGAAATAAAAATGCAACACCATTTATTAATTTTGTATAAGTTATCTGCCACCCTAGAGACTCCTTGGAGGGGAATCTCACCGTACAGTGCCACAGGCACAGAGTGAGAGAAACTAAACAAGCACATCCTGAAGGGAGAGAAAATCGCCTGCAGCAGCAAATGACCTACTACGTACCTCACCCTCAGATTGGTTTTGATGTTGTAATTTGTTAATTTCGGGGGGAAGAAAGACAATTACCCGCAGTTTTAGCTTGTTCTGGCGGAGTCATTAAACTTTTTAAAGTTTCTGATCAAAAGTGACACGCGTCGTTCAGAAGATCTGTGTGTTTTCAAAAGATCCGAATCCAGACTAAATTTGCATGACAAAAGTCTCTGCTATATCTATTTCCTTATTACCTGGAGCAGCAACGTGCATTATTAGATCAGTACTAGACTATTTAAGGATGAAGCATATCAAATTTTTATTTGAATTCCTATGCATTAAAGTTAATTTTTTCCAGCTCGATGCACAGTAAGCAAAAGATAATTTTATTCAAATATGCGTTTCACGGTATGAATAAGGAAGTGTTCATCTCCCCATTGAATTGGTAGGTCTTTTAAGTAATGATTCATTTGAAAAATCAACAGGGTATTGGCAATTTAGTGTAATATTAAATATATACATATACCACACCTATACTGACACATGTAATACTGCTTCTATCATATACATAAATACGATTTAAACATTTCAATGCATTAAGATCATTTAAGTGATGGTTTAACCACCTAACACCTGAGTTTTACACCTAATAAGTAAGACAAAAGACAATTTTAATATTCTTAAATAGGCATTAAATATTTTTAAGTGTTACTGAGTTAACTTCTTTAAAGGATATAAAAACCATGCATGAATATTTCTCATTCCTGAATTAATATGCTCCTGAATGAATAGAATAAAGGTATTGGCTGTGGATTATTTTTTTTCATAAAGCAAAATTGACTTAAGATTGGTGTGTCATCTAATGAACAATTAACAGGTCACCTCATCCTATATGAAAGCAATTTTAATAAGTTAATATTTTCCCTGTTAAAATTACATTTCATGAGGAATAAAACCCTACTACTTAGCATGGTGCCATTCTCAAAGATCTGTATGACCACAACCATTGACAAGACCACCCCAACAGAAAAAGTTGGCCAAAAACCCTATGAAAGTTATTTTTAAACCTTCATTTCATGATCAGATAATCATATTTATATGATAAGCACAGTTTGGTCTCCACAAAAAGAAAACTCCAGCAAATTTCCCATCCTAAACTGTACCATCCTGTGAAGGCACTTTGTGAATGGAGATGCTCAACTTTTTGGACCATCCCACCTTAAAATTGAAGTGCCCTACAGCAAATCAGCTGAAATAAGAAGTTATTCCTATGTATTGCTCCCAGATATAAATAACCACAAAACTACAACACTTCCACAAACTCAAATTCTCCCAATCAAATGAATACTGGATCAAAACTTTCTTTTTCTCTCAACAGGATTCTTCCAAAGTGGTTTGTCTGGAGTAAAATCCAAGCCACACACAACTACTGTACTTCCAAGCACAACCACACTAGTATGTATTTACCCATTTCTCCTAAAAATGCCACACAAATTTAAAATAAACACTGTACTGAAGATCTGCACCAGAATGGGAAGAGCCTCATTGCAGCTTCTGAGCAATTAAAAGGTCACAGTTCCAACAGGAGATCCTCAAAACTTCTCCACGTGGTAACAAGAGTACATTGAATTATCTGAGACTAATCAACACTTTCTTCCTAGAAGTTTTGTGAAAAATCTGCAAAGCAGAATATTCCCTACCAAATAAACTCATCTATTCAGGTGCTACAGATCTCATGTTGATATAGAAAATACAATGTTGTACTTCAGAAAAATGTTGATTATCTATCTGCTAAAGACTTGCTCAGTCCAGAGTGTTGCCAGTGATTTTACTTTCCTTTAAGAAAAATGAAAAGTGCAAATAAGTAAATAATTAACGAAGGGTAAGAATCTTTCATTCCGAAGCCACTCATGCATTATTTATCAATATTTTGTATGGGATGCATACACTACTCTGTGTATTGAGAGCACCATTTTTAGCCAGATTTTGCTGCTTTAACAAAAATCGTGATACGAAAAACTGAGGGAACAAATAAATTTCTCATAAAACCTTAAATTGTGGAACATAGTTAACAAGAATGATCTTTTAGATGATCTTTCGAGGTCCCTTCCAATCCCTAATATTCTGTGATTCTGTGAGAAGTGAGATCAACTTAATTTCATTGTAAAACTGTTCATCTCTATAGAAATCAACAACCACGCTCTGGATGTTCATTTAATGCTATTTTAGATCTAATTTTTGAAGTTAGTTAATGTATATTATGTTTTAAGCTTATTTATCAAGGTTCAAAGTTGTAAATGTTTNCAGATCTTGGATATAGTACCACAAAGCTTGAGAGAAAAGCAGATTTGAAAAAGACATCAGAGTGACTAAAAAAAGAACAACATGACAGAAATTAAACAAGATTTTTATGTTCGCCTTCTATGCATTTAAACTCATCTCAACCTCTATTGAAATTCCGATCATACCCAAACCCCAAGGCTTTTGACATACTTTC
>VYZX01021944.1:0-13250 GCA_013401335.1 Brachypteracias leptosomus
TAGAACCCTCCTCTTCTTCTTAGAAGGTTACACTTCACTCTAATTTATCAAATCCATTATATTGCTTTTGAGAGGCATTGACTGAAATGATACATAATATTTATGAGAGCAGTTCATTGCTAATTTGCTTGAGTATAAGGATTTCTGCATCCATTCCATGTGATTTACTTTATAAGCTGTAATATATAATTGTCTGTTTGGAGGAACAGTTCAGACACATTCTAAGATTTCTTCAGGAAAAAAGAAGATAGAGCCCATCATCATTCATGCATTTTCAAGACTGTTTTCTCAGGGTAATTATTCTGCATTTATTAGAAAAAAATTTCATCTCCCATAATGCCACTCAGACATTCACAAGGTCTTAATCTTTTAAATGTTGGTGTTGTACAACCTGAGGTAACTGCATTATCAGCAAATTTGTGATTATCCTCTTCTTTTTTCAGATCACTTATGAATGCAGTTAACATAACTTAATCCAGAACATCTCTCTTTGGGATTCCACTAGTATCATCCTTTCTCCAAAACAAATGAAAATAGCCTTTTCCTATGTTTTGCTTAATCCCCTGAGGCACTCCTTTTGTTTCATGGCTGGTTAAGATTCCTTGGTAAAAAATATGTTAAAAGATTCCTGAATATGAGTAAACCCAAATATTGTATCATGTGGTTTTTGATTCCTCAAAAGGCTCTAGTAGATTAATAAATATGGTTTCCCTCTAGAAAAGTCAACTGGTTCTTTGTCACTATATGAGCTTTCTACTGAACCTGTTATTTACTGTAGTTTCAACCAATTTGCCCATTACAAACTTCAGGCTTACTAGTCTGCAGTTCTCTAAATTTCCTCTTGAAACCCTCTAGTCTCTTACTTTGTTTAGAATCTTGCTTTTTTACTAGTGCAAAGGCTAATTCAGTAGATAAATTGTAAACCCAAACCCGTATTTTGGCAGTTTTCTTATTGTGATTTCTTTAGAACTTCTGGGAAAAAAAAAAAATAAATCTAGTCATGGAGATCAATAGTCATTTCATCAATACTTTCTAAAACTTTAAATGATAGCACCCCAAGCTGAGAGAGTTCATGTGTCCTAATCACCTTGGAGGTGGTCTAGGTTGTTATAAGCTCCCCTAAACTGAGTCAAATAATTAATTCTGGATTTCTGTGGTGTCTTCATCTTCCTTGAGAATTCATTTTAAATCTTGATCTGTATAAAAGTTCTACAAATTCCCTGGCAGGCTAACAGCTTTTTTTCCTATGTTTGAAAAAGATTCATAGAAGTTTTTCAAAATCCTTTTACTTTGCCTTGTTACTGTTTACATCTATCTTTTCTATTTAATTTGATTTTTGCTAGCCATAACTTCTGCTTTTCCATTTTATAATCTTTTGCACTTTTCTAGAATCTGTCATAGCTTTGGACCTGTTATAGCTATAAATATATATATATACACACAGTCTTGGCTGGAAAAGAGTATGTAGCTTGACCTTACACAAGATTCATGCTCCCCATGTTTGTTTTATCCTCTTAGCTATTTTTTTCCTAAATCGTATGACATGTTACCATGAAGTCATCTGAATTCCAGAATAAAGGGACTGAAACTCTACAAAAAATCACTTCAAAGACTTGTCATATTGTCTCCATTTTGAAACTTTGAGATTTTATTTAGCATTTTACATGATTTTGCAAGAATCTCTCACAACATTAAACAACTGTAAATCAGAGCATTCGAATATAACACAAAGCAATGTTCTTAGAGAGCATCAAACCTTACTTACATTTTTGTGAACTGATGCTACCGTTCCTAAGGGATTATCTTTAGCTGTTGTGGTGGGTTTACCTTGTCTGAGTGCCCGGTNTATAACAATGGCACTCATTTCCAAGTTAAAGTTAGGTATGGTCGACCACTGTCTTTCAGGCAATCAGTTGCCTCTTTTAAGATTGGATGAGAAAAAATTCAAACCTTTCCTCTTCGAGAAAAGATAAACACACCAAATTTGTAAGGGAGATACAGCTTTGACTTTTACTAGTCTACTCAAAATTGTTCTAATTTATCAAAGAAACTGGGTTTTTAAAACATCTAATCTGCAGAGTGAATTTGCAATTAGCAGCCTGGTAGCGCTCTACTATTAAGACACATTTATGCCTGGAAGAAAGACATATGTACAGTACATGACATATTTTCCAAGAAAAAGAGAACGGGATATAGTTTTTTGTGCTGAAAGAAGAAGATAAACCTGGTAAGGAAAATTTCCTTCCCTGAGTTTAATAAAGGATATTTTCACAGTGTGTAGAGTCTCAGAACTAAACATTGTCATGAAGACACCAAAATATTTTAGTCTGTCTTTCACAGCCAGGCCCAAAGAACTTCTTACCATAGAAGTTCACCATGGCCTCATGCGTTTCGCCACAGAATTCCCCACATTGGTCCCATTCAAAATATCATTTTTCCTGCAATTAAACTGTCTGCTGCTCAGTATGAGGGAGAACTGGCTATAGCCACCCCGCTGAAGGAAGATTTGTGTGCTTGGTTTAAAAACAGAATAAAAGATCCAATATCTCTGCTATTCACGGGTGCCAGTTAATACAAAAATGTAAGGGTTACAACAAATGTAGTAATGTATACTATTCACAGGTCATATGAACATAGTTCCTATTTCTTTCTACTTACTGTATAGGGAAATATTATTTAGCAGTCCCAAACAGTAGAGTCAAAATCACTGATTGCTCTCTTAAGCTCACATTCTTATACTGTTATACCTGCCATCCTTGACACACAAAATGCAGGTTGAGCACAGATCAACAGCTATGTCACCTGGAAAACCTTCAGATGTGTGTTGGATTTGTGCCTGGTGGGGGTTTGGTAGCAAGGGAGAAGGCTATTCTGGCTCCTGTAAGAAGCTTCAAGAAGCTTCCCCAGCTTCAAGTGAGACCCACTTCTGGCCATAACATATATAACATCATATATGTTATATGTGATAACATATTTAAGAAGGGAAAACCTGTTGGGTGAGTTCCTTTGTTTTGAGAGTTCTTTTGTTTGGGAGAGAAGTTGAATGTGAGAGAGAGAGCCATGCGAACACCAAGGTCAGTGAGGAAGGAAGGGAGGAGGCACACCAGAGCAGCCATTCCCTTTTGACCCACGGTGAGATGGCAGAATGGTGGGGGCAGAATCCGATCTGTGGCCCGTGGAGGACCCCACTCTGGACCAGGAGACTGATCCCAAAGAAGTCTGTGACTCTGGGGAAGGCCTGTGCTGGAGCAGTCCATTGCTGGGAGGATTACAGCCTGTGGAAGGAACTCGCACTAGTTGGAGAAGTTCATGAAGGACTGTCTCCCATGGGAGGGATGCCATGTTGCAGCAGGGGAGGACTGTGAGGAGTCCTCAATATACCTCAATGTTGTTTTTGTAGTGAGGGGCACAAAACTGAATGCAGTTTTTGAGGTGCAACTTCACTAGTGCTGAGTACAGGGGGACAATCACTTTCCTACTTCTGTTGGCCACACTATTTCTGATACAAGTCAGGATGCTGTTGGCCTTCTTGGCCACATGGGCACACTACTGGCTTATATTCAACCAGCTGTCAACCAGCACCCCCAGATCGTTTTCCATCAGTCAGCTTTCCAGTCGCTCTTCTCCAATCCTGTAGCATCGCATGGGGTTGTTATGGTTCAAGTACAGGACATAGCACTTGGCCCTGTTGAACCTCATACCACTGGCCTCAGCCCATTGATCCAGCCTGTCCAGATCCCCCTGTAGAGCCTCCTTACCTTCAAGCAGATCAATATGCCTGTCTAGCTTGACGTCATCTTCAAACTTACTGAGGGTGCCCTCAATCCAATCATTCAAATCTTTGATAAAGATGTGGAAGAGACCACAATACTGAGCCCCGGGGAACACCACTTGTGACTGGCCACCAACTAGATTTAACTCCATTCATCACGAGTCTTTGAGCCTTACCATCCAGCCAATTTTTTATTCAGTGAAGTGTACGTCCATCCAAGCGACGAGCAGCCAGTTTCTCCAGGAGAATGCTGTGGAAACAGCATCAAAGATTTACTAAAGTCTAGATAGACAACATACACAGCCTTCCCCCCATTCACTAAGCATGTCTCCTTGTCATAGATCAGGTTGGTCAAGCAGGACTTGACCTTCACAAACTCATGCTAACTAGGCCTGATTGCCTGAGTGTCCTGTGTGTGCCACATGATGGCATTCAAGATGATCTGCTCAGTAAACCTGCATCCATAACCACATCCCTTGTACAAATGGCTTTGAGAAGGATCTGATGGTCTTATGTCAGTCCCAGATAGCACATAATTAGTCAGTTATACTTTGTCAGCCTTAGTGTGTGCACTGAAAATGCTTTAATTAAAAAGAAACTATACAAAATAAATAACATTATGGTAGAGATACAGAAAATCAACCTACGAAACATCCTGAAACTAAGAACCAGCTCAAGGATAACAGGGAAAGGTCGTGAAACTGTGAGTGTATAAGTGGAGTCAACTCAAGAGTGTTTTGCAATTTAAGTTATTACATTGACAGAGAAGTCTTTTTGCTTTGTCAAAAAGATACAGGTAGCAATCCTAACCATTGAATCCATGAACAAGAGGAATATGAATTTTACTTCATACATCCCATCAATTATGATATAGTTATGAATGTTGTCCAGGTTAACCTCTGCAAGAATTAAAAAGTATGACATGATGAAATGAGATATCAAGCTTTCAGGAAGTGAAATGAAATGGTAAAACTCTAACCCAGCTTCAAATCAGTTAATGAGACCCCTTCTAAATCAAATAAATGGGCTCATATATAATACAGATTGAAATTAAATTGAAGCATTTAGAAAACTTTTTTCTTTGCATTCATAGTTTCCTCTCCTCACACAAAATAGAAGAGTCTACATAGTGTAATAACAGTTAAAATCCCAAAGGAGTCATTTATTTTAATTGCATGGGCAGTCTGAGGCAGTCATGTTCAAGAAAGAGAATGTGGAATGATCATCTAGTCTAGGATTTATCATCTAGGGTGACTCGTTAGTATCTTATGAGTTCTGCAAAAGAAGTTGGACAGAAAGTCAGATCCACAGGCTAAAAAGACTCCAGTTCTTCCAAAGCTTGGGACTGTGACATATATATCTAATGTATCATCCATTTTTAACAATTTTACATCACTTTACCCAGTTGTCATATTACACCATGGCCTCCTTCCTCTTGACCAGGATAACTAAGGTTTATACAGTTCTGATATTTCAGGGGTTTTAGTAAATAAAATAATTTCTTAATCTGCTTTATAAATTTCTTCTCTTTTTGTGTGTTCAACAGTTAATTTCCAAAGCTTTTGCAGGTACTATATCTAGTAGTCAGGGGTTTATGATTGTCATCAAACAGTTTCATAACTAAGATGCAGGGAAGACATGCCATGAATTTTGAATCAAATAACAGAGATGAATCAAGTGGTAAAAAGTCACAGCCGAAAATCTTTCAGCATGGAAGTATTGGTGGAGTTTGTATGAGACTTTTGCATGCTTTTATCACAGTATTAGAGCTTTTTTATTGACAAGTAACATAAACACATTTTATTTCAAAATTTGAGTTATATTTAACCACCGTTTGGTCGGGTTTGTTTTTTTTTTCATTACAAGATACAAGGCCTGGACAAAGTTCATCAAACAATATATAATTTTCAAGGAGACTTGTTTTCTCCCTGAAATAAATTCCTGTTCATTTATAGATTCGCTATTTGTCTTATATACTATGCTGCAATTTTGACTGTTTCACTACCCATGCTTCAATTCATTCAAAATGAAAATTAAAAGCAGCAACAAGATTATATACTTCCAAAAAGAGGATTTTGATAGATTTTGAACTGAAACATTCTGGGGCTAAGTAACGGCAAAAATTTTACCTTGGATTTTATTTCCATTGGCTACTTTAGACAACAAATTTGCTTTTGCCAAACTTTTAGCTAATCTTGTCAGTAAAATTTCTACTTATAGTGACTATTAATGCAATGTTATCTCATAAGGAACATTACATTATAAATATTTATATGTTTCTTGTAGCCTAGCACAATTTTACAGACCAAAACCCATGGTAGAAAACAGATACAGAATATCTTAAGCTAAAACGCACTGAAAGATGTCCATTAACTTCAGGGAAACCCGTTAGCAAATTCAGTACATATTTTTGACCTCCATTGCTGCCAGTAAATCAGTACTAAGCACGAAATGACATCTAAAAAGCAGCCGGATATACTGTCTGGATCAAAGGAATACATTTCGCTCTGTGACCAGTTTCAGAGCATCCTTTTGTTTTCCCACAAGCAGCTGGGGCTAGGCAACACAACCCTTTCTGCCCTGTACTACTTCTTTTCCTTTTTTGTGCCTTTGCCCATCAAGTAGAAGTCTTTTAACATGTCCAGAGCAGAGCTCTCAAGTCACTTACTTACCTCCCAGGACTGAAGAAGTCTTGCACACTGGACAAATACCTAGTTCTTCTAGTCTTCTAGTAGGCTCTTATCTGGTGCCCAGATGGATTTATGGGGAAGAAATAACAGTGTCAACAAGAAGCTAGGAAATATGCTTTGACCAGGGACCCTCCCACTGACACAGTTGTTGATGCACTCTCATGAGCTTTCTTCCCCTGTCTGATACAGCAACCCACGCTGGCCAGTGGAAGGAAGTTACCCATTATAAGAGCCTTATGGTCAGTGCATAAGACCTACATCAGACTGAGTGAGATACAAAGGAATATTTTGAAATGCTTATTATTGGTTTGGCTTTGGAGAATGATAAATAAGAGCTTTATTTAAGATTCTGCTTTTTTAAGATCTTTTTTAAGGTCTGCTTACAGAAATACTGCAAATCTTCTGCTACAGTTTCAATGGTCTGCTGCAATTTGCCATTTGTGACAAAGTTCAATAAATAGAAAGTGTTAAGTGCATCAAAATTATATTTAAAGGTCCTCTTCATCTGCAGAAGACCTACTTATTAGCTATATTGCACATTTAGCTCCAAGGGTTCTGGTTATAATCAATAACTAATCAGAAAGTAACTTACACAAATGAAGTCCTGAATAATATACAACTGAGTCATAACTTCCCCAGGTACATAAATACTAACCCTTTTATTGAAAAAAATATGCAGTTAGCACTTTTTCTCTTTTTATTGTGGCATCTGTTTCAGAAACTAATTTTAAAAGAGAATTTGCAGCAGAAGCCTCTGCTTTCAAAAGCTCTGTATCTATAGTGATGAATCCACTTTAATCAGAAAAGTTGGATAACTGCCCTATCAGAGGCATGGTGAAGGGGACAACATGCAGATGCAAATGATTGGAATGGAAGATCCAGGGGTAGAAAGCCCTTATAATTAGGCAACCTCACTGAAGTGAACAAAAACGAAGCAGAAATCTATCTGCAAAACATGTAAACACTTGTCTCAGCTCTGAAACACAAGTCAAATGCCATGGGAGAAAGTGTAGTGAATAGTTTTATTTATGGATGTCCAGGGATGAAAGCTTTGCCTATAAAGAAAACCCAGAGACACTTCAGTGAGGTAAATACCAATAGTGTAATAAGATTTAATGTGACCATCAAAAGGGAAATAAAATGGAAAAGTTTTTGATCACACTTTCTATAGTGAGGGCAAACTGCAGGAATGACCTTTACTGCTAACGCCAAAACATTGAGCCAAATTCACCCCTGGTGTGATAGTGCTAAATTCCAGTACATTACACCAGGGACGACCTTGGTCCTTTCTGTTTAGGTATCTTAGCTATAAGCACCCAACAGTAGCCAGAGCATATTGTGTGAAGCAATAACATTTAACAGTTCAGAGGTGAATTAAAAAAAAATAACAACCAATTTTGCTGACAACTCAATTAAATGTAGGTTTAATTGAAATGGAAACAATAAACTGGAAGTAATTCCTACCTGGGAAATGGCTTCACTACCCACTCAATACACAAGAGCACAAATCAAACATTTCACTACAAGAAAACAAAACAAAACAGAACCTTTCTCATTTTTTATGAATATCCTGAAGGTAAAACTTTAGTACCTAACAGCTTCTGAAAACCACCTGTTTTTAACTCTTTCATGGGCAGCTTTTACATCATTTATTGGATGTCTGCTGGTATTAGGCCATACTATTTATAAAAAGATACATGGGTAGTATTAGGACCATTTTAACAGACTTGGGGTGTTCTGGGCCTCCCAGCTAGCTCTAGGAAGTAAATAACATGGAAGACTACTTTATATGAGCAGAGGCTTAAAGTTATGCACATTGTACGTCACCCTGCACAGTCAGAAGAGTTTGCATTGCATGTGCAGTGAGTCTGAACTGCAAAGATTCTGTTAATCCTCCATGCCAGAGCTGCCAGGCACATTCAGCCTACTGAGACATCCAGACCTAGCTTACGGTAAGCTTTAGGTCTCCTGTTCAATTTGAAGTCCTGCGAACCAAGAACCAAAAAATGCCCAGAACAAAAAGCAATTATTCATCAGCCAAATAAACAACACCCCCCCCACCCCCCGCCAAAAAACAACCCCACAACAAAAAAAAACCAAACCAAAACAAAACAAATCAACCAAAAAACGCCCCCAGCAACAAATTATTTGACGTGCTTCCCTTACAATAGGAAAAACACTACGCCTAAAGTCATGGAAAAATCCTCATTTTAATTGCTACTTCTTGTCTTTTTTTTCATTGTGCTTTTAATTGGATACCTCTTTTGCTTCCAGTTGTGATCTTGCAGAGCTTCTGTAAGATTCTATGTGGTTATGTTTCACCTATATAAAGGACAGAAATCATTCCTTGTATGAGATTGGGGAGCCCTCAGGAAAGGAAATAGTGATGGTCCCTTGAGATATCATAAAATTTTCCTTGTTGTCATCAGCATGTGATTCTTACATGGCATAGAATTCTTATTTGGCTTTTATCAATCACCTTCATGGTAGGAGAGTTTAAAAGCTGCATTAATTCACCAAAATATCAAGAAGGCATAGCAGGCTTAGCTCATGTGGTTCAAACTAACTGTAAAGTGCTGGTAGCAGTACACCTGTGGTAACTCCTCAGCCATTCTTCCCCTATCTTGACCCAAAAAATCAAAGGGCACCTACAAAAGGGAGTAGGGGAACAGACTGTAGTTCACATAGGTATAAGATAGTGTTTTACAGGGTTATTCCCAGGCTGAGTTATTTCACCAAAGACAGATAATTGCTTCAGCAATAGCAGTGTATGACTTGGGTCAGTGCCAAATTAAAATCAAAATAGCTTCAGTCATGGACAGAGTTGATCAAAATATTACATTTTAATTTTAGAAAAGGTTCCAGCTTCTAAAACAAATCTTCCACTTCAAATGAGAATAAAAACTTTGACAGTTTTCTGTTCAAAGTGAGCAGATTATTATTTTTTTTTAAATTCAGAGAAACTGATTTTTGGTTTTTTTTTTTCTTCAAAACAAAAAGCCTGGGCCACTGAATGAGCCATGGTCTCTGGCTCCCCATGAATTAAAAGTATCCCAGTGTTGTGGGAATCCTCCACTGGGAAGTCATTGGACCTAGCAGCAGCTCAGAGTACTTTCACTCAAAAAGACCTGCTGGGCCCTCAATATTTGGACAAGATACTGGGCAGCAACTCAAAATATATCAAAGCAGAAGGCAGGGAGTCTAGAAGCCCCAACCATCCCTGCCCCAAACTGCTCAAAGTTCCCAGTCTTTCCTTCAGGTGGTCCCAGGTTCTTGGTCTGTAGACATTCAGACACCAAAGGCAGTCCACAGAGTAAGGACACTCCGGGCCTCCATGTTGGATGCCATAGGAACAGGAAAATAATGGGAAAAAAAATATTCAGAATACTACATACTGGCCTGTGACTTACTGAGAGTTAGCTTAATAGTTTCTATAAAGTACATTTGCTTCATCAAATATATGCCTTTTTACTCTAGAATAGAACTTTTTAAATGTTTCATTAGAAAAAATTCCAGCAAGCATGACATATCACTAATGGCAACGAAATTCATTCACCACAAATCTATCTTGTTCCAATTTGTTTACAAGAAATGCCAAATAAAACCTTTTTTAGGAAAGTTCAAGTCTAGTAATATTCATTACTCTTACAGTACTGGGTCCTTAGGTCCCAATATCTTATGCAGGCAGCCTCCTTCTCATCTAAGAAATACTTCAGAGTAAAATATGAGTTGTGTATTTATCCTACCCTTGTTACTCTATTACCTTATCGTTCTCAAAAGATTAATAAAGAAATAGTATTTCCAGAATTTCTACAATCAGAAGAGAGGGACTCTGAGTTTGTAAACATCTTTGGTTTCTATTTTTATTTAAGAGTTTATTTTTTAACTATTTCCAGTGATGGTTTTGATCAACCACCCACCAGTCTCAGCCTGTGATCCTGCTTCTCCTTGCACATTATGATGTGAAGTCTTGTCACCTATTGAAGAGCAGGCACATCACAAGGATCCTTCAGAAGTAGCACATGCAAGTGATTGTGTTAGGCATATATATGTCATAAGACAGAATGAAGACCTGATAGTTTTGAAAGTGGTTTTCTCGTTACTGAGTTTACTGAGATATAAAACACAAAGGTCTGGGAAAAAAAAACCCGTGGCTCCCTACTGTATTATCTCATTTCACAAAGACATGTCTATGAAAAATCTCAGTATTTTATTAGACTTTCCAGTGAGAATGTAACAAAGATTCATTGTAATTACAATAGCAATTTCTGTGGTAAATGCAAACAATCACCAATAAAACGGGTCAAAACTACTTATACAGGAAAATTAAAATCCCTCCTTTTAGTTGAATGGCAAAAATTAAAAGTAAAAGGTAAAGGAAGTAAAGGCTTTTTGTCTTGGGACCACCATAAAGTTCATAATACAGCTAATAAAGAATTATGACATCATTAAACTCACTTTGGGGAATTTTCTTTGGTTTTATTTCTGTTTAAAATTGTTTAGGTCCTTTAGGACTGGAGAGGTATCTTTTCAAACAAGAACAGAGTGCAAAAAGCTACCAAGTAGAATAGCAAAACAAGGTTAAGTAATATGAAATGTCACATTAACTTCAGGAAAGAGCTAACATTAAAACCTAGAGGTGTTAATTGTTCCATTGTTAACCGCTTTCACGCTAATCTCACTGGTAATTTTATTATTTCATAAATATATATTCTCTACCACTTCTTTGTTGTTCTTGTCAAATATGCCAATTGCTGCCCCACAACTGGAGATGTCTGTTGGAACCTGGATTTCCAGCCTTCACAGTTTCTAGGCTAAGCTTATCTAGCACTAGTACAAAAATCTTCGAAATGTGGAAAACTGAATATATAGTCACAGAGTCATGTTCATTGATTGTTGTAAAATAAACCCAGCAGGACTGCTCTATCATGTATTTGCATATTTAATTCTGCAGAGCCATCCAATGTGAAATTAAAAGAAGTGATCAGCAAATGTTGGGATGACAATCCAGGAATCATGTAGGAGACCATAAGACTATCTCTATTCCCAGGATAGTTTCTGAAGCATTTCTAACCATGACTTGAACTAAAGCTTCTCTTGCCTTGAAAAACACATGATTAATATTTGTATCTGAACTTTTCAGTTGGGCAATTTCAGGCAATTGCATGGGAACAGAAAGTTGCACATAAAAATAAAGAGATTTCCCATAAAAGGAGGTATAATAAAGGATGGTTCTATGAGGACTTTCTCACATAAAGGATTATGAATATCCTGTCCACTTTTGTGAATTGGTAAAGGAGAAAAAGTCACCTTCAGAAGAGTGATTAGCACAGAATTAGAGAGACACAGGATAAGAAAATAAAAAGGATGTTAAACAATTACTTAAGCACAGCCTGTACAAATGAAATCAATGAACATTTACCTACATCAGAAATTAGATTTACCAGGACAAAAGAGAAGAAATTAGAAAGTATCTTGATAGCAGAGTTAATGATTATTAAAAGGTTTGGAACTTGCACAATGCTAACACTCTAAGATCAGGGTGCATACATTCAAGTTCAAGATCACTAAAAAGTGATAGAAAATAAATTAATTTAGTGGATATTTTAATGAGTTTATTAAGCCCAAGAGAAAACATTAAAAGGCTGGAACACAACCAACATCATTACTTACAGAAGAGCAACAATACACTAGGAATTTTTACATGCCTTAGCCCTAGTCAAATTTGTTGTACCAGGTTACAAGAAATAACTTCAGTTTATGTCATTTCATTTCATATGAAATTCTAAGTATTCAGCATGGCTAACCAGGAAAATGCACCTTCCTCAGGGAGTCATTCCTTGCTGATTTGCATCAAATCATTCTTACTATTAGTGAGTCAAGCTCAGTTTTCACTGAGCCTGACGTATTCTTCAAGGAAGGGCTTGGAAGAGCTATTAGGGAGCAAATGGCAGCTGCTGACTATTGTTGACCTAGAACTGGTTCTGTTGTTGATGTAAGTTACCCGGTTAAGCTAACATTATTCATATTACTACATCAGTAGCAATCAAATAGCCAAGGAGTTAGAGCCTACTGTGTTAGCAGTATAAGAATCACAGAACTGCAAAAATTAATTGGGTTACATATGCTTTCCCACACTTCTTCCTCCTTCACATCTGTGGCACAGTTTGGGTGAAGACAGAAAAGCAGAGGACTGATGGAAAGGGAATGTACCTGTACAGGAGGATTCTTTCTTGCTCATTTACTAGTAGAATCTGTTCCTTTCAAACTACCAGACATCACCTGTCCACAGATGTTTGAAATTAATCCACATGGCAGTTTTCACAAGAGCAGGACAAATTATAAGATGTTTAGTACTAACCTAGTGGTGGTATTTGTTTTTGATAATTTCTTTATTCAGATTTTCAGAATAAATCTTGAATGGGTCTACTCACAACTTGTTCTATCAGTGATCAAGAGCTAGTCAATGTGTCTCCATTTAAGGCTCAGGGCAATCCCCCACGGAGCAGAATTAGTTTCACCCCTTTTCCCCCTCCCCTCTTCCCTCCCAGGCAACAAAGAAAGGCCTCACACAAAGTTGGAAAATTAAGATTACAACTTTTAACAGGGAGTAACAAAAGGGATATCAAAGGAAGGGAAATATACAGAGGTAACAAGGGAAGGTATATATACAAATATATATAACACCGATCCTTGGATGTCACTGGATTTCTCCCAAGCCATGTGGAGATGTAGCAGCCACAGAGACGTCTGCAGCCAGCAGCAATTCCAGCGAGGAGGGGGCGAGC
>VYZX01021944.1:14361-28481 GCA_013401335.1 Brachypteracias leptosomus
CGTAACTTCCTGTGTCCTTTTATAGAGTGTGGCAGGAAGGGGAGTGAAATAGCCGCTCCACCTGTCCCTCCCCTTCCCCAAACCTTAAACCACAACACAATGGCATTTTCAGCATCTCTACTTTGCAAACTACAGAAATCTGAACTAGATTTTCACAGACTTACTCAGACATGCAGGAGCAGAGTAGCTGCAACAGCGTAAAAGTTCAGTTGAAGTGAATCCTAATCTACTGAAAAACTGCCTGAGAAGAAGAGTAATTATCCTCTGTGGTGCTCCCTGCTACCATGCCTAGACTGCTCCCAGTGCTGTGCTAATGAACTTAGAAATGGCTCACTAGAGGTATCTCTGTACTGCACTCTTCAGGAGCAGCATACCAGTAGCAGTATGCAAAACCACTTTGTTAAATAAAAATGGACATACACAGCCACTTGAGATAGTCTTGTACTTATGCTAAATGAGCATCCTAAAAAAAGGACAAATCATACGTCTTTCTTGATGTGAATTCTAATTAGACATTAAAGCAAGTTGAAAAGACTGTAGCTAAAAGCTTGCCATGTTTAAAATGCATGTGTATGCCAAAAGATTAATGTGATATTAACTATGTAACTATACATAGACAGAAACGCTCAGTTTTCCTATACATTCTGCTTTCTTCACTAAAAGCCTGGATCGTGAGAGTGAAGAGAAATCTGCAGACAAATTTTCTATAGCAACTTTTGTTATATATGTAGATGTTTTGCCTTAGCAAAATACAGACTTTGTTACCAAAGATTAGAAATAGAAACCAAGAATGATACAATATACTAGAAACCCATGGAAGACTGACTCTACAATTGATGTGACAGAGGAGAGATCAAAACTGAAAGCCATTTTCTACTTCAGTGCCCAAAATACAAAAAGCAGAAGAAAGATACTTCCTCAAAATATCAGAAGTAATAAGAGCTCTCATATAAAGAATAAAACAGGTGTAAGAGAATTAAGCCTAGTTTTAGTAAAATTACAGATGGCAGAAAAAGAACTGAAATACATTGCAAGGGGCTATAGGTGTGGAAATAAATAACAATTACAAATATGTGCACCAAAGAATAGTACAAGTTTTCTTAAAATTCATCTTATTTAGATGTTGATTTGTTTGCTTATTTGCTGATTGTTCTGTTTAGCCATGTCAAGTATCCAGGCATGGAAGTATAATAAATTATAATAATAGCAATGAGATTGCAAATAAATTACCTTAAAAAAAATTAAAAAATAATCTTGACTTAAAGCAAAATACCTGAACATGTGTAATGTCAATGGTTTCTATGTCTACACATGTACTTGAGTGATTGCCTGAGTACTGCTTTTCTTCAGTAGATTTAGGTAATATAATTCAGTTTTGCCTTTGTGATTCATCATAAGGGATTATCAGTGATTATTATAACTTCATTGAAATTTTCAGCTTCTTAACCTTTATTTCTGAATTTTCTGCTAAATTTCATATATATAGTATTACATATATATAATATTGCAGAAAAAAATTAGAAAGTTTTATTTATAAATAATTGATAACTATTATAGAAATACGTCTATTCTGTCAAGGTGAGATTATAATATTAATAATATATTTCAGTGTTGATTATACAATACTTACATCTTATGAAATTCATTGTGTAGATTAGACAGACAGGAACATATCTTACTTTTCATATAACTGGACTATTTTATGCAAACAAATGTATTTTAACATATTTTGGCATATATGAACATACAGAAAATGAAATATGAAGTCTCTAATGATTTGAAAAAGATGGTATTAATTGGAGGAAGGGACAAGAAACCATGTAGAAGAGTCTAGAGGAACAAAGCTAGGTTATTTTTGATCCTGTGTAAGGTCTAGTATTGTTGATTGTTCAAGATAGTCTGCCCATAAAGAAGAACAATAACTAATGAGGATGGATGTATCACCTAAGCATATCAGAAACAGCTGTAGTAAGAAAAGAATTGTGATGCATGAGGAGGGCTCTTTTTTGTTCAGCCCTCTCTTATATGACTGGCTTTGAAAGTGCGAGGAAGTACTATGTGTCTACATTCTACATCTGCTAAAATGACATTACAGAAACAAATCTTAATCAAATTTAAATACCTAGATTTTTATAGCTTGTTTTCCAAAGGAAATATTTCAAATGGCATTCCCTTCATACTGGCAGAAAATAAATCTTTTAGAAGACAGTGAATTAGGTTTAGTTATAATGAACATGAGCTAGCGAAGATAAGAAAATTGGTTTTTAAAGACATAGAGATTTACTTAACAAAGAGATTTAGGCAGTGGTATTAGTGACATTAATGGTCAAAGGGCATGTGTTTTTATGGGTAAGATGGGAAAAAGTTATCCGTATAAGAAAATCATGTCTTTTTGTCCTCTGGAGAAAGCAAAAATATACTAGTTTAATATTGAAAGAGTTTTCTCTGTACTGTTTCTGTGCAATCAACAACATAAAATTGACAGTTTGGCACTTGTTACAGGTGTTTACTTTGATATTCACTAAAAATAAACATCCTGAACAGGCTTGCATTATTATCTGGGAACAGCAAATTTGAAAAGGAGCAGGAGGCTAACCATTTTAAAGTGTTTCAGGACAGTAGAAGGAGGCTACTCATTTACAGGGTTTCTTTATTTGCTTTAATATTGTAAAGAAACCTTCCTGCTAGAAAGAATACAATAAAAGAGTAAATACAGAAAATAATAGTTATAGATTGTTAAACTCTTAAACAACAGGAAATAAGAGCTATATAGATTTTTATACTCAAATGCTAGAAGAACAGGACTTTTTTAAAGCAGCTTAGAATCTGTAAAGTATTTCTCTCTGGAAATATGCAGTCAAACTGCTAGTCTGTCATTCACTTCTAGAGAGAATGAGATAGCATTCTTCCTTGGATAAATGTACTTGTTGCAGCTGAGACCTGCACATGAGAAACTAATGAAGAAAAGTTGATCTGGATCTCTAGGAACAGCTTAGAGCTAGTGATGACACATGCAGCTAAGAAAATTACAATAAAGGCATCACCTCAAGAGAAACACTGGGTGTCATTGTGGCACAAACATCTCTGTGCCATAAGTCATTCCCTGCCAATCGCCTTCCTTCAGGGAATTAGTTGCACTTTGCGTTAGCAGTAAGTGGGCTACAGCATACATGCCAGCTCAGCTGTTCATGCTGTCATGTGCAAAGGGTAAAGAAAAAGATTTTTTAAATATATTCTTAGTCTTTCATCACGCGCTTGATGATGAGGTTGTGTATTTACTCACTGCTGCACCTAGGCTAAACGTTCAGATAATCTGTACCAAGGCCAAAGGTACAGAAGTATGAAACTTAGTGCATGAGAATGTCTTGCAAACAATAGTGTGGCATTCAGGGTAACTTTCAAAGGATTCACAGGAGCAATCCAGTTCACAGCTAAGAGATAGTTTTGACTTTTACCTACGTGGCCCTCAAAATTGAGGAATATCTTAGAGATTATTTCAATATAGGATATCCTAGGTGAATAAGTAATTTTTCAGATCAAAATGTGGTAAGGATTTTTTGCCACAAGGCTTCCTTCACATTGCTGTCTGTTTGCAGATAAAAGATTTTAAAATGTTGCAAATAATTCAAAGTTTCAGAATGTCCTTGATAAACTATCATTGATAACAAGACTCTTTCTACATTCTAGGCCAGCATTATAGCTTGAACACTCAAGCATTGTCCATTTGAGCCGTGTGTCCCAACTGCTGCATTGCTAGATGATAAACATACTCAGTGAGCTTTGTCATTGTTAGATAGTTTATTCAAAAACAGGGATAGTTGTGATCAGTTCTCCCTCTGTAACCATTGAAGCTCACATCTGTAAGTGAGATCAAAACCAGATCAAACCCTATTGAAGGTATAAAAATAAATCATGTTTGCTGTCATCAGACTGGGAGGCCATCAATCTAGCCTTTCTCTATATGTTTCTCAGTGTAAAAACGTTAAACAACTCTCCTACAGTACTTTTGGACTGTAACAGTTACAGATTGCCTTGTGTAATTATAAATACAACATACACTAGACAATTATCCTTATGGTTTCTAGGAAACATCCCCAGTTCTTTCTTTCCTATGCTCTTTAAATCTGATGTTTTTCTAAAATAAAATAAAATAAGCAGCTTAATTAGATTGGAAGTCCATAACCAAGAGCAGAATACCTCAAATACCTTAGAATGAGAGACATGGCGGATCCATGCAATCACTCAACAGTTTATGAAGCTGCACTTACCCACATGTCAACACTCACCTATGTCATCAGTCACTGTTTGTAAGCTTCTGTAGTATTTTCACTGCTAAAGGCTTGAATAACAAAGTTAGCTTCATATAAAAATATCATCCGCAGCCTGTTTTACCACAGGCAGTAAGTGGAGCCTGACATAACTAACACTGTCAAAATCACTGTTAAGAACCACATAAATAAATTAGCTGTAAACTTTCAACTAGAAATACCTTTTTAGGCCAAAACCTTAAAGTTCAGCTATTCTAAGGGCTGGTAATCTCTACCTCTTCTAGTCTTTTATAAATATTATTAATATAAAAATTGTTCTTGATATAATAAAAATGGCCAATACGTTTAATACTGTTGATTAAAACAGAGTAACAAAACTAATGTGATAGTGAAGGGAGTAATACAACTTTATAAACTTTAGTCATCAGAATGGAAGTGATTAAAAAAATGCAAACTTTCAACTTCTGGGTTTTATTATTCAACGCTGTCAAAGAAGCTAAGAGAAGTTACACTAGCTCAGTCTATGACCCGCAGCAATCTTTTTTGCATTCGGAATACTGTTAGTGCTGAGTCAATATATTTACTATAAAGAATTCTACTTGTTCATTTTGAAGTGCTATAGAAAAATATAATGTGCTACTATATTTAGAAAGAAAACTTTTTTTAGTGTATAACAAAAATAGAAGGGAAGTCTCAAATGCATAAGTACTCATGTTCTGGAGATTTAAATCTGGAGTTTCATGACAAAGCTGTTCTAGTAACCTTATCTACTGTTTTCATGCTCCTGTTCTAAATACATCAGTGTATTTTTATTCCAAAGAATTTTTAAGGAACAAGAACAGATCAGCATCTTTACTAAAAGCCAAAGTATACGTAATCCCTGTAGGAAAATCAGAGGTACAAGAGAAGTACCAATTTCCACCTATGCTTTGTAACGGATTATCATTTTCATCATCTGTTATGGGTTGGCATTACATTGTTTCATTGTTTGTTTACAAGTGATAGAGAGCACAGCGAACACATTTTTCATACCTCATTAGCAAAATATGGTACTGTCCTTAGACCACATGTATCCAAATGGAGCAATCACTAATCTTATACTCTTCATATCTTTTGTACTTTTAAATTTTTTGCCATGCTTAAGCATCAGACTGATAGTTGATCTGTAACACACTAAAATTAATATTTAATCTTAATCATATTCATCTTTGTTGCCATTACTCTTAGTCCAAGAGCTTTCTTCAAGGTGTATGTATTTGCAGTTAATTCCTGATACCATCACATATTCAAATTTACTTTACTGTATGTACATTTAATACTTTAAAATAATACGTATCATAAGCTGTTCACATTTTAAGAGATGCCTTCGTAAAAATATCTGAATAAAAAAATTAAAAGGTGAAAAGTTGTAGTATGTTTAATCTCAAGATTTTTAGTTCTCTGTCCCTTTTCTCAATTCCTTTATCCTTGTCCAACTTCTCTTCTTTCAAACTTGAACACTTTTCTCGACAACTACTTCACCTCCTACATTACCCTCCTCTACAATGTCTACTTGACCTTTACATTAGGACAAAAGGATGACAGACTAAAGCCTGGGATACTTGGTTTTCCATATATGATGCAATGACTGATTGCCTCTACTTTTTCCACCATTTAATTAAATTCTTTCTTTGTGTTATGACTCAATACCAGTCTGGATCTGGCTAGAAATAACCCTGAAACAACTTTTTCTTGTTGTGTCTTTGTCATAAGTCTATCACACCAGCCCAACAGCATAGGCCTGGAGAACAAAATATCTATTCTCAAATCCCAAGGTACCTGATGAAAAGAGATGGCCCAGAACACTTCACCTTTGGCTCCAAGAAAGCCACAGGAATCATGATCTTCCAAATGAATCTGGACTATGTAATATTTTGAGTTCACTTCTTTGACTAATCATAATGAGAGAAAGGAAGGGAGTAAAAAAATGGGGACATTAGTTTCCATAAATTACAATACATAAGACTTATACATATACTTCTTTCTCTACTTTCTGTTAAGATCCTATTACTATGGTGTTTTGGACAGAGATCGTTCATTCTATGTATTCTTTAAAGTGCTAGCACAATAAAGCTTCATTCATTTTTGGTCCAGGCCATCACTGCTATGAACAAAATTAATGAAAATAATAAATGAATATTGCTGAAGAACTTCAAATATGTTTTTTTTATTTGGGCTCATTCTCAAGAGTCCATTCTTTATGGCCAGTATCTGGAAGTAATTCTTCTTACAATGGAAAAGCCTACAGTTGAAAATTTTTCAGATGCCAATTGTGAAAAATTAATTCATAGCCTATAATTATGATGATAATGAAACCTTCAGTAATCATAAATCATCATTATGAATGCATGATCACTGATTATTGTTGCACTGGGCTTTTGCTTAGTACTCAATAATATTTTAGGAGCTACATGGCAAACTGAAAACATTGGCAAAGTTAACTTTACTGTATGAGGCTGCTAATTTTCAATGTAATGCTTCTTAAATATTATGGTCTCTTGTTTATATGTTTTCCTATTAAAGTATCATCAAACAGGCTGTTTGTGAATAATTCACTCTAAATTATTCAAATGTGATAGCATCATACATTCTAAGATGGAACTAATTACAAGAATGGACTGGGGTCTTCTATAATCTGGAATATTGTTTTTTAAACTAATTCTGCTTCTAAGATAATTACTCAGAATCAATCACTGTCAGGATTATAGCACTAATCAGATTGGAATTAGAAGCTGTTGATAATATCTCAGAGTCCAATTTCTCCCCATGATAAGGAGATCTAATCAATTCAGCAACTGAGAATTACATTAGGATTATTCTAAATATAGTTTGTATGCATCATTTTACAATTTTTGATCTTGGATATATGTTCGCTTTATTTGGAACAAATATGTCCAAACCAAACCAAACTTTAGACAGTATTTTAAAAACAAACCCAACTATTCTCAACTTATCCGAAGAGTGGCTTTCATTGCAAAGACTACAGCTTGTTTTCTGTTTCCAGTGCTGATTATGATTCAAAAGTAAGAGAACGAAATGGGTCCTGAACGTTTCTCTTTGAGTCCTGAAATACAAACACTAAGAAAGAAATCTGTCTGTCAAACCAGTGATTTGCAATGTCCATATATTTGATAATCCACTGATACTAAAGCTGTAACACCTATGTATTCATTTTCACTAAAAAATTACAATGACCATTCTGTCTTAAAATGATATAAAACATTCTATTTGGTTATGAATTTGCACAAAAGGGAAGATTTGAACTGTATTCTCCAATGAGAATAGCAATTTAAGTAAATATTTGGAAGTAGTGCAAATATTTGAGGAGAAAAATAATTAAACTTAGTAAATAGAATTGTATTAATGACAACACCTTCCCGAAATAAGGCTGCAAAATCAGTTTCACATTTTTTTTCTTAACTTTATTGGTAATTAATTGCATCTGTTTATGGGATTCAGAATTTAGTTCTTCAGCCTGTTTATGTACTCTTTCAATGACTTTGTATCTTCCATTACCCCATTCTTATACAAGAAATGAGTTAGAAATTCACTGCTGCAGTGTCTTGAAAAGTCAAAGATACGTGCCCAATTGCAAATCTCCCTGAATATCGCTGGTTTATTTTTTTGACTGGGGACATAATTATTGGAAATTTTGCCACCTTTACCTAAGTGAATCACTTTACTATATGTTGTCCCCTCAGCAGATGTAGCATGACATTTTCTTTAGACAGAGGAATGAGGAGATAAAAAAGGGCTGGGAAGGAAAAGGGAAAACAAACAAAACACGTAGATGTTCCAAGAATGAGAACAGAGGTAAAATACGTAGTAGTAGAGAAGAAGCTGAGGCAAGTGAGACAGTAAGATTAATTCTAGCAAAATGCAAAAAGATATGCATCTGTCAAGTATATAAGCATAGAAGTAACCTGTGTTATGCCAGTATTCACAACAATCTATACAATTGCTAGTAGGTGTGGTAGCCCCATTATCCACATTAAAATCTTGTCAGGCATCTGTCCCCCTTTTAAGAATTTAAACACTTGAAAATCCTGTCCAATATCTTAATATACTTTTGAAAATTTTACCTTCAGGAAGTCATGGAAAATTGCAAAAATTATTTGGACTCTATGCCAGTCTTACATCCTATAAAATTCTGATGACTGATTTCTATCCACTCATTATATTTTAAATCTGAATTTTAATATTTTTGAATACATTATTTTTACCAATCTAATTAAAAAAAAAATTAAATTCAATTAATCCAGAAAACACATCCTATTTCTGTCAAACAAAATATTTTATTCAAACTAAAATGACCCTTTCCATTTTTATTGTCCAGAAAAATGTTGCACACTCAAAAGTACCTACAATTCACTTCCTCTAGACATGCCAGCAAAAAATATACACAAAGGCATTTGTAAATTCATATATAGATATTACTATTATTATTAGCCTAACTTTAATTTATATATAGTAAGATTCTGGAGCAACACTCATACCACTGTATGCCATTCTTACACTGCTAAGGAACATTAAGTTGGAAATAAATTACACTACATTCACCTCATTTTGATGCTGTGTTATATGGGCAGAGACAGGTAAAGGGAGAAATAAGTCTTCAATATAAAGAGATTTTGACTTTTAATATCTACCTAGTTATAAACCCTAGACCTATTTGAAAGTCCGAGGTGATGGAAAGTGAGAAGATAGATAGAATAACTTAGGCAAAGGTTGTTAGATTTCAAGCTTCCTAGCTCGTCTTCTGGTGTTCATTAATTATTAGATCATATCACATTTATGAGAGAAATTTCATATCCCATATAAAGCATTACACATCTTTTCTCAAGGCAAGTAGACTTCATAGACAGAAGGCTGAATGAATACACAAGCACGAGCTGAATTCTTAGGGTTCTTTTAAAAATATTTCTAAAAGCTACAAATATAAAACCTCCAAAATTAAGTAGGAAAATACTGAAAGGCTGAAGGCCAGTATTTACACTATTGACAATACTCAAACGCCTTAGCGGAAGTGTCTTTGACTTTGTAATTTCTTTGATGGCTAGCACAAGCCATACGCAAACAAAAATGCCAGTTAAAATCAATGACAGTTTTGTTGTAGAACTCATGAGAGAAACGGGAATCTGTAATTCACCTTATTTTCAAAATTGGAACTATTCATTTTTCTCCTCCACTTTGTACATAGGCACTTGTCCTGCTACACTACAATGGCAGTGATTCTGACCTGGTTTCAGCTGGGATAAAGCTATTTTTTCTTTTTAGTAGCTAGAATAGTGCTTTGTTTTGAATTCAGTATGGGATTTAGTATGAGAAGAATGATGGTTTTAGTTGCTAAGAAATCAAGGACTTTTCAACTTCCCATGTCTTGCTAGCAGGTAGGTGCACAAGAAGCTGGGAGGGAGCATAGCTAGAGCAACAGACCTAAACTGACCAATGGAATATTCCATAACATCCAACATCATGCTCAGTATATAGATGAGGGTTAGCTAGGAAGCTGTCTCTCTCTCTTCTGGGATTACAGTTTCGGGATTTTCTCCTCCAAGATCACTAGCTGGGAATGGGTTTGGCCTCTGTTGGCAGGTGGTGAGAAATTGCATTGTGTATTCTATTATTACTATTATTATCATTATTGTTATCTTTATTATTTTAATTTTATTTCAACTACTAAATTGGTTTTACCTCAGCCTATAAGTCTCCTTACCTTTACGCCTCCAGTTCTCCAGTTCTCCACAGGGCAGGGGAGAGTGAGTGAATCGCTGCGTGGCGTTTGACTGCCAGCTGGGTTTAAACCATGACAGATTCTGAGTGCTATGTTCTGATTACATTGTGAATTTCCTTACCCAGAAATCAGACTTCAGGAAGATTACTTGTACGTATGAAGCATTCAACAGGAGTTTAAAGTATCTAAAGTTGAGCAGATAGAACAAAATTCAACAAAATGTACATGTACAAAATGTACATGAGTGTTTAGTAATACTGAGGTAGCATATGAAAGAGAAATACATTCCTTTCGCCCTGTAGTACTAACACCCTCCTATGCTACTGTACCCACTCAAGGCGTAGGATACAACCAGGATACTGTTGGCCGCTCATGTTCAGCTGGCTGTCCACCAACACCTGCAAGTCCTTTTCCTCCAGGCAGCTCTCCAGCCACACTTCCCCAAGCCTGTAGCGTTGCATGGGGTTCTTGTTACCAAAGTGCAGGACCCGGCACTTGTCTTTGTTACATGTTAAAGCAGGGCAAAGAATGCTCAGAGCCTGGTTTAACCCTGTTTCCTGTCCCAGGAGGTTCACTGAAACGCACCTGGAGAGGGTTCACTGGAGCACACCTGTAGAGGCAGAGAGGCAGCAGCACTGCTTGCTTCAGTAGGTCTAATTGCCAGCTCCAGGGAGTAAGGCTGAAACAGTAAGACTAAAGTTATTCAACACCCACATGCAAACTTTAAGTGACATCATCTTGTTCCTTAATCATTTATTAACAGTCTTGGTTAACTGGGGAGGTCCCAGTAGACTGGATGTTACAAATATGACACCCAACTACAAGAAAGGCTGGAATGAAGATTCAGGGAACAACAGACCTGTCAGTCTGACCTTGGTATCAGGAAAGGTCATAGAGCAAATAATCTTGACTGCCATTACATACCACGTACAGGACAATCAGGCAATCAGGCCTAGTCAACATGGGTTCATTAAAGGCAGATCCTGCTCGACTAACCTGATCTCCTTCTATGACAAGATGACCTTCCTAATGGATGAGGGAAAGGCTGTGGATGTTGCCTACCAGGACTTCAGTAAAGCCCTCGACACTGTTTTCCACAGTATTCTCACAAAAACGCTGTCTGCTCACGACATAGATGGGCTTACACTCTGCTGGGTAAAACACTGGCTGGACAGCTGGGCCCAAAGAGTGGTGATGAATGGAGTTAAATCCAGTTGGTGGCCAGTCACAAAGTGGTGTTCCCCAGGGCTCAGTATTGGAGCCACTTCTGTTTAATATTTTCGTCAATGATCTTGACAAGGAGAAAGAGGGGACTCTCAGAGAGTTTACAGATGACACCAAGTTGGGTGGGAACGTTGATTTGCTTGATGATGGGGAAGCTCTACAGAGGGACCTGGATAGGCTGGATTGATGGACTGAGGCCAATAGTATGAGGTTCAACAAGATCAAGTGCCAGGTCCTGTAGCTGGGCCACAACAACTGCATACAACTCCACAGGCCTGGGCACAAGTGGCTGGAAAACTGTCCAGCAGAAAGAAGCCTGGGAGCCTATCAACAGCTAGCTAAACATGAGCCAGCAGTGTGACCAGATGGTCAAGAAGACCAACAGCATCCTGGCTTGCACCAGAAATAGTATGGCCAGCAGGACTAGGGAAATGATTGTCCTCCTGTACCCAGCACTGGTGAGGCAACACCTCTAATACTGTGTTCAGTTTTGGATCCCTCAATACAAGAACAACATTGAAGTACCGGAGTGGATCCAGAGAAAGACAACAAAGCTGGTAAAGGGCCTAGAGCACGAGTCTTTTGAAGAGCAGCTGCGGGAACTGGGGTTATTTAATCTGAAGAAAAGGAGGCTGAGGGGAGACATTATCACTCTCTACAACTACTTGAAATGAGGTTGTAGAGAGATGGATGCCAGTAGGTTCTCCCAAGTAACAAGTGATAGGACAATAAGTGGCCTCAAGTTGAGCCAGGGGAAGTTTAGGTTGGATAGTAGGAAAAATTTCTTCACTGAAAGGATTATTAAGCAGTGGAACAGGCTGTCCAGGGAAATGGAATCACCATCCCTGGATGTGCTTGAAGGTCATGTAGGTATGGTAATTAGGGTCATGGTTTAGCAGTGGACTTGGTAGAGTCAGGTTAATGGTTGGACATGATGATCTTAAAGGTCTTTTCCAATCTAAATGATTCTGTGACTCTATGATTCTAATTCTCTGAAAATCACCATTGCTACTGAGCAAAACCAGAAATTCATCACATATTTAAAGCAACAGCATCCAAAATGTCAGCTTCAAAATTAAAAGATGTTTCTGTGTTCTTTTTTGTTTAAATGTGGCACTCCAGCCATGTTTTATATCTCAGAAGACACTGGAGAGTTTTTGTAACAGTTCAAGTGAAATAAACAACTCTGATGACACTGTAGGTTTGAAATATAGCTTTACCCTACTAAGCCAGAGTCAAATTGGAGCCATATCCAAACTAGGAGCATTTTGAAGATAACAGGATGAGATATATCAAATATGTATATGGATATATATTTCAGGAATTTACTAATGAGGAAAATATGTGTCCTTTCCTTGCCTTTAAAAATGTTATGTATGCCCTTCAATTTACAGTAAACACTGTAGTTATCTAACTATGATGACTATTGCCCCACAAATCATAGTCAAGGGCCCAGTTTCTGCAGTGGGTAACATTTAATCAGGCAGCTGCTTTTGCTGACATCACATGTTGCCCATAATGTGTGGGGTTACACATGGCTAAGTACAAATTACAAAGACAGGAGGGAAAGACCTGGCTGCACAGTTACTGTTTCCTTAGAGCATTCATTTATTCCTTGAGTAGCAGAGCAGGTCAAACAGAATTTCTTATAAACTATTTGGTCTGGTTGTCTCTTCAAATTGGGATAAAATAAATAAAAATGGCAAATTCCTTCTCCTATAAATACTCAAAAATAGGTTCACTTCAAACAAATGCTGCTTCAGTAGGACTCCTACATTCTCTTCAAGCTCACCTTTTCATTTTCTGTTATACTGTAGCTATAGAAGTGTACAGTAATGTCACGGTAGAAGTGGCATGTAATAAACTGATATAATTGCTCTAGTCACATCAAACCACAACATTTTAATTATTTTCTGGAAAAAGGGCAATGAAATTGATCCAAAGATGTTGATTTTGTTGAATGCATAAACCTTTTCCCAATGTAAAATTGCTCCACTAGAGGACTTTCTTCAAGTTGTTAAAAAACAATTCCCTGGAAACAGAAGCACTTCTAGCCATGTAGCTACTCCTAATCTAGGGTTAGGGTTGCATTTCAAATCCTGGTGATATGTTCTTAACTTATAACAGGTTAAGATGGGAATAATTCCTTAGAAATTACAATTGTAAAATGTGCAATCCAGCAACTTTGCCATTTATATATATTTGCATTTGCTTTTCTGTATCAATAACAATAAATACAGAGAATTCTCTGAACACTGGAAGCACTGAATGGCTGGAGTGCATAGAAGAACTTTGTAACAGGTCAACACTGCACATGTAGCACAGTGCACAAGGTGCCGCACCCCTGAGACAGTATTCAGAAGAACCAATGAGTTTACAGAGCCAAGATGTGTTTTCACACTGTCACATTTCAGTGGAAAAACCCCTCTGAGATTATTGTTAGCTTGAGCACAGGATTACTGCTTGTGGGCTCAGACTGGATTGTATGTCATTTCCAAAGCAAGACTATCACTGCTCTTCACTTATCAGAATTCTTTTCCTGGGGTCTGCATGGTCATGGTGTAGATACTTCTCCTGCCAATTAGTTTTTCTTTGATTTTGGATACCTGAATGGTTGCTACGCAGGAACTCAAAAGCCAGTTAGACTTGGCAATCTTCACATTTCTGATTGACACTTTCTTACTTTAATTTTCTCAATGTAGGAATGAAATCAACTCTTAAAAGACACGGTAGGCTCTGAACGCAGTAGACCATCTGTGTAAGCCATGAGAGCTGCCAACAACAGAGTACCCTTCCTGTGCTCTGCTTTTTAAATAGGCTCCTTGGGGAATAGCAGCTGAGATTCACAGTGTCTC
>VYZX01021946.1:2574-39848 GCA_013401335.1 Brachypteracias leptosomus
ATAATAAAAATAGTAAAAGTAATAAGAATAATAAAAATAATCAAAAATAATAAAAATAATGATAATCAACATAATAAAAATAGTAAAAATAATCAAAAATAATAAAAATAATCAACATAATGAAAATAGTGAAAATAATCAAAAATAATAAAAATAATAAGAATAATCAACATAATAAAAATAGTGAAAATAATCAAAAATAATTAAAAAAATAAGAATAATCAACATAATAAAAATAGTGAAAATAATCAAAAATAATAAAAATAATAAGAATAATCAACATAATAAAAATAGTGAAAATAATCAAAACAATGAGAAGGACAAATCTTCCCAAAAGAAGAGTCTGGCAATGAAAAATTAAGCCTGTGAGGACTAAGAACCAAAAGAGACAGAACCTTGAGCAAAAGTGTAGCCTTGACAGCTTCCACCTAAACCCTCTCAGCCAACACCGTTGACACGCTCACTCCATCAAAAATAACCCGAATCCTCCAAAACCCAAACAAAAAGCAGTGGTTGCCTGGACACATCCCCATGTAGGCAGAAGAGCAGAGCTGCTGTGCTAGGAGAAAGTCAGGAAAAGGAGGGAAATGGCCGATTCCTCCTTTGTGCCATATTTTCTCTCTCCTCCTTACATATTTGCATTAAAGTGATTGTGAATAATGTACATTTGACCAGTGCTGTCTGCGGAACTAATGCCTATTACAGTGATGGGAAGGAGCATATGTTGTGCCTTGGGCAGAGAGAGCCCGATCCCCCCCACTGCGGGAGAGGCTCCAGCCCAACTGCGGGACAGCCGGGGCTTTATCCGCCATGAACCCAGCAGGGAGAAGCAGGACAGAACCCCCCTCCTAAAGTGGGGTTTGGAGAGTTAGAGTCAGGGAAAAAAGGGGAATTGTGGCATCCGTCATTTAATTTACACTCGGCGCTAACGGTATTTTGTCTTCTGGTGGGGTTCTCCATGCAGAGGAGGGAAGGAGGGAGGGGATGGGAAATTTGGTTAAGAATTGAGGTGCTTTTCTTTAGTGGTATCAAGGGATAGGAAAGAAGAAGGGATAAAAATAAAGGGGAAAAAGAAAGGGGGGGAAAAAGGGAAGAAGGAAAGGAAAAAAAGGAAAGAAGAAAGGGGAAAAAGGAAAAAAGGGAAAAAAGAAAAGGGGAAAAAGGGGGAGGAAAGGGGAAAAAAGGGGGAAAAGGGAAAAAAGAAAGGGGAAAAAAAGGGGGAAAAAAGGAAAAAAAGAAAAAAGGGGAGAAAAAGGGGGAAAAAGGAAAAAAGAAAGGGGAAAAAAGGAAAAAAAGGGGGGAAAAAGGAAAAAAGGGGGAAAAAGAAAGGAAAAAAGAAAAAAGGAAAAAAGGGGAGAAAAAGGGGGAAAAGGGAAAAAAGAAAGGGAAAAAAGGGGAAAAAGAAAGGGAAAAGAGGGGGGAAAAGGAAGGGAAAAGAGGGGGGGAAAGGAAGGGAAAAAAGGAAAAAGAAAGAAAAAAAGAAGGGAAAAAGGAGGGAAAAGGGAAAAAAGGGAAAAAAGAAGGAAAAAGGGGGAAAAAAGGAAGGGAAAAGGGAAAAAGGAAAAAAGAAAGGGAAAAAAGGGGGAGGAAAGGGGAAAAAAAGGGGGAAGGGGGAAAAAAGGGAAAAAAGAAAGGGAAAAAGGGAAAAAAGGGGAAAAAAAGAGAAAAAAGGGGGAAAAAAAGAAAAAAGAAAGGAGAAAAAAAAAGGGAAAAAAGAAAGGGAAAAAAAAGCCCCTCCACTGCTCCACTCCTGTTATTCTTTCACGTGTTCTGCCAGTGCCCAATTTTGTCAGTAATTGCAGAACGTTTTGGGTTTGGTTGGTTTCACTTTTATGTTCCTGCACTGTACTAGAAATGTTCTGCTATTGGAACAGTTTATAAAGGGTTTGGGGTTTTTTTTGAGGCGTGTTACGTAAGTTTCCCCAACGACCTCCAGCATCAAGTTCAGATCTAAAGGAGCCTTTCTTCTACCTGTGTGAACTTGAGAGCTGGGGATAAAAAAATAAGAAAGAAAAAAAAAATAAGAAAGAAAAAAAAAAATTAGAAAGAAAAAAAAAAAAAAGGCAATTACAGAACTGTCTGAGAATAACAAATTCAGCTGAAGTAAGGAAATAAAATGTGCCGAATTGTCATGTTTAGATCTGTAGCAAAGGAATTTTGCTTCAGTACAAAAAAGGAGAGGGGGCAGGGGGTAGGAGGGAAAAGGAAGCAAAGGCCTTTTTTTTAAATATAGTATTCAGAGGAGCAATTTCTTTCCTTTTCCAAGGAAATAAATCTGTCTTAAATACAACCGTGTCTCTTAGTGATGTGGAAAAACATTTGCTGCCAGTGTCAATCAGGAGCAACTGCAGTGAAGTGAATGGATGGGCACAGGATCCTAATTCCTAATATCCCATGGATTTGGGATTAATTCATAGAAAGGAGGTTGAAAAGTCTTTTTTTCAATGTAGAAGTAAAGTGAATAGTTCATTTAATTTGTAAACTTGATAGCAGATTATTAGCATGACTTAAGCATTAATTATAATAACCTGATGTAGTGGGAGGTGTCCCTGGCCATGGCAGGGGAATTGGAACGAGATGATCTTGAAGGTCCCTTCCAACCCTGATGATTCTATGATCTTTAAGGTCCCTTCCAACCCTGACAATTCCATGATTCTATGATTGTTGGGTGAGGGTTTTGAGGTTGATGCTTTCAGTTATGTCTCCATAGAGCTGAAAAATGTTCTGACACCAGTTGGAGTCAAACTCTGCATTAGAGCTCCCACCAGATCCAGATTTGCAGGCTGAAATTCAATTACATCCCAGCTCCAAACCCCAAAGAAGCTTATTTGCACTTCTGCTCAGTTAGTGACTGTAGATAGCAAATATCCCCATTTTTTCCCCTTTATTGCTGATGCTATTTAACTTTAAAAGGTACTGGGTAAATAGAAAAAAAAAAGAGAGAGAGGGGGAATGTGTTGCTGAGATAATTACAAGAGGCTATTCCCATTAACAGAGCTTAAATTATATGATTAGGCTTCTATTATTTTCCTCACTGTTGCCTAGGAAATCCAGACTGGCTTTGGAGGAGTTATTTTCACTTTTATTTCCTCTTTTTTCTTATCTTCCCTGAATAATTCCTTAATACCAGTCATAATAAAAACACTATTAAATACTCAGAGACCTCAGCTGGATTCCACCATAGTCAGCTTCCTACAACCTGGGTTCAAACTGGAAGAGGGGAGATTTAGATTGGGAATTAGAAGGAAATTCTTCACCCTGAGGGTGGTGAGACACTGGCACAGGTTGCCCAGGGGGGTTGTGGATGCTCCATCCCTGGAGGTGTTCAAGACCAGGTTGGATGGGACCCTGAGCAACCTGGTCTAGTTGGAGGTTGGAATTAGATGATCTCTGATGTCTCTTCCAATCCAAACCGTTCTATGGTTCTATGATCCACACACTGTGGCTCACCATTGCTTTAAGCCACCCTAAGCAACCTCAACCCAGGCCATGCTGCTCTGACCCTTCCCTTTCTGCTCTCATCTGGGACCACAGAACCTCCCTGTGAACTGGATCCTCAAAAGGATCTTGCTAAAGAGGAAGAGGAGAGGGAGAAGAGTAAAGTTTAGGCAAATCTTTTAGGTGGCTGCTCAAATCCAGCAACAAACAACAAAAAAACCCCAGCATGAAAGAGAGGAGAAAGTTGTGTGGGTGCAGGTGAAGGTTGTCATGCTACAAACCAATAGACCAGTTTGACCAGTGAAGAGCAACTGTGAGGTCACAGCTCTAACAAATGAACATCTTACTCAATAATCTTCCAGACTGAATAGATGAAGAAAAACTGTTGGCTTCCCCTTGAAAGGAACAGAAGCACATGCAGACCTGGCCTTGGCCCTGCCTGGTTGCACCTAACCCTTCACTGGACCTGATCCTCACTCCAACTTATAGAATCATAGGATGTTTGAGGTTGGAAGACACCTCAAAGGTCATCTAATTCTAACCCCCCTGCCATGGCAGGGCCACCTCCCACTAGACCAGGTTGCTCAAGGCCCCATCCAACCTGGCCTTGAACACCTCCAGGGATGGAGCATCCACAACTTCTGTGGGCAACCTGTGCCAGTGTCTCACCACCTTCAGAGTGAAGAATTTCTCCTAATTTCTAATCTAAATCTCTCCTCTTCCAGTTTGAAACTATTACCCCTCATTCTACCACAGGTTTATGTCCCCATCTCCATCTCTCCCTGGGCTGGAGACCATCCCCAGCTGTCCCTCTCTCTTCCTCTCCCCTCACTTATTCCCACAGAAAACAATATCTAAATATGTTCCCATTCATCTTCTACAGGCCACAGACTCTGAAATTTGTAGAGATCAAGAAGTCCAGAACATGGTGCATGAAATTTAAATAATACCAGGCATCAAATTTGCTCCTACTTGGAGGACAACCATCCTTCCCCTCCAGCAGTGGTTGCTCAAGTTGGACACAGATTGTGGCTACTTCAAATCTACAAGATATTGTTGGTCTCGATGTATTCTAAATAAAAAATTTATTCAGGTCATTCAAGACTTTATGTCGAAGACTTTATGGCCTCAAGTTGCCCCAGGGCAGGTTTAGATTGGCCATGAGGAAGAAGTTCTTTGCTGCAAGAGTGGTCAGGCCCTGGCCCAGGCTGCCCAGGGAGGTGCTGGAGTCCCCATCCCTGGAGGGCTTCAACAAACAAGTAGATATGGTGCTTGGAGACGTGGTCTGGGGGTCAGAGAGATGTTGGGATGAAGGTTGGACTTGCTGATCCTAGAGATCCTTTCCAACTTCTATGATTCTAAGATGACTCTTCTCACTGCAAAAGCCAAGAGGGGTCCTGAGTGGTGCTAACAGAAGGTCAATTGTCCCTCAGGAAGTTACCTCAATTCCTACTGGCCTGGGCCATGTATGTCTTTGAGTTTAGTCTTGATGCTTTAAGTGGCCTCATTCCCTAGTTTATTTTGACTCTTCACAGTGTGTTTTTATATAGTTATCCATTATTAGCTCACTTCTCATAATTACTGCTCCACTTTGGGTGGTAGGTTTTAACTACTCCCCTGACACCAGAGTTCAAGCATGAAGTAGTCTCTATATACACCCTCTTTGGTGTATATCTTACTTAAATGTTTTGGGAGTTTTTTCCCAAGTTCTGAGATGTTCTTACTGCTGTTTTTGTTATGTTTCCATCCTTTTTATGCCTTTCCCTCATTTTTATTGTTCTCAATTAGGAAACTGGGATGGGAAGAAAAAGAGGAGGATAAGTGTGAATTGCAATCTTAAATAAAGAGATTAATACAATTACAACTGAATGAAAAAAATCTTAAATAAAGACATGTTTAAGACAATAAGAAACTCTTGCAATTATCCAGCCTGACTTTACACAATGCATCTGAAAGTTATATGACTAACATGACCATCTATGATAGGCTTCCCCAGCCCTACCAAGCAATGTAATGAGTAGGACAACGTGATTAAACCAAGATGAATGGTTGTGAATCAAAGCAAGCTCCCAATTGTGGAGATCTGAGGAATTGGAGCTGTTTAGTTTGAAGAAAAGGAGGCTGAGGGAAGACCTTATGGCTCTCTACAACTAAAGGAGGTTGTGGAGAGATGGGTTGGTCTCTTCTCTCAAGGAACAGTGGGATAGGACAAGAGGAAATGGCCTCAAGTTGCCCCAGGGGAGGTTTAGATTGGCTATTAGGAAGAAGTTTTTTGCTGCAAGAGTGGTCAGGCCCTGGCCCAGGTTGCCCAGGGAGGTGCTGGAGTCCCCATCCCTGGAGGGCTTCAACAAGTAGAAGTAGTATTTAGGGACATGGTCTGGGGGTCAGGGAGATGTTGGACCAAGGTTGGACTTGATCATCCTGGAGAACTTTTCCAACCTAAATGATTCTATGACTCTAGGTCAGTCAAAAAATAACTCAAAGATGGCTGGGCAGTACCACATATCTACATCTTGCTGTCTTCCTTGGTCTTTTTTTTTTTTTTTATTGCTAATTTCAAATCACATCTATTTGTCCTGCAAGTTTGGCAAAGGAATTACAAGCAGCTACCACCGAGCACAGCTGTTCATTGTCATCGTTGATAGCAACGAATATAATCAGTCCAGAGCAAGATCACTCCTCTAAGGGGAAAGTATATTTAGCTATCATTCAAAATCCTCAGCCTGATATCCTTGATAGTTCAGTAACTCACTGTTTTGCCAGTGGGGCTGATGGAAGTTTCTTTGTTGTGATGGATGCATTTGCCATTACTCACCATACCGGTTCTCCCCTCCCCTCCAGCTGTTTGACTCTGGTACAATCTCCAAAACCCATGAATCTTGCAGTATCCTAGCAGCCCGCTCTGTAACATTCCAGCTTGACAAAATTAGAGCTAATAATTCAAGCCAGCTAAAACATCAAGAGGGAACGAGTCAAAGGAGACTTTTCATTAGAGGCATCGACTATCGGGAAGCCTGGGAGATAAATGGTGATCCCGGAATCATCCTTGTCAAATCAGCAAGTGTCAATGTATTGATTGCAGAGTTATAATTGAATTAATTGCAGTTGGATCTCTCCAGGTATTTAGCTTTTAGCTAGGTATTAGGGCTTGGTTCTCCTGCCAAAAAGAGGAGGTTTTGTTTCAAGTCAGAAGTTTGTTTTGTTTGGGTTTGTTTTTTTTCAGTATGAACTGCATGTTTTGCAAAAGGAGGAATTAATCTCTGCTTATCCACGCAAACAGATAGAACATCTCTGCAGATGTCCAGCCTGCCAGCTCCTTCTGAGATACTTCTGTGAATGACAGCTAGATAAGTGTTTCATAGAATCATCAGGGTTGGAAGGCACCTTAAAGATCATCTAGTTCTGACACCCTCCTGCCATGGCCAGGGACACCTCCCACTACATCGCACTGCTCACTGGCCTTCAACATGTCCAGGCATGGGGCTTCCACCACCTCTCTGGTCAACCTGAGCCAGTGTCTCCCCACCCTCATGGGCAACAACTTCTTCCTAACGTCTCATCTCAATCTCCCCACCTCTAGTTTTGACCCATAAGGCACAAGGATGAAAAAGGACTTTGCATCCATTTCACTGGAATCAGAATGACAACAAACTACATGGAATCTAATGGCTGCATTTTTGATGTGCCTGGTGGTAAGCAAGGAAGGAACTGGACAGAAAAAGCCAACTTAGTCCATGTGACCCAGCTGGTGGTCACAGCTTCATAGAAAACTGAATTTCTGTAATCTAGAAATCAAGCAACAACCTCCTGGTAACATGTATATACAGGAACTACAAGATGGATCAAAACTAGAGGTGGGGAGATTCAGATGAGACGTTAGAAAGAAGGCGTTGCCTATGAGGGTGGGGAGACACTGGCACAGGGTGGCCAGAGAGGTGGTGGAAGCCCCATCCCTGGACATTTTGAAGGCCAGGCTGGCTGGGGCTGTGAGCAACTGATGTAGTGGGAGGTGTCCCTGGCCATGGGAGGGGGGTTGGAACTGGATGATCTTGAAGGTCCCTTCCAACCCTGACAATTCTATGATTCCATAAAGCTACCTTTCTAGTTTTAATTTGCTACCTGAGATGTCTGAAGGTCTCTTACCTGAAGTCAACAGCAACATGAGAACCAACAGTGCACTGCATTAAATGCTACATTTCAGAACAGAAGCTCCACAGGAGAGGGAGGGGTTGAGATTGTTGTAGTTGCTCGAGTGAATGTGGTTTTGATTTACTTGGGCAGTGTTATATTTGGTAGAGATGATGTCTGATTTTTGTATCCTGTCATCACTCATTTATTTCCAGGTGTCCACTTACAAATATATGGAAATATTGGCAGGATTAAGCATCTTCTCAAAGTTCTTTCAGGAAAATCACTGCAGCTGCCACCACCTTGGGTGTCTGAATAGACACCCAACACGTTATTCAAGAAGCTGGTGTCTCTTCCCATAATGCTACGAGAACATCACTTTAGTATCTTGTTCTTATTTAAAGCTAATGCATTTCCTACTTTTATCTTTGAAGGTGTCCTCCTCATTAATATGGAATAAATAGGATGAGATCTAACATCGGATCATATCTGCTGGTACATCAGAGCAATCATTAAGAAGTCCAACGCTGTTAAGCTTCTCAGGCTAATTTGTCTTTGTTTCAATTATGTAAAAAAGCACTTGGAGATTAAAAAAAACCCCAAAAAATTCATGGTTCTTTAATGCCAATGCGTATAAGCCCTTTACAGGTGCAGATGGTTTAAACTATTTGAACAGGGAAGACACATGTTTAAGTCTTCCTATATAGGTCTTCATATATATATATATATATATATATATATATATATATATGTAACATTATACAAAGAATATATATGTCNAATATATATATTAAGAATATATATAAGAAATATTTATTGTAAATAAATATATAATCTACATATGTTATATATAATATATAAAGAATATATATATTCTTTTTTTTTAAGGTAAAATGATTTTCAGTGTTTTATTTCAGGCCTACCATGAAACACAAGAAGATCAAGAGAAGGTCGTGCTGCCTTGTGGTTCTGCCTCAGCAAAGAGGGTCACATTAGAAAGCTCTCAAATCACTCCCTACCTACACACTCTCTCATCTGGGATTCACCTACAGCTTCTTCCACCTGAAGTACATGTACATCCCTGGAAGAACATGTACATCCCCATCCCTGGAGTCCTTCAAGGTCAGGCTTGCTGGGGCTCTGAGCAGCCTGCCCTAGGTAGAGATGTCCCTGCTGGTGTAGGGAGGTTGGACCACATGAGCTCTAGAGGTCCCTTCCAGCCTCAAACATTCTATGATTCTATTCTATGATTCTACATCTCTTGGAGGCTAAGTCCAGGTAGGCTCCACCATTGGTACCTTCTCCATATGCAGAAACCAGCTCAATCTTAGCTCTATGTAGCAAGACCATGAGGTCTACGTTAACAAACATCCCTTTCTCCCCATTATAAACACCAGACACTCCTGTTTGCTGGCAGAGGAAGAGAATGATTCTCCTCTGAAGGATGCAGCCTAAGAAACCACAGCCATGCAGCTTGAGAGCATGGAAAAAAAACATCTGCATCTTTCATTGTCCCTAGTTGCAAAACTTCAAATATTTCTGCTTCCTGGTCACTATCTCTTGAAAAAGGCACATGTAAAGTAAAGCCAGGGGCATGGCCATCCATCGTCCTTGAGTCAGGACATGGTGGGATGAAGAAAGACACTTGGCTGTGTTGAATTGATGTCTACAACTTGCATTAGGAAAGGGCAATGTGTGTTTTCAGGCAGGAACTTCTGAATCCAGCAACACCTCACATCACTTTTTTCTTAATATTCAGAGGGCTGGAGCACCTCTGCTACGAGGACAGACTGAGAGAGTTGGGGTTGTTCAGTCTGGAGAAGAGAAGGCTCCAAGGAGACCTTCTTGGGGCCTTCCAGGATCTGAAGGGGGCTACAAGAAAGCTGGGGAGGGACTTTCTAGGATGTGGCATAGTGGTAGGACTAGGAATGGGAATGGGTCAAAAGTAGAGGTGGGGAGATTCAGATGAGACGTAAGGAAGAAGTTGTTGCCCAGGAGGGTGGGGAGACAGTGCCACAGGTTGCCCAGAGAGGTGGTGGAAGCCCCATCCCTGGACATTTGGAAGGCCAGTGTGGCTGGGGCTGTGAGCAACTGATGTAGTGGGAGGTGTCCCTGGCCATGGCAGGGGGGTGGAACTAGATGATCTTGAAGGTCCCTTCCAACCCTGACAATTCTATGATTCTAATATCTCTGGGTTTTCTTTCTTTTTTTTATAATATGGTACAACTTGTACAATAATAATAATTACCTCACGAGGAAGATATGAAGCTTAATTAAATAAAGGCTGATTATCAGAAACTCAGAGCATGTGCAGAGCCTCTTTGCTAGGGCTGTTCTGCTGTTAAGCTTTTGTGCAGATCAAGCCTGGGCTGTGCAAGGAGTGATATGAATCATCTGTAGCAAAAGAAACATGAGTCATTCAAGGCAGAGCCATCCAAGACCACAAATGAGGCATTATTTTGATAATGGGAGATTTACAGAGGAGACACGGGGAGAAGGATCTCCTGGTGCTTTTAACCCAGCCCCTATTCTAGGCCCCTACCCAATCTCCTTAAAAATGTCCGTAATCTTCGCTTGAACATCTTGACTGGAAAGGACCAGCCAGCAATCCTTAGAAGATAGAAAGCAGATGAGCCTCAGTCGTTTTTGCACCTAAACTCAAACCAGACTTCATCAAGTTCCTCTAAAGTTCTTTTACTGCTGGTTGCAAGCTGGGGCTGGAAGTGGAAATGCCAAAGCACCTCAAAGACTGGCAGCACTCGTGATGGGATGAGAAGCAGATGTTGGAGGAATCTCTAAAGAGGTGATCTCCTCACAGAAAAATCAATTCTTTGCACAATCCAAGTTCAAGACTTCAACAAACAGGTGTCTGCAGTCTCAGCTCCAAAAGAGATTTCTTTATAATATCTCTTTTGTCACATCCAGCAGCTTCACAGTCATTTGAGATATCATGGAGCACCTCAAAGGGATCACGACCAACACATGAGTCACTACCTCAAGTCCTCAATGTACCTTGATTTTACCTATCCAGCTGAAGAGAGGTTGAGATCCATGGTTTGAAGTATTTCTTTGATCATGACCCTTTCCTTAGTCACCTTTAAGATGAGGGTCTACACCAATATTCAGATATTGAAAAAAACCCCAATGATCCTCAAGAGAGTGGGAGATGTGGTTTTCAAGGACAGGCAATGGGCTTTTGCAGCCCTTTGAAAATCCCCCCATTCATCCAGAGTATAATCCTTGACAGTAGGACTGGATTTCAAGATGATTTAATTGATGCACAGCAGCTTTGAAAAGCTCCTCAGACAGTAGGGAGAGAGAGAAGCAGAAATTACAAAGCAAGTGGAGTTGAGAAGGGACCAAGATCCATCTTTCTCCTGTATTTCTTTGTGATCTTAAAGAGGATGCTGGGCTAGAATTCTTAATACACTTTAATTTCCGTGGAATTTAATTGTCTTACTGCCCTCAGCAATGTCTAGTTGGGAAGATAACTGCACTGAAGATTGTCCAGCTTCTGTGGTGAGGGGTCCTACAGAATTATTGCAAATCAAACATGGTCAGATAGAGAAATTCATTGTGTTGCCTCATTTAAAAAAAAAAAATAAAGGTCATAGATGGGCTTCATCTTACTTGAGTGTGTTGAAAGTCTTGCTGACTTAAGTCATACTAATGTGCTAAAAGTATAGTGACCACCTGCAGTAATAATTGCAAGTTCCCTTAGAGAGCAAAATAGGCACCTCCATCATTCATCTCATCCATGTTAAATTCTTATTTTAGGTCTATTTATCTCAGGAATTACCTGTGTTCACCACTGCACACAAAGGGAATACAGAACAACCTCCTTGGATTTAGATTTTGAATTTGTAGACACCTAAATTCCACCTTAAAGAAGCACTGAGGCCTAATTTAGCATTTTCAAATCTAAACAGAGAGCTGCCTGCAAGCATCTTCTGGCAGAATATCCACAATAAGATTTTTTTGTTCATTAGAAACCACTTTTTTAAAGAAAAAAAAATAAATAATTTTAAGAATGAACGAATTACCTTTTACATTTTATGGGTCTACAAGGAGCCACCAGAAAGCAACGCTTTGACTAAAGAGGTTTTTTAAGGGCAATCAAAGCAAATGAATATTAAATGAGGATCCTGTAAACACATTCATAAAATATTATTTCTTTTTACGTGCATGCTATCTGTATTGTTGCCATATACCTGAGCATTTGCATTTTTTTGCCTCCAACTCTTACAAAATCTCGGACTGCTTTGCAGTGATTAATTAATTAATTAGAGCTCCAACTCATTCTCTGGGAGAGAAAACTACCTGATGGGTTCCCTGAGGCACAGAGTCCCTTATGGTTAGAGAGCAAGTGGGTGGAAAAATGAAATATTTTTTCCTGCCTGCTTTACCCCCAAGAAGACACCTACATAGTGCATCAAACTACCATTTTTCATCCCAGCCCGCTGGACCAGTTCCCTGTGGATATGGGAGGCTGGATGTCACCATGGTTGCTGGTGGAAGGCTTCATGCCATGAAGAGCAGCTTCACACTCCACCAAGCCCATAAACAGATATTTCACTCCCATTTATGAAAGCCAAAAGGGATTTGGAGACGAGCTGAAATATTATTTCTTAAAGAACTGGGGATTTCTCAATAGATTTGAGGTGCTCATATTTCTGAAGCACACACAAAGCTCATCTCACTAACAACTATTAATGGTGGCACTAATCACACTTAATTCTGCATGAAATACCTGGACCATCCAGCTTCAGTGAAAAAAAAAATAGACACCTCCAGAGAGTGATTAATTCAGTCCTAAACCAGGTTTCTAGTTGATTAACCAGGACAAGGTGTCCGATCTACAGGCAACCAACCTGAAGTGAGCTTAATCCCTTTATAAACAACCAGCTACTGCTCTAGTGCAGGTCGTACCCAAATTAAATCAGCCTCTTTTAGTACCAAGCCGACCAGACCGCTCGTTTGGAGCCCAAATAAACATCTCCAGCAACAACCGAAACCAAACGTGAGAATTACCAACGTAAACACTCGTTTGGGTGAAAAAATAAACCCCTGTTTGCTGAGGCTGGTTGGTTGAGATCCAAACACCCAGCTAACCTCTGAACCAGCATTGGGAAGTTTCCATTCCAATGAGAGCTCTAGGAACTCGTGCCAACAACCTCCACTCTATCCCCAGTTGGCAGGAGGTTGGCAGAGATACAAAAAAACATGTTAACAATGATGCTTTTTTTTTTCCTCTCTCTCTCTATACAGTAAACCTTATGTGTATCAACACACTTGTTTAAACAGCTTTTTGAATCCGACTCGCAACCTTCATGAATACCTAAGAAGTTCCAGATGTGAAAAAAGTCCCAGGACGTGCATTTTTTAACCAACTTGGTTCTGCCTCTGCAGCCTGACGTGCAAAGGGGGCATATTGATTAGAATTGCTGGCATACTTACTGCTCCAGTTTGCCTGCTTCCCACTGAGTGGTATTTGCCATGGAATGACTGGTCTTTGTTGTTCTTTATTCCTAGCACGGTGCTCCTGGATGCTTTGGAAATTCCTTTGTCATCGGTAGCTGGGGAGAGCTGGAAAAGGAAGAAAGAAAAATGGGAGGGGGAAAAACAGTCTGAGATTTTAAAGGAAGAAAAAGGGGGGAAACAGTCTGAGATTTTAGAGGAAGAAAGAAAAATGGGGGGAAAAACAGTCTGAGATTTTAAAGGAAGAAAAAGGGAGGGGGAACAGTCTGAGATTTTAGAGGAAGAAAGAAAAATGGGGGGAAAAACAGTCTGAGATTTTAAAGGAAGAAAAAGGGGGGAAACAGTCTGAGATTTTAAAGGAAGAAAGAAAAAGGGGGGGAAAAACAGTCTGAGATTTTAAAGGAAGAAAGAAAAAGGGGGAAAAAAACAGTGTGAGACTTTACAGGAATAAAGGAAAAGGAATGGGGGAGACAGGCTGAGACTTCACAGGTGCAATAAGGGAGAGGTTGAGGGGAGGAAGAGAAGAGGGTGAGAGAGAAAAGATGGTTTTCCTTCTCTAGCATTACAGGTGCTCACCAGATAATGCATTGATGGAGAAGAGAAGGCTTCAAGGGGATCTTCTTGTGGCCTTCCAGGATCTGAAGGGGGCTACAAGAAAGCTGGGGAGGGACTTTTGAGGATGTTGGGTAGTGGTAGGACTGGGGGGAATGGGTCAAAAGTAGAGGTGGGGAGATTCAGAGGAGATGTTAGGAAGAAATTGTTGGCCATGAGGGTGGGTAGACACTGGCCCAGGTTGCCCAGAGAGGTGGTGGAAGCCCCATCCCTGGAGTCATGCAAGGTCAGGCTTGATGGGGCTCTGAGCAACCTGCCCTAGGTAGAGATGTCCCTGCTTATTGTAGGGGGGGTTGGACTAGATGACCTTTGGAGGTCCCTTCCAACCCAAACCACTCCATGATTGTATAAACTCAAAGCCTTTGGCTTTCTAATATTGAGATTGGCAATCTAACCTAATGCATCTCAAGCACTAAAGCAATTTATTTAACTGAAAGATGTTAACCTAGAAGCATAAGAAGAGTGAATTCACCTCACCTAACTCTACCCATCAAGAAGTTAGATATCTGTCTATATTGCTTAATCAGTTCCTCTTGTAGTTGGTGAAGAAAGATGCAAACCTCTAGAAATGGCCTAATCCATCCCAGTATAAGTGAATCATAGAATTGTCAGGGTTGGAAGGGACCTTCAAGATCATCTCGTTCCAACCCTCCTGCCATGCCCAGGGACACCTCCCACTACATCAGTTGCTCACAGCCCCATCCAGCCTGGCCTTCAAAATGTCCAGGGATGGGGCTTCCACCACCTCTCTGGGCAACCTGTGCCAGTGTCTCCCTCCTCTCTGGAGGACCCTCCCTGCTTCCAATGGCTATTGAGAGATGATCAACAGCTTAGACAACCAGCTGAGATTAGGTACCTACCGTCTAGACACTTAACATTACATGAGACTCATCTACCCCCCAGATATTCTGTATCTCTTTTGAAATCTCAGGAGGGTTGTTGTGGTAACAAATAGTCCTTTTTCATATTTATGCTCCCCAGAGGCAAGTTTTGATTTGCCGGCGTAGCTCTTTTTCCTCCACAATGATTCCTCTTCATTCTTCTCTTCTCCTCTTTAAATATGTGTATGTATACATCTTATACATACTATAATTGTACCTGCATGCAAGGATTTCATGACATTTGGGGTTGTTTGGTTGCTTTTGAACAGAAAACTGGGACATCTGGCAAAGCCTCCAAGTTTCTGCATCTGAATCCTATTCACAATTTACTTTTGGTGTTAATTGTTGACCATGGGAAACTTCTGGAACGCAAAAGCTTCACCAAATTATTATTAATTTTATATTAAAGGGTTGTTTTTAAACCATGATTTCCCAGGTGCTGTAGTTAGCTCGTCCTGGGATACTTAAGCCATGCTTACCTTTGAGCCTGTCTCATCTTTTCCTTCAAACTTAGTCAGTTGAGGCTTTTAAGCTTCACACTTAAAATTAACCTCTTGGCTGTTGAGTCACATAAATGTCCTAATCTATAGCTTGTGGTTCTGACACAGACTCAGTGACTGTTGGCTGTACAGCTGAAATAATAATTTTTTTTCAGCACTTGAAACCATAAAAAAAAAAAAATCAGACAATACATATACAGTCTGTTTATATCCTAATAATATCAGATGGATTTTTTTTTTTTCTTCAGGAAAATGAATTAAACAGATAAATAGCTTGCTTGGCTACTAAACAGATTAGCCCTTCATGCCATTTAAAGGAAGAAAACTACTTTGGAACAGGAAAAATTATTTTTCTATCTCCTATCTCACCTGGTGCATTTCCCTTCCATTCTCCTGATAATTTCAACATACTTTTTATGGAGAGCAATGCCAGACCCCATTATTGTTCCAAGCTCTGACATCCACATAGGAAATGAAAAACTGCCCTAACCTTCCTTCCTGCTCATAAAGTCCTGGAAGAGGTGGATAAGACCACGGAATCTTTTGACTTAGGGGACAATTTTGTCTGCATTTGCATAAATCCCCCAGGCAGTCAGGAAGAGACAATATTTCAAGCCCGAGCCCAAATATTTCATTTGGAGCGGTTATCTCATAATTACAGAGCTGCTGCCAATTAGCAAAAAAAAAAAAATAAAGGGGAAACCTGTAGAATAATTTTGTGCTGTTAGACATGGAGGAAGGGATGGGGCTGCTGGGATTTACCATGTAGTGTATGTAGATATATAGTCCCATGGAGTGACCAGTGGTTTCTTTGCCTGCAGGGTTCACGTGGCCTCTACACATCGATCGAAACTCCTTTTTTTCCTCCTGAAGATGTTTTCTGCTGTGGGACAACCATTGCTGCCACAGTGATTTAATAGAACAATGTAATAGTAGAGGCAGTCGGAGGCTTTATTCGCCCACCAAAAATTCACTGAGAACCTAGAATATAATTATTTTTGGCAGGGGATTAGTGTCCACATGCAGAAGTTCCCTGGAAGCCTGACAAGTGCAGAGGGAAAAAAACCCTTTCCTTTAACATCACCTGAATCACAGCATCTGCAATAGCAGGGACCCACATTGGTGTGTGGGTCCAGAATGCAGTGAGATGAAGAGGATTATCTGTGGGGCACCCACAGCTCCTAGAATCATAGAATCATTTAGGTTGGAAAGGACCTCGAGGATCAGCAAGTCCAACCTTCATCCCAACATCTCCCAGATCATGTCTCCAAGCACCACATCTACTTGTTTGTTGAAGCCCTCCAGGGATGGGGACTCCAGCACCTCCCTGGGCAGCCTGGGCCAGGGCCTGACCACTCTTGCAGCAAAGAACTTCTTCCTCATGGCCAACCTAAACCTCCCCATGTAACCTCTACTTACACATAACCTCCAGTGTCACCTCAAGGCCATCCAGAATGAACAATACAAATTATCAACTGTTACTGTACAAGATCTCTAAAGTAGAATCATAGAATTGTCAGGGTTGGAAGGGACCTTCAAGATCATCCAGTTCCACCCCCCCTGCCATGGGCAGGGACACCTCCCACTACATCACTTGCTCACAGCCCCAGCCAGCCTGGCCTTCAAAATGTCCAGGGATGGGGCTTCCAGCACCTCTCTGGGCAGAAGAAACACCTTGTCACCACTGCTTGAAAGTCAAATCACTTATGTCCCAGTCTGAGAGTGTTTGAAATGAGCCAGATCTCTGGATGTGGTTGGATAAGGGATGGGGAAACTCTCCAGTTCCTTTGGGTTTGTATAACTCAGTAGGCTCATTCCTATCATGGGTTGAGGGTGTTGAAGATCAGGTTGCCCAGAGAGGTGGTGGAAGCCCCATCCCTGGACATTTTGAAGGCCAGACTGGATGGGGCTGTGAGCAACTGATGTAGTGGGAGGTGTCCCTGGGCATGGCAGGGGGGGTGGAACGAGGAGATCTTTGAGGTCCCTTCCAACCCTGACAATTCTATGATTCTATGATCGTATCCAGTACAAATCTGACCACTGAAAATCCGTCCAAGCAGGGAGAATAAAAGACTCCTGTCCATCAGACTTCCCTACCTAAGGAAAGCCCATCTGTGGGTGTTTCCAGCCCTAGACACCATCATGGATTTTCTGCCTACTAATTCACTGGTACGAAGTGGTTATAATCAGATTTTGACTTGATTACTTAAAAAAAAATCCTCTTTTTCTGTACATATTCAACAAGGAAAGTTCTTTACACATGACAATAACAAAATCACATCCTTGAAGGAGATCCTGTGACACCACTTCTGACCCATCCCAACTGACAAGGGTGGGTCTTCTGCTACAAAAATTGAATTAATTATGCTCTGTTGCTTTAAGAGGGCAGCAACGTGAATCAATTACTTTACAGTGGACAGCACTGAAGAAATTAAGGCCAGGCCCTGCTCCGACTGAAATCAATTAGAATTTTGCCCCTGATTGACATGAAAGCTGAATCAGACTTCATAACTACTTCTCTGAGTGCTTTAATAGCCAACCCTCTGTTTTTATAACGTCTGCATTTAAACAGCTTCTTCCTTTAACAACATCCTTTCTCCTTCATTTATGCTGCAAATAAAGAAATTGTTGAGCTGATGCCTAAAAAAGAAAAAAAATAAATATTTGCTACAGTAATAATTAAAAAATAGGATTCACCTCTGGCCCTGCATTTGTTAAGGAGAAATTGGGTCCAGTGGTTTTTATTGTGCTCACTGTAAACCAGACCACACACTAGTTCCTTTGAGAAATGTTTAATCAGGGCTTTAAAATAACTTTTGCATGGCTCCTAGGACCTGGATCACCTTAGGATGTACAGAGGGTGCCTACTGAAGAGGGTCACCACTTTCCTCCTTGAGCTGCTTGAAAAAATACAGCTCCTGGTATGATTACAAAGAGGTGGAATTGTCTACAGTGACCCAACACCAGGAGGTGTGATGTTGTCTGCTTGGGCATCAAAATCACCCAAATGAAGAATAATCTGCCCCATATGGATCCTGATAGGACTAGATTGTGCCATTTGGGCTTGGTGCCAAGTAGGACCTGAGAGCTCCAAGCTGTCTGCTGCAAAGGATGGACTTAAAACTCCTTATGTTACAAATATCACTTTAGTTTCCTGCTATTTAGGTCTTTTTTGGGGGTTTTTGTAATGTCCAGAAATGGCCACAAACTTTTAATCTTTCTTGTGAAGCTTTTCCAATGTGTTTCCACATCTCCAAGCAAAATGATGGTTGGCTAAATGCCATCCTGATTTTTTTTATTTAATAGGCTGGGAAAGCAAAGAAGAAAAATTAAGTGAAGGGGGAAAAAATGAAGGAAGAGTAACTAAAATGAGGAAATTCAGATATAATGTAATTAAACAGGGAGATTAGGAAATTACTGGGATGAATTGTCATTTCTTCACGTTCCATTTCAAGCGAGTAGAAGGAATGGAGGAATCAAGATGGAAAGGCCAAGAAATTCTTACAGTTGACCTTCCTACTGCTTTTCCCCAGATCCAGGCCACACTCCACCTCTTCCTTCTGGACTGCATCATATTGCTCTGCCACCTGGCAAAGCAATGGGTTGGTTCATGTTGGGAAGCAAGCCAAGTACCTGTTGTTCTCCACAAATGCTAAAAGCTGCTGTTGTCAAGTGGAAAGTGTTGCTCCATCAATCTTAGAAGATAAAAAGGGAGCCTGTCTTGGCTCTGACTGGGGATGTAGAGTGGTCAGGTTGAAGTCACACACATACCTCTGCAAAGGTCCAAAGCAGGGTCTATAAATGCAAATATATGGTTCTGACCCCTGGTGTGGAAAACTTGCTCATGTTTCAGCCCCCAGGGAGATTTAAGCTGGGAAAGGAGAGATTTAGATTGGATATTAGAAAAAAGTTCTTTAACATGAGGGTGACAGATGAGTGGAATGGGCTGCCCAGAGAGGGGGTGGAGGCCCCATCCCTGGAGTCCTTCAAGGTCAGGCTTGCGGGGGATCTGAGCAGCCTGCCCTAGGTAGAGATGTCCCTGCTGGTGTAGGGAGGTTGGACCAGATGACCTCTAGAGGTCCCTTCCAGCCTCAAACATTCTATGATGCTATGATTTGAGGGAAGGAAGGAATCCTGTCCCTGTTTCTACTGCAGCTGCCAAAAGCTTCTCCTGCAATTTATACCTCCAGAGACCAGGGGGGAAAAAACACCTCACAAATTTTCAGCTGGGGAAGGCTTCTCCCTGTCTCACCACCCCCATTCACACCCAGAGTTATGGTGTCTAATAACATGGCTTGAGGAAGGCCTGCCCAGTTCCTCTGTTTTCCCTGTAATAAGAGCCAGCAGAAGAAACTCTGCAGTTTATGGACACCATAATCTCATTAAAGCTTCACCATGGCTTCCAGAAGTTTTAATAGACCAGCTGGTTAATCACAATAATCTCCCTCCCCTCCCTTTCCCTTTATGGAAAGATCCTGCGGTCAGGAAATATAAAGCTCTCAACACGTTGACCACAGCCTCATGCAGGGACAACTTTCCCAACTGTGGCTCTTGTGTGCTGCACAAACCTCAAACAACCTCGTAAACAAGTTTCGGAGCAGACCTAACGCCGGGCTTGCCAAGGAGAACATCAAGAGTGATGCTGTTAATGAGGGCTGGCTGGAACTGAAACACCTCTCCTAAGTGTGTTAGTTTTAATCAAGTCGTTTCCAGCAGGAACCTTGCTAGAAGTGTGCAGTGATTCATGCCTGAAAATTTACACTTGAGGGCCCTGGTCTTGGGCCACTGATGTCACTGAGAGCTTGAGCAGTGACGGAGGGGTGTTGTGGCAGACATCAGCAGCTTGACCCTCAATGACTTAACACCCCCAGATCAAGCTAGAATCCATGTCCTCAGACTCTGATACCTTAAAGAGAAGGCTGGGAGCATGATCCAAGGGCTCACCTCTACAACAGACCAGGAAGTCAATAAAAAATTCAGAGTCCTGTTCTTAGAATCATAGAATTGTCAGGGATGGAAGGGACCTCAAAGATCATCTAGTTCCACCCCCCCTGCCATGGCCAGGGACACCTCCCACTACATCAGTTGCTCACAGCCCCAGCCACACTGGCCTTCAAAATGTCCAGGGATGGGGCTTCCACCACCTCTCTGGCCAACCTGGGACAGTGTCTCCCTACCCTCATGGGCAACTTCTTCCTAACATCTCATCTCAATCTCCCCACCTCTAGTTTTGACCCATTCCCCCCACTCCTACCACTACCCAACAGCCTCAAAAGTCCCTCCCCAGCTTTCTTGTAGCCCCCTTCAGATCCTGGAAGGCCACCAGAAGGTCCCCTTGAAGCCTTCTCTTCTCCAGCCTGAACAACCCCAACTCTCTCAGAGAAGGCTGGGAGCGTGATCCAAGAACTCACCTCTACAGCAGATCAGGAAGCCAATAAAAAAAAAAAAATCAGAGTCCTGTTCTTGCATTGCATAAATGTGGAGACTACATTCAAAGATCCTCTGCTCCTAGTAGACATTATGTGTTCCTCCCACCAGAGCCTCCCAAGGAAAGCAGAGCAACACCAAGCACCTGAGGTGGTGCCAGAGCAAAGTGGATGTGGTGAGCACATCTCTGACTGAAGATACTGTGAAATTTGAATTGATGCCTTACCCCTTTGGTCCCAAACACTGAATCCTCAGTCAAGCTTAGAGGGATCTCTCCTACATATTGCAAGTTAAATCCATTTATGTGAAGAAGCACAGGACAGGGAAGGTGGGAAGTCTATGGTAGCAATGGGACTGCTGGGGAAGTGCAATTCTCCATATTCTGAAGGCCTCAAAGGGCTCAGCATAAACTAAGTAGCAATGATCATCTTTATACCACTCATCTGTGCCTAATTCAGCAGTTGTTTCAGATGTGGCCTCTTCGTTCATTATGTAAATCATTAAGTGTAAAAGGCAACTCGTATCATCTCCTTTGAGTTCCTAAAAGGTGGTGAGGCTGGGGTTGGGCTCTTCGCCCAAGGAACTAAGGACAGGACAAGAGGCGATGGCCTCAAGTTGCCCCAGGGCGGGTTTAGGTTGGCCATTAGGAAGAAGTTCTTTGCTGCAAGAGTGGTCAGGCCCTGGCCCAGGCTGCCCAGGGAGGTGCTGGAGTCCCCATCCCTGGAGGGGTTCAACAAACAAGTAGATGTGGTGCTTGGAGACATGTTCTGGGGGTCAGGGAGATGTTGGACCAAGGTTAGACTTGCTGATCCTACAGGTCTTTTCCAACCTAAATGATTCTATGATTCTCTGGGTCACTGTCAAGTCCATTGAGAAACAAAGATAGGCTGGATGAACATCATCTATACATCTAGATACTCAAGCCAGCTGCTGGAAGAAACTCTCTCCATGAACGTAGAGGGAACCTCTTCAACTTCAACAGGTGTCTACCTTGTAGGCAAGTAGAATCCAATGAGATTAACTTCAATCCCCTAGTAAAAAAAAACAGAATATGGCTCCCTATCCCCATTTATGTATATAATAAATGAGGGATAAAGCAGCTGTTCCAGCAGAGCTGAGAAAATTCTGCATTTTTTCCTTGCTCCCACACCATGTCCCTATTCACTGAACCACGTTGTTCCTCTCAAGGTTTTTCTACTCCTGGAAATTTACTCTTTCTGGGTAATGATTCCCAAGTAGATGCTTAATTAAAGCCCCCATGTAGCAAATTTCATTCCAGAATTCTGGAATAGCTGTTCTGGTAAATTCTGAAGTGTCAAGGAGCCCTAAGGCATGTGAAGAGAAGTGTGCACCCATTTCAATGAGAAGCTGTTAAAAGGAAGGTGGAAATAATGGGAAACTTGCTTCTATTGGTAAATGGCAACGAGAGTGTTGCTGGTAGCATCATTTTAAATCATCCTGGCACACAAACAACTAGAGCTGCACAACTAGTTTGGAGGGCAAAAAGGAGGATTGAATTAATTCAACTTCTCTTCAGCTTCACACATGGTCTTCAAGGTTACAATTTAGTCATTATTGGAATTCATATTCCAAAGAATTTCTTTGAGGCATCTGGGTCTCAAGTGTAGGAGCTGTTCATTGTGGATGTTTGATATATGAAAATCAAGCTGGGCTAATTAGTTTTGATTAGACACATAGTTTATGATGTGTTAGCTCTTTGCCTTGATTGGATTAATTTAATTCTTAGGAACATGTGTTACATGTGAAAAAAAAAAAAATAGTCTTTTCAAATAGCCCTGCCACAAATATCCTCTAACAGTCATTAGAAATTCCTCCCTTGTATAAACTTTCCTGCAGCAAACTTAGAGACTAAACTGTACATCCAAAAAAATTAATGCACTGGGAGCATAAAAACAGTAAAAAAAAAAAAAAATATATACATATATTATTTCATTTGAGCAAATAGTGAATGGGCTGGTCTACAAAACACTGACTATCAGGTTCATTAATTGCATCCTAATTTTACAGTCCTTCCTTCCTGGTACTGAGCATTTATTTTGTTCAGCTCCAGCCAAGTCAGTGAGATTCCTTGTGACTTTGAGCACACCAGAATTATTGAGGCTGGAATAGACCTCTGAGATCATCAAGTCCAACCTATGACCTAACACTGTGACATCAGCTAGACCATGTCACTAAGTGCCACATCCAATCTTTCCTTAAAGACCTTCAGGGATGGTGACTCCACCACCTCCCTGGACAGTCCATTCAGGGATGGTGACTCCACCACCTTCCTGGGCAGCCCATTCCAGGGTCCTTCCTCCCCAGAAGGGCTGGCCCAGCTAACCCTGCAGTTCAGAAAACCCAGATGACATCCCTCACCCTTCTCACTCCAGGAACAGGGGTTTTCAGACAATTTCTTATACTCCCACCACTTCCATCCTGGTTTCTGAGAGCCCTCCCATCACACCCCAGCTCCACCACATGCACACTCAGCCACACTCACCTTCAGCTTCAAGGTGAAGAAGTTCTTGCCCATGAGGGTGGGGAGACATTGGCACAGGTTGGCCAGAGAGGTGGTGGAAGCTCCATGCCTGGCCATTTTGAAGGCCAGGCTGGATGGGGCTGTGAGCAACTGATGTAGTGGGAGGTGTCCCTGGCCATGGCAGGGGGGTTGGAACTGGATGATCTTTGTGGTCCCTTCCAACCCTGACAATTCTATGATTCAATCATGCTCACCTCTCACCCTCCTCACTCCAGGAACAGGGGCTTTCAGACAATTTCTTGCTCTCCCACCCTGGTTTCTGAGAGCCCTCCATGGCCTCTCACTCTCCTCACTCCAGGAATAGGGGCTTTCAGCCAGTTTCTTGTACTCCCACCACCGCCACCCTGGTTTCTGAGAACCCTCCCATCACCTACACGCTCAGCCACACTCACCTTCAGCTTCAACCATGTTCACCTCTCACCCTTCTCACTCCAGGAACAGGGGCTTTCAGACAATTTCTTGTGCTCCCACCACTGCCACCCTGGTTTCTGAGAGCCCTCCATGGCCTCTCACCCTTCTCACTCCAGGAACAGGGGCTTTCAGACAATCTCTTGTGCTCCCACCCTGGTTTCTGAGCTCTCCGTGGCCTGCACACTCACCTTCAGCTTCAATCACAGCCTCTTCCCTCCACTAACATGTACTCACCCCGACACTTTCACATTGGGTTACATACCCCCCCCTCCTGGCACTCACATCCAGTTATACTCAGGGCGTTACACCCACCCTTAATTACAATCACACCCTCACCCTCCCCACTCGGTTACACCACCAGTGCNCAAATAGAATCCAAGCATCTTAAGTGGTATCTGAATCTGAACAGGTACAAAGGACAAAGGGGGGGGACCAGTCACAACATTATGGGGAAGACACCCCCATTCTATGCCTACCACTATATAGAATCACAGAATGGTTTGGGTTGGAAGGGACCTTCAAAGGTCACCTAGTCCGACCCCCCTACAATAAGCAGGGACATCTTTAACTAACTCATTTTAACCACCTAAGAAAATAAGACTTTTTTTTTAAAGACATGATAGGTGTCACCCCTCCATAAGACAGCCATTTATCCTACAAAAATTGAAGCATTTTGGAAAGTGTGATTTGATCCTGATGNCCCTGGTTCCCCCCCCAGGCCCGCCCCCCCCCCCCCCCCCATCACCACCACCACCACTCAATTAAAATCACATGTGATTAAACCTGCAATTCTGCACCTCGGGTATAATCCTTCGCCGCCGTTCACATCCACTTATGCTCAAGAGCCTTCAGTGGGATGCACGTCTGCTCGTCACATCCATGCATGGGGGGAAACACCAGAGTCCTTCCTTCAGCCTGACAGCAGAGTGGGTTTTAGCCCCTAGTACAAGAAAGATCTGGACGTGCTGGAACGTGTCCAGAGAAGGGCCACGAGGATGGTCAGAGGGCTGGAGCACCTCTGCTGTGAGGACAGACTGAGAGAGTTGGGGTTGTTCAGGCTGGAGAAGAGAAGGCTCCAAGGAGACCTTATTGTGGCCTTCCAGGATCTGAAGGGGGCTACAAGAAAGCTGGGGAGGGACTTTTGAGGCTGTCAGGTAGTGGTAGGAGTGGGGGGAATGGGTCAAAACTAGAGGTGGGGAAATTCAGATGAGACGTTAGGAAGAAGTTGTTGGCCATGAGGGTGGGGAGACAGTGGCCCAGGTTGCTCAGAGAGGTGCTGGAAGCTCCATGCCTGGACATTTTGAAGGCCAGGCTGGCTGGGGCTGTGAGCAACTGATGTAGTGGGAGGTGTCCCTGTCTGTGGCAGGGGGTTTGGAACAAGATGATCTTGAAGGTCCCTTCCAATCCTGACAATTCTATGATTCTATGACGCAAATAGAATCCAAGCATCTTAAGTGGTATCTGAATCTGAACAGGTACAAAGGACAAAGGGGGGGGACCAGTCACAACATTATGGGGAAGACACCCCCATTCTATGCCTACCACTATATAGAATCACAGAATGGTTTGGGTTGGAAGGGACCTTCAAAGGTCACCTAGTCCGACCCCCCTACAATAAGCAGGGACATCTTTAACTAACTCATTTTAACCACCTAAGAAAATAAGACTTTTTTTTTAAAGACATGATAGGTGTCACCCCTCCATAAGACAGCCATTTATCCTACAAAAATTGAAGCATTTTGGAAAGTGTGATTTGATCCTGATGTAACTGAGATAACGCCTATTTTCTGTCGTACATAAGGAAGGGATGAAGGCCAAGAAGCAAAGATCTAGGTTCAGAAGAGTGAAAAGCATGATGATGAAAATAAGAATTACTATGAGCTCATTTGAAAAAAAAAATTACATGGTATCACTGTCTAGGAGGGGTGTTCTTTTCAGCTGGTGATTGGTCAGTGCCTGGAGGTGAAGGTGGTGTCAAAATATGGAAAATGCCTTCAGAGCATCAATTTTCTGGAGCCTTGATCCTGATGGACTAGTCCCAGCCCTGAGGGTGCTCCAGGATCTCAGCAGAGTTCCCGTGGCACCATTGGCATCCCGGTGCTCAGTTAACCTTCACTTGTAAGTGGGGTTTTTTGTGGAGTTACACCCAAGATAATCCATATTTACTACTTGTAGTGGCCTCATTTCCTATGGAGTCAAGGAAGGGAGAAAAGAATAAGCAGCACAATCCATGCCATTATTAAACCCAAAATTATCACCAGGATAAAGCAGAGAGAGAAACTTTGCCATGAAAATCAAAGATCCTAATGAAGATTTGGGGGGGGGTTACACCTCCCAGAAGCCTTGTGGGAAAACAGCAACAGCAGCAACAATAAACACAAGGGGCCACAAAAAAAATGTGGGATCCCAGTGTCTGTGCCCAGAGTGAGGATAAAAAATGCAAAGCCTGGGCCACCTCGCCTTTAATTTCCTAACTGCTGTTTTGTAAGGCTGTGTCATGCCTCTCAGTTCAAACACGCTTTGGCTCTTTATTATTCATGGGCCTTTTTCTCCGTCAGTGGTGCTGAATAATAAAACAGCCCAGGATCAAATGGGCCAATTCTCCACGCCTGACACCAACTGCTACTGTTCGCTGGGCTCTGCCAAGCGTTGCCTCTGATAATGAGCGGGATTTGGTTAAACAGTAAATTAATGAATAATGAAATATCCAGGTTGATCAGTTAGAGAGCACGCTTGCTTCGCCCCCGGCCAAACGCCCGCGGCAGAAATTACTCTCAAACGGCACTTGCCTGGATAACTATTTTACAGCCTATTGCTTGACAGGATGTTGGGAAGGGGGCGAGGGGGAGAGAGGAGGGGGTTGGAGAGGGGGGAGAGGTCGGGGAAGCAAAGCAAGGGAGGGCAATCTCCTCAGCACCCCGCACCCAGGGGAGAAGGGGATGGTTTGGGGGTGAGGAGCCCCCAGGAAGATGGGGAGAGGGTGGGCGAGATTGAAGGAGTTGGGGATGAGGTGACCTTTGGAGGTCCCTTCCAACCCAACCCATTCTAGGATTCTATATGGTGGTAGGCACAGAATGGGGGTGTCTTCCCCACAATGCTGAGACTGGTCCCCCCCCCCCTTTGTCATTTGTACCTGTTCAGATTCAGACACCGCTTAAGATGCTTGGATCCTGTTTGTGTCATAGAATTGTCAGGGTTGGAAAGGACCTTAAAGATCATCTAGTTGCCATGCCCAGGGTCACCTCCCACTATATCACGTTGCTCACAGCCCCATCCAGCCTGGCCCTAAAGATTTCCAGGGATGGGGCTTCCAGCACCTCTCTGGCCAACCTGTGCCAGTGTCTCCCCACCCTCCTGGGCAAGAACTTCTTCCCAACGCCTAAGGATGAAGCACCCCCTCCGAGGTCTTCCTCTATCCTCCCCCAGCTTCAGCAGGGGATCACCTTGACCTTGCTTAACTCAACTTCTCTCCCTGAGCGTGCTCATCCCTCCAGGCAGGGGTTGAAGCCCAAACTGCAGAAAGAGCCTCCCAGAGCCTTGTATCAGGTGTTCCCTGGCAAATTAAAGAGCCTGTGAAAGGCTCCCTGCCCTGGATGGGACACGCAAAGCAGAGAGCTGGGAGAAGGCAGCTCAGCAAGGAGAAAACAACCCCGTAGCCTTCATTTTCTGCACCGGGAGAGATAAGTAGCTGTAAAATATTTCCCGCAGGTCAGTAACACACGTACAGAGAGGTACACAAACACACATGCCTGATTTCTACAGCTGGGGGGGGGAAATCCCTTACTTGACTTTTCACACCCCTCCTTTAGGATTGCACAATGCCCCAGCCCAGGGTGTGGTTTTGGGGTGGGGATTTTGGTGAGAAAACCGCTATAATTACTTCTTTTTATCCAGAATCACCCCCCAACTCACACCCCCACCCTCCTTGGTTTTTTTTTTTCTAGTTTGGTTTTGTTTTTCTATTATTATTATTCTTTCCAAACTCTTCAAACTCCCCAAACCAGAGCAAGGAGGGGGGGTGAGGAAATAAAAAAGAGGGGGGGAGAATAAAAAAAACAACCCACCCTCTATTTCCAACCTGCGAGTTCACAGGTCGGCTCTTGAGTTACTTTCGCTCTCCTTATGTCATTCCCAAGTTAAACTTTAAAGAAATCTTTGGAGCTTAAAGGAGAGGGAGGTTCCTGCTCCTCCTCGGCCACCCCCTTCCCGCTCCCCGGGTGAAGGGAAAGGCTCCAGGCTCCCAAAATCCCAGGGGAACACCACTGGAGGGGTTTTAAGGATAGTTCCCTTCACTTTTCTCCGTCTTCTCCCCCCCCATCTGCCTTGTTCAGGGTGAGTGGTGGCTGAACAGGCGGCTCCCCGGGGCAGGTTAGAGCCGCTGGTGAATTTACTGGTCGAGCAAAACCATCTCCCCCCTTCGCTGCCAAATGTCAGGGGTAAAATCCAGAACTTTTCGTTTCGAAATATTTCGCCCTGTTCCTTCCTTTCCCATTTAAACAGATTTTTCAAATCCAGCCTATTTCCCTTTAGTCCAAAAACTCCTTCCTAGCCCCTTTTGCAGCTCTTCCACCACCCCCCTTCCCATTGTTCCCAGTTATTGTGCTGTGATTTTCTACCCGGAGCTGGAAATGGGCTCTTTTATTTATTTTATATATATATTTCCCAGCCAAGACAGGACCCACTCTGCACAAAAATAAGATTATAGTGGCGACCGGGGCTTACTCTATCCTGATGGTTGCTGGCAGCTTTGGGGAAGAATTCCTCCTGCAGTTTTGGGTTGGTTGGGGATTTTTGTGTGTGCTTTGCAGGCAACAGCAGCTTTCGGTTAAATCACAGGTTTTGTGGGGCTTTTTTCAGGAGAGAAGCCTGGCAGGTGATGCTCGGTGCACCAAAAGCGAGATAAACTGTTGTTAGCGCCGCTTTCAGGAGGCAAAAGATCCCCCCCCTGGTACTTTGATGGATTTTTACAAGGAAAATAAATGTCCACACGCCTTTCATTCACCTTGGGGGTATTAAGGGAGTAAAAAACTCCGGGTATAATTGCGGTTGTAGCCGGTGTTCTTTGTAAATCTCTTTTCAGGCGCTAATTTAGCACCTGAAAAGAACCCAGGGAAGGAAACGTTCCTCTCCACCTGAGGAAAGCATCCTCCTCGCACCCTGCCAGAAGATGCACGGCATTATTTGTTTAATAGCACTAATAATCCCTAATAATCACTAATAAGCCCCTCCTCACTCTGGGGGGGTCACATTGCACCCGGTAGAACCCAGCACAGCTCTTGCCTTCGCTTTAAAACCCCCTTGCCAAGTGTTAAACCCTTTTTTTAGGGGGGGTTGTTTGGGTTTGAATTTATTTTTCGGTTGGTTGTGGGATTTTTTTACCCTATCCCGGGCAGATTCGGGGGTAAAAGGATTATTTTCTCTGAATATACATACGCAGACTCCTTTTATTTGAGTATTATTTGGAGGAAGCTCCAAAGTAATTGCGGTGATTCCGGAATTTTGGGGTTTTTTTCGTCTTCATATTAAGGAGGGAGTATAAAGACACTCTTAACTAGTCAAACCTCAGAGATTTCCCTCTCTCCCCCCCCCCAGGAAAACATTTACAAGCAAAGGGACGACTTGCTGGAAGGGAAATCCGGGCAGCTCTTCCTCCGCTGCCCCGGGGCTCAGGATCGGGCCCCGAACCCAGTTTGGACCCCAGTGAGATGTGGGGAAAGCAGAGCAGGGGATGGGGGGGGGTGTCTGGTCCTTTGCACCGCCTGGAATCTGTTGCAAAGGTTGGAATCCGAAGGCAAAATGAGATTTTAAATTTATTTCTTTTTTTTTCCCCTCTTAACTCATAAGTCAGCGAGTGAATGGGACGACGAAGTGGAGCTGGGCACAAGTTGTGTCACGACATGAAATGCAATGTCCTGATAGAGCTGGGGACACCCACGGGGTGGGGGGAGGAATATGTGTGGCTGCCTGTTTACGAGAGAGACAGAGAAAACAAAGGAATTCGGTGAATATATCGGTACTGGGGATTATTTAAGACGTTTGACTAGTTCCATCATAGGGACACCAGATGTTATTTATGAGGTCTCGTATAAATGTGGGCCATACCATGCAGGTGGGGAGGGAAAAAAAACCCCAGCAAAAGGGAGAAAGACAAGAAAGGAGTTCACCCCAAAGGGATGAAAGACAAAAATGATGTTTATGGCTATATAAATCAAGGTGAAGTTTGGTAATGGAAAGTAGAAGTACCTAGAGTTTCGAAAAGAGACTGGGGAGAGGCAAGAGAGAGGGAGAGAAGGTCCCCGCTGGTCATGACTGGGAAAAGCAGATTATAACATCAGATGGGTGGGGAGGGGAAGTTCTGGTGAGTTGGGGCACTGCGGCTATTCATTTATTTTTAACCCCACCTGGGGGAGAAGGTGGGAGAGGAGAAAGATCGGGAGAGACAGACAGATAGATAAATGGATAGATGGATGGATGCATAGATGGATAGATAGATAGATGGATAGGTAAACGGATAGATGGATAGATAGATGGATAGATAGATATATGATAGTTACACAGATAGAAGAAAGACAAGAAAGAGAAAGAAAAAAGAGACGGAAAGAGAAGGAGAGAGGCAGAAAAGAAGGAAGAAAGGGAGAAGGGGGAGAGAGAGAAAGGAAGGAAGAAATTAAGGGAGAAAAAGAGAAAAGAAGAGAGGAAGAAATAAATGAAGGAAGGAAGAGAGAAAGAAAGGAAGAAAGAAAGAAAAAAGAAAGAGAGAAAGGAAGGAAAGGAGTAAAGAAGAAAGAAGGAAGGAAAGAAGCAAAGAAAGGAAAAAAAAGAAAGAAAGAGGAAAAATAAATGGATAATGACTCTGATCTTGGCTTGTTGAAGACCTTTGGGAAAATGCAGTGGAGCAGAGGAGAGCAGCAGGAATATTTCTTCTCTCCTAACTCTCCGTTTCCAGAGCCCACCCCAAGCAAAGCCCCGCTGGCCACAAGCCGGGGCAGGAGCGGGGGGATGAGCGGGAGGAGACCCCGGCCCCGGGGGAGGCAGGGAGCACCGGCAGCCTCCCGGAGCAGCCACCTGGGGTTGTTTCTTGTAAATATCTACGTCTACATCTCGGTGCTTTGAATTTTGCAGCCTTGACGCTGTCGCCGGGAGCCTGGGAAAGTCGGGGCGAGCCCTTCCCCGCCTCGTCGGGTCCCGGTGCAAAGGGAGCCCTCGGGTTGCACAAGGTTCTGCTGAGTTATAAAAGAGCTTTTTCCCGATGTTTTGAGGGTTTTTTTTAATCCCATTTTTTTACATAACTGTTGCACAGTTCTTGGACAACAAGAGCAACTTGCCGAGTCCCCCCAAACAACCCTCCCAGACTCCGCTGGGAGCTGCGAGAGCTGTTTGTGCAAAGGTTTCATGCAAAACATATGCTCGGCTAAAAATAATAGCGTCGGTGCGATGAGGAAAAAAAAAAAAACAAAGGAAACCAAAACAAACTCCAAAAGCACGGCCAGGCAGCCTGGCTTTTGGAAACCAGCTCCAGGGGCGCTGGTCATCCCAGTACTCCCTGCCCGAGGGCATCCTTCACCCCCAACCTGGGTCAAAGGGGGTGGTTGGAGGGTCCCCACTTCTTGCACCGGTAAAAAGAAATAAAAAATAGGATAATGGGGTTCCCTTTCCTTTTTTACTCGCATCTCAGCTGCTCCCCCCACCTCGTTTTCTCCCTGCTCAACCCTCGGGCGCTGCTGCTCCTNTCCCTCCATCCCGGGCCCCCCAAACTTGCTCCGGGCGTTTTTTGCCATCACACCACGGAGAGAAAGTAGGTCACGGCTGAGTCCAAGCCTGGCTGAAGCTGAAGCAGCCGAGCCTCGAAAGCTTCCCCAGAAACCAGACTTTGGGGTCGTCGTTTGCAACGTGTTTGGGTCGGTTTTTTGGTGGTGGTTTTGATTTTTTTTTTATTTGATGATGATGATGATGATGATTTATTTTGGACACCTTGGGCGATCAGCTGAGTCGGCTCCCGGAGTCCAAGCTGGAAGGAGAGGGAGAAGGGAGGTGGTTTGGGTGGTGGAGGTGGGGCTGGGTTTATTCTTTGCTATTCCTCCGAGAGAAAGATGAAGGTGCCAAAACCGCTCCCCCGCCTGTTACGGCTCCTGCATCTCGCCGTCTGTCCTCTTAAAACTGCGGCTTTCTCTGAAAACCAACAGAGAAAACCCACCCCAGACAAGTCTTCAGAGCGGGTATTTAACTAAAATAGTCAAAACAATGCTTTAAACCCGTTTCCACCCCCGGGGCTCCTTGTTTGAGCACACGGGTGTGTTTGTTTTCGGGGTTAAATTCACGGTCCTTTCCAGCCTCTGATTTCCAAACAAAAAAAAATTACGATGTTTTCTATAATAACATTAAAAAATAAAAATTACAAATCCCCAGGCCCTAATTTGGCCGCCCCTTCCTCCTTTTCCCAAGCGCAGGGTAAAGCCCGAGTCACTCCGGAGTGGCTCCGGGTTAGCCCCGGGGGATCCGGATCTCCCCTCGGCTCTTCTTCGGGGATTCCAAACCGAATTAAAGCCGATTTGGGAGCGGAGGTGGAAGAAGAAGATGGGTTTGGGTTGAATATTTCCTTTTGCTAATTGCTGGTGCTGCAAGTCTAGACCGAAAAGGAGGAAATAATCCTGCGTGGTGAATACAAGCATCACTCCCGACCTGTATATAAGAGTATATATATGTATATGTGTGTAATATATATATATAAAATATATATATATAAATAAATATATAAAATATATATATACACACCCACATCCACGTATGTATAAGTGAAATATACAGTAATGCAGCAGTAGGGTGAAAAAAAAAAAGCAAAATAAAAATAAAACAAACAAAAAAACCCCAAAACTTTTCCTAGTATTGAAGGTTTACATAATATTTTCTTTTAAAGGCTAATATTTTGGAAAGAAAACGAAGATTTGCTCCAAAGGCAGCTGGGAAAAGCAAAATGAAACGGAAGCTCACGTTAACATGACATGAGGTTTATTGTAGGTCGGCTTAGGATGGAGAGGTAAGAGTGGTAAAAATATGGACACTTGTGAGGCAGACAGAAATAAAAAAATCACCATTTCTGAGAAGCAATATTTATTGTCTTTTTTTTTCCTTTTTTTTTTTTTTTTTTTAGTGTAGAGACATGTCCTGAATTTCCCCTAGATGGGGAAAATAAAGACTTCTTGGCGTTATAAGTAAATCCGTCTGCAGAATCGAAGCAGCACCAACATTCAAAAAAACTGAAGAGGAAAATACAACAAAACACAACAATCTCTTTTTTTTTTATTCTTATTATTTATGTAAATCAGGTCATCACTGGACAAGAAACCAATTTCTACCCATTACCATAACAGCTTGTCTATAAAGAACAGAAAAAATTCAGATAGGATACTATCTAGTCAAGCGGGATTATTTTTTTTTTGTCGGTTTTGGGTTTTTTTTTTCCTTTTTTGTTTTCTTTTTTTTTTCCTTTTTTTTTTTTAAATTTTTTTTTAACCTTAAATTCCCCCACCCATTCACAGAGGTATAGATTCACAGATAAATAACCCAAAAACTACTTGCTCGCCATATTTACACATTCCCGTTAAATTAAGCATAAATAAATATATACAAACTCAATACTGAATGCCTCTCCGCATTTCTTCTCAGGAAGAGTCAATAAACTGATAGTTCTCACTATTTTGATTTTTTTTTTCAAGAAGAGGAGGTGAAAGGGATCGCTTGGGCTATAAAAGGAGAATTTAATTTTTTTTGCTTTCATCTTTCCATTTTTTCATCTTTTTTTTCAGAGCTTTGCATTCGTTTGGGTTTGTTTGGTTGGGTTTTATTTAATTTTAACTTCTCGCTGGCACACAATGTTTCATCTCTAGCGCGTTTGGGGCTATTTGCTTGGACTTTTCCCCCTTTTGTATAAGAAAATAGAGTATTTTGTAAAAAGCCCACGGTCTCTCTCACGCAGGGGAAGCCGGAGGGGAGGGGGTCGAGCTGGCGATGCTGAAACGAGCACCAAATTCGCCGCGAAAACGGATTAAAACCGGAGCCGAAAACGTCTGCGGGATAAACCGCTCGGGAAGAGAGGAGCAGGGGAAGGGAATCAGCCCTTTGGGCACAGCTAAAGGTCTTCAAACCAGCCTCTCCCCCAGCCCCAAAGGCAAATTTGGGGGGTTTTTGGGGGGAGGTTGGTGTGGGATGCAAAGGGACTCGAAACAGCTTCTCACAGAGAATTCCTATTAGGTGGGACAAGACACGACCCGATTTGAAGGATGGCATCGGGTTGGAAAAGGGTTCCCAGAAAATTGGCTTCTTGTTTCCTTCACACCTTGTGTGAATAACAACCAGGGACAAGAAAAATAAAGTCAGGAGTGTACAAGCCCGGAGATCTTTCCAACGGAAAAGAGAATTGTTGTTAAAATAATGAAAAAATAAAAGACTACGGCTAAGAACGAAATAAAATTTACAGCAACCCACCTGTTTGGTTTGAAAACAAACTTTTCCCGGCCTCTCCTCCAGCTTTTCCCTGGAGTTACAAAGCAAAGCTGCCGTGTTAATCCTCCTGTTTATTGATTTATGATCCCGGGGAAACCGAATCTTTTAATAACTCAATTATCAGATAAACGTCTGACACGAGAGTTGGGCTGGGAGAGTGCAGGAGAGCAGGGAAAGACCAAGTGGAGTTTTGGGGGGACTTTGGGGAGTCCTCAGCACTGATTGGAGCTACTGAGCACTGGCTGCTTCCCACTGGGACCAGTACTAGACCTATTAGGGCTGGATCTATTCCTAGGTTGTGCTGTCTCCCTGTTGACATCAAAACCAGCAAACCTCCTGGATTTTCTCTCCCTAATTTGAGGAGCAAATAGGGGCCATCCCATTGAAATCAATGGGATGAAGTTGGCTCCATTTTACCCAAGCACAGCCTGGCATTTGCTGTCTCCTTTCCAGGTAAAGGCACAAGGGGCAAAGCCAAAGTTGCCAAGAATTAACCAAAACTCTTCCCTCAACCTTCTGAAAGTTCAAGTCCTGGTCCAGGTGACCAAACCTGTGCCTGGGGGAGATGTCAGCAGCAGGATCAGACCCTGTGCGGGTCTTTCCTCAAGAAATTGCAAGTGGTTCCCTCTCCTCAACAATTCACAGGGGTGGTGGGATATGGTCTCCTGCAGTTCAAAGGAGCATCCTCCCAAAGACAAGGATGGAGCATCTCCAGCATCCTCCCAAAGACGAGGAAGGACCATCCCCAACATCCTCCCAAGCCTTCAGCTGGAAGCTCTGGGGTGGCAGGGAGCAGGTCCCCATGTCCCTGCTGGGCAGGTGGAAGACTGAGAGAGAACTTGGGGCCTCCCCACAGCCAGGAGCAACACTGAACTGGGTGATGCTGGAGAGCTGCTCCTCACAAAGGCTTTTTTGCAGAGGGCAAGCAAAGAAACATTCATCAGTTCAGCTCTGCTTCAATAGAGAGAATATTCTCATCAAGCTTTAAGGTGGTGCCATTCATTCCTCCCCACTCATCACTGCTAGGGCATGTCCTGCACTGGAGTTTGGGGTGTTCTTCCCCAGTAGCCTGATGAAACTAGGGGTGGTTGGAGGACCAGGGGCTGCTTTTTGATCTGGGAGTCCCAATCTTGCAGATGGGGGATCCCTGAGATCTACATCATCCAGAGAATCCACACCTCCCTCTGGTGACATCTGCAGGGGTGTGCCAATGACCAGAGACCTGCCAGGATCAAAGGACACCTCCAACTCATCCTAGAAGCCCACGGAGAAAGCTGCCTGCCTCAGTTTCCCCTTTTTCTCACAGGAGACTTCCCACAGCACTCTGCCCCAGAAGAACCAAAGGTCCATGACTGAGGAGCAGCTCCAGAGGGGTCAATGCTGATCCCTGGGTTTCTCTTGCCACACACGTGTCCAACTCACAGGTAGGGACCAAGAGCTGAGACCTTCACTTGCTGCACGGAGATCTGGAAAGCAGAGCAGGCCCTCAGCTGTAGCCACTTCTCAGACAGCTAAAGACACTAAGAGTGACAAGCAAGAGGCTTTTTTTTTAAAGAAAACTTTTCTGGAGGATGCTGAGAGTATTTCTGACTTCTTTCTCCCCCACCATCCACTTTGGAAGGTATCTAGAAACTACCACAAGGCTTCTCTCGTGTGTGTCCCTATCCCTCCTCAGTCTCAGTACCTGCTTGGGAGGGTGGGATTGGACCCTGAAGCTCTAATAGGGATCCTGGGAGGGGGGGGTCTGACCCCACTGGAGTTTCACCAGTGACTCCAGGAGATTTCCCCACACCCAGTAAGCAAAACGATGCCTTGGTCCCCAAGTCCTACCCCACTAAGCAGCACATGCAACCAGGATCTAAGCAGAAATTCAGATCCTCACACTTCAGCATGGTTTGGTTTGTTATTTTTTAACCAGTGAAGACAAAGAAATGTATGTTATTCAAGGAAAAAAAAAAAAAACAAGGGAAAAAAATCAGCCTTCCCCTCCATCCCCCCTCCAACCATATGCACAAGACATCCTGTCACACCCCAAACCACCAAGAAAAACATCGGAATCCAGAAGAGGGTTTTTTTCCCCCCCCTTCCACACTGACTCGTTCTAAAGCAAAGAGTCACAAGGCAAGTTTTGAAAAGCTCTCTCAGAGAAGCAGGTTTCCTCAGACTGGGAAATCAGCATCTTCCCTGGCAAGCCCACCCCACTCCCATCACGAGGAGGCAGCTCACATGGGTCCTCCCCGGGTACAACACCCCCGGTGCCAAGCAGGGCCAATCCACCACAGCTCTTATTTTTCCTTTGCCAGCTCACACCACCTCCATCTCAACGTCTAGTTTTCATCATCTCCTTCCAATTATTCCCTTTGAGCTTCTTTAAAGAAGTGCACCTACAGGATTCGGAAACAACTGGCTTTGATTTGAAAAAAGCAAAATAATAATAAAAAAATAATAAAAAAAAAAAGTATCAAAATATCAGAATTGTGGATTTTTTGTCTCTGTACCTGATATATTGTGTAGGGATCTCTAGTCCTCTTTGAAGAAGCTCATAAGCCAAGCGGGCAAAGCTTTAGGAAACAGAAGAAAATAAAATAGTGCATACTCCTGAGAAAGAATTACAGACTCATATCACTCATTTTTTCTGTTGTTGTTAACAGTGCTTTAAAAAGGGGGGGAAGGTCTCTCTCACACACACCTCAAGGAAATTAAGGGCTGAAACACTGGCAGAGTTGGGGGTAGAAAAACCCCCTCGAGAAAAAAGAGGAGATCCCAGAAAATTAAGCAACCAGAGAGCGCTGAACATTTTACCAGACCAATTTTTTTTGGCATGACCCCATTACAGACAAGGCATTTCACCAGCAAAGGCCAGTCCTACATTACAGAGGGATGTTGGCATGCGGGAATATGTGTGGTGGCACACACATATTCCATATATATGTGGATATATCCATATATATCCATATTTATATCCATATATATCCAAGCATACACAGGATACACACGCACCCCTGTTGTGTTAAGCCCANAAAAAAAGAATAATCCTGGTAGTTGTCTTCACATGTTCCTGGCAAGAGACTCTGAACCACTGGTCTTGCGCCATTGTGCTCCTCTGATCTTAAATTATTGTCTTTCTTTTATTATTATCCTTATTATTTTACTCTTATTATTTTGCCCTACCTAATAGAATTCTTCCGAAGCCCAATCCAATATTTTTTAAAGCTAAAATTAAGACGGTTTTGCTTTAAAAGATTATCTCTCTCTTTCTTTCCTCCTTTTATTTATTTAACTTTTTTTCTTTTCCTTGCTTTTTTTTTTTCTTATTTAATTTTTTTTTTTTTTTTTTTTCTTTTTTTTTTTTTTTTC
>VYZX01021946.1:44262-57537 GCA_013401335.1 Brachypteracias leptosomus
ATTATTATTATTATTATTATTATTATTATTATTATTATTATTATTATTATTATTATTATTATTATTATTATTATTATTATTATTATTCTACATGGAAAAGACATTGCAATTCAGTACCAGCCAAACAGGTGCGTGCAAGCAGCAGGAGGGACAGACAGACACGCTGTGCAAGCAAAATGCAGATTTTTGGGGGGGATTTTTAACAGGTGGCTTGGAAACCATGTCCACTAACAAGTGGACAGTCACCTACATCCCCTCTAGGGACAGAGCTGGTAAAAACCCCACTGCAGAGAGATGTGGAGGTTATAGGGTCTATAGGAGCATCCTTCCTCCCATTGGAATTCAGGGACTGGGAATTCCTCCTGCTTCCAAAAGGAAGGTTGAAGGAAGGGGGGGGGATCCCAAGGGTTGGGGGATAGTCAATTTGGCACTCACTTTGTAGCCAGCAGCATGTTTTTCCTGGAGTGGAGGTCGCTGGGGTCCGTGTGCTGTCTGTTCAGGTACTCAGAAACAGCTTTGGCTGGGAATTCCGTTTCGCAGATGTACCCAAAATCCCGAGCTAAATGAACGGCCTCACCTGGAGGGGAAAAAAAAGATATTAACACCTCCGAGCTTGGCTGGCTCCGACCCCCGGCAGAGAGACCAGCCCTTAGGGTCCTCTTTAGAAACCTCAGAACATCCCTTACACCTCAAGGACAAGCTCCAGGGACAGGTTTTTCCTTCCACAAGGAAGTTGTTGGGGCGGATTTTGAGCTAATGAGAATTTCAGCTGAAGAAATTTCCACCCGAGGAAGTTTTCACCCGAGGAAATTTTCACCTGATGAGCTTTTGCAGCCCTTTGCTACAATGCAGGGGTGATGGTGGGTGCCCATCACAGCTGATTGTGGAGAAAAATAGTAGGGAAAATACACCACACACACACACACTTTTAAATGAACTGGGCCAGGGGAAACCAGGTAAATCCCAAAGGACAAAATGCTCCAAGCTTCTCTTAAGAGCAAGGAATCCATTCCTGCTTCAACACAGCCCAACATTTTACAGGTGGGGACATGGTGTTAATGACCAGTTCTTTGTGGGATGTTATGTGCACACAGAGCACAAGCGTCATAATCCCAATTTATCACCACATCTGTAAAGTGATGGAGATGGAAATTATTAATCTGCTTTCTTAGCTGACCATCCTACAACAGGAACCCCTCTCTGCCCCGTGGAAAGAGAGCAACCAATGGCAATTTTTTCCTATATAAAAAAACCTCATTATTATTCTAACTCTAATTCTAATTGTCACTTTTCCTGCCTGCCTGGTTTCAGGTTTCTTGCCTCCAGAGGTTCGTGTCATCCAACTCCTACTGAGGTACTTCGAGCCACAAGAAGAACACAGTAGCTGCAGAAAGGAGGGAAAGAGGAGGGGGAGAAAAAAAAAAAACCCCTCAGACTCTAGGGGGATTCTACCAGATTATAGCTCAGCCCCTCTAGAATAAAGCATTAAACCCTTCCAAGCACCGCCTGAGGGGCCAGGGGGAAGATTTCCAACCCGCAAACCAGATACGTCTAATAACTCCGGGGCCACATTCTTTTTTAAGGCTCGGGACGTTGCTTTCCAACGTCAGCTTCTGCTTTCCAAGGCTTCTCGCTAATCGTTAAACCGCTTAAGGAGAGCGAAGGCAGCGGGGGGAGCCCGGGGAGTCCCCGGGGAGGTCACCCAGCCCCGGGCAGGGACCCCCCCCACCGGGCTCCGCTAATCCCGGCCGGGACTGGCCGGAGCGTTTCTGCTCTGGGCGATACAGCAAAGCCTGGATAAAATAAATAAAAAAAGATCAATCTGCAGCAGGTGCGGCTCCTTCCAAAAGGAGGGAGCTCTCTCTCGAGGTAAACTGTTGGCTTGTAAGGGAATCAGGGGAGGGAAGGGTGATGTGCACCCTAAAACCCACTCGGTATAGATTTTAGCATCACTACGCACCCGAGCAGGCTTTGGAACCTCAAACCAGCTTCAAAGGGGGGTTGATCTTTGAGGAATAGGGTGCACCGCTTTTCACACCCCCAAAGAGGGGGGAGCTGCCCTAACCCCGGGGTTAAAGGGGGATTGTGCCACCCGAAATGCTTCACACCTCCCATATCGCGACCCTATCGCTGCTCGGTGCTACCAAGAAGCTATTTGGGGGTACCAGGAGAAGCTCCTTTCTCTCAGCCCCCTTTTTTCAGCTCTGCATGAGGCAAGGTCTTATCGCTCCCACAACTCCATCAGAAGAGTCGCAAAGTTAATATCTAGCGCAAATGTTCCTATGCAGAGGAGATAAGTGGATTATTTACACGCCTCTCGGTGTGTGTGTGTGTAATGCAGATACATTTAATTCATAATTGCATCCATACTATTCCGGGTCTGGCTTCTTGGAGAAGGTCCAGCCTCTCTTAGAATAAACACTCCCATATTAGTGGCTGGAAATTTTACTTCCCGATACAGCATCAACAAATCAAAGCACCAAAATGATATTAGTTCACTTGAAACTTCCCTNAAAAAACCCCTCAGACTCTAGGGGGATTCTACCAGATTATAGCTCAGCCCCTCTAGAATAAAGCATTAAACCCTTCCAAGCACCGCCTGAGGGGCCAGGGGGAAGATTTCCAACCCGCAAACCAGATACGTCTAATAACTCCGGGGCCACATTCTTTTTTAAGGCTCGGGACGTTGCTTTCCAACGTCAGCTTCTGCTTTCCAAGGCTTCTCGCTAATCGTTAAACCGCTTAAGGAGAGCGAAGGCAGCGGGGGGAGCCCGGGGAGTCCCCGGGGAGGTCACCCAGCCCCGGGCAGGGACCCCCCCCACCGGGCTCCGCTAATCCCGGCCGGGACTGGCCGGAGCGTTTCTGCTCTGGGCGATACAGCAAAGCCTGGATAAAATAAATAAAAAAAGATCAATCTGCAGCAGGTGCGGCTCCTTCCAAAAGGAGGGAGCTCTCTCTCGAGGTAAACTGTTGGCTTGTAAGGGAATCAGGGGAGGGAAGGGTGATGTGCACCCTAAAACCCACTCGGTATAGATTTTAGCATCACTACGCACCCGAGCAGGCTTTGGAACCTCAAACCAGCTTCAAAGGGGGGTTGATCTTTGAGGAATAGGGTGCACCGCTTTTCACACCCCCAAAGAGGGGGGAGCTGCCCTAACCCCGGGGTTAAAGGGGGATTGTGCCACCCGAAATGCTTCACACCTCCCATATCGCGACCCTATCGCTGCTCGGTGCTACCAAGAAGCTATTTGGGGGTACCAGGAGAAGCTCCTTTCTCTCAGCCCCCTTTTTTCAGCTCTGCATGAGGCAAGGTCTTATCGCTCCCACAACTCCATCAGAAGAGTCGCAAAGTTAATATCTAGCGCAAATGTTCCTATGCAGAGGAGATAAGTGGATTATTTACACGCCTCTCGGTGTGTGTGTGTGTAATGCAGATACATTTAATTCATAATTGCATCCATACTATTCCGGGTCTGGCTTCTTGGAGAAGGTCCAGCCTCTCTTAGAATAAACACTCCCATATTAGTGGCTGGAAATTTTACTTCCCGATACAGCATCAACAAATCAAAGCACCAAAATGATATTAGTTCACTTGAAACTTCCCTCTCTCCTTGCTCGGAATTAGCTTGTCTCTTTGTTTAGTGCTAAACCACCTTCTAAAACTCTTGAATTGCTCTGATACCTTAAAAAAATTAATTTCTCTAATATTTTTTCCTCATTAAGTGTCCTTCAGTGGCCATAAATAAGCTTGGGAGGAGGGAATTAGCGGGAGGATGGAGTAGACGTAGAGCACAATTAATAGCAATGAGGAATGGGGCTGCCCTGCAGAGTCACACACACACACATATATATAAATATATATATATACACGTATACACTCATATATACTCACACACAACCTCATTCTTGCCACCAAGAGTCGCTCCAACCGGTGACTTCATGGTTAAGGGGATCCTTAACCACGAGTTCATCCCAACCCACCGGGAATTTCACCTCTGCGAGGTTTTCCCACCTGATCCCCAGAGTTGTGGGGGGTTTTTTTTGGTGGGTAAAATGTCAGAGCAGGCAGGGGTGTGAAGGGGGCTGCGACCCTCATCTTACCTTCCACCAGGGACGTGAGTAAAGTGACATTTGCGGCCTTACGCCTGCCGGCTGGTAAATTCAAACCGATTTTTTCTAGCCTTTCTCGCAAAGATCTCCCCCCGTTTTTCGATTTGGCTCTAGAATGGCAAAGAAATGAACAGCGTCATTAACCCCCCGCGGTGTTCCTGGAAGAAACCTTCGGTCTGGTGCCATCAGGGAAGCCTGGAAGGGTTTCCAAGCCCGACGTGAAGGACTTTTTGGGGGTGTTGGTTTCTGTTGGGGTTTGCTGAGATTTGCTGAATTTCTCCCCAGTTTTATCTCTGTCTTATCCAGGGAAATCAAACCATGCCAGAGAGCAATAATTAACGGGCAGGGGGTTGATCTAGGGAGCAAATGGGTTCCTCCTGTACGACACTAACTTGCATGAAGATGAAGTGAGGAGAGGAGGAGAATTAAATCCTCAGTTATTCCAGGAAAAAAAAAAAGAATGGGAACAAGAACGAGGGGAGGGGGAATCTGAAAGGCTCCAAGGGAGGATGTGGGTGCCTGTGGATAAATACAAAAAGGAGGAAACTATTTATTAAGCCTGTGTTTAAGTGTGTTCCTGGGCGATGCTGGGAGAAAGAGCTCACCTGGAGGCAGGGCGCGTTATACAGAGGGAATTGGGTGCCTGGGGGAAGACTGGAATATCTGTCGGAGTTTACTGATAAGGACAATAAAAGGATGAGTGAGCTATAGGTGGGAATTGTTCCGACGCCTCTACATATGTAAACCCCCGGGGTTGCCACCTGCGAAGTCAGGGAGAGTTCGGGCACTTAAAATCCTGAACATCTCTTAGTTTTTACTTAAAATTTGGTTGAAGAATTAACAGTCCGGGAAGGGCAGAGAAGCCAGCCTGGCTTCCCAACTATTTTATATCAAAATAAATAGGGCTGGGTGGCAGAACTGCAAGAGAGCAGCTTTCTATATCCCATCTTTGAACCCAAAGCTTGTCTAAAAATTTAGATGCCAGATAGGATCTGAAGTCAGCAGCAGCCAGTGATTATGGCTTGGGCCGCCTCCAGAAATCCACTGAAGTTCGCTAATGATGTTTCTTTACCTTGGTAATTCTATTTTCTACAGGGTATCTCTCAGATGTCCTCCCTGCTCCATTTGTGGCTGCCCAGAACGAGCAGGCAGGTTCGCATCTGTAAGTAACAATCTCGGCAGCTCTCCCTGGCAGGGCTCACAGCTGAGCAATGATTACAGACATCCACGTGGAACAGCAGCTATTTTAGGAGCCCCTAATCCTCACGTGTATTTTTGGGTGACTGACTGTATGGAGCAGGACTTTCCCCCTCCTCTCCGTCCTCTCCAGACGTGGAGCTGCAGCCCCTCATGTCACCCCAGGTTCTTTTGCTTGGGGAAGAAAAAAAATTCCAACCAACCTCCAAAAAACCACCAAACTTCATTTTAAAACATCTTAGAACCAACCTTGCCCAGGTGCTGCTACAGGATTTAGCAAGGTATTTCCTTTTAGTAACTTTTAAACATGGTCTAAAATGTATTCAGGGTCAATTTACAGCCTGTCTCGAAGTTCTACTTTATTTCCCAGCCTGACCATGTAGAAAATGAAGTTTTATCCCCTCTCAGCTTGAAGGAGCTGGTACCTCGTACCACATCATGACCTATTCCCTGTTCTGGGGGGAGATAGAGCCTTAGATCACTTTGCTTACAGACAAGTCATACTTGATAATTCTCAATCCTTCAGGGACTGTCAAGATCATAGAATCATAGAATGGGTTGGGTTGGAAGGGACCTCCAAAGGTCATCTAGTCCAACCCCCCTCCAACAAGCAGGGACGTCTCTAACTAGGTCTTTCTCCTGTTGGTCTTTCCAGCTGATGACCTCAGAGCTTAAATTCTTGTTGCTGGCACTTAAATGCACCACGTCTCTGTTGAAAACCAGCCCTCCAGGTGTTCCCTTGTTGCTCATTTTCCTCTGTACCAATAACCAACTATTTTGAGGTCCTCAGCAAAACCCAGCAGGACATTAGCGGGCTATTTGCAGAGATGCCAAACAACAAAGTCCTTTAGGAAGCTTATCTAGATGAAGCACTAAGTTGTGGGTGGCTTTTCTTTAGGTACTTGCCTACCTCACAAGTTGCTTATTAACCCCCTGCCAATTTCAATAATTGTCTTGCGTGACCCCACCTTAATTGTCCTATTGAGGAAACGCGATGTATTTCTCTAGGAAATCCCTAGAAATACCCTAGTTCCTGAAATCCACCTGGTTCATCTAACTGCGACTTGCCCCATTTTGTCCGTTTTCTAAGAGAAAAGTGGGAGGAGAAGGAGAAAAGGTAGAAAGTATGTACAGGTTCAAGAATGAACATCATCTCAGATCCTTCTTTGGGGATCCTTTGGCCAAATCTTTCTCTAGTGTCTATATATTCATCTCAATGTCTGAACCCAACATGTTCTCACTTTATAGAATCATAGAATTGTCAGGGTTGGAAGGGACCTTCAAGATCATCTAGTTCCAACCCCCCTGCCATGCCCAGGGACACCTCCCACTACATCAGGTTACTCACAGCCCCATCCAGCCTGGCCTTCAAAATGTCCAGGGATGGGGCTTCCACCACTTCTTATCTCAGATCCTTCATTTGGGGCTTCTTTGGCCAAACCTTTTTCTAGTGTCCATACATTCATCTCAACGTCTGAACCCAACGTGTTCTCACTTTATCCTGAACTTACCCTAAGACAACAAGACCAATGCATATTTTGGACTAAAAATAGACAAGACCAAATACGTGTGGTTCATGCATGGATGGGGATGTCCAAGCTCTTCCCCCAAGCCTCTTACCTTCTAAGTACTCCTCCTAGGAGGGATGCATTGAGACACTCTGGAGGAGAAAGGCGCCTTTGAACTTCGCCCACCGTGACTTTATACTTTGAGGTTGAACTAAGCAAAGACAAGCGACCAGGGACAGAGCAGAACACCTCGCCGGTGTTGACCGAAATGCCACCCAGGAAGCCATCTTTATTCATCATCAAAGAAGTCACCGATTTTGGAGGGACCGGCACTGGAGAAAGAAAAAGGGGGAGAGAAAAAAACCCATCACGCCACGAAGGAGCACAGGGCAAAGCCACAGTCTCTCTGACATGCACAGAACAGCAAAATGAAAGGGAATTTTTGAGTTTCTGGCTACCTCCAGCAACCTAAAGGGTGCTGCTCCCCCAACCTCTAGGAGCCTGCTCCGTGAATGATGGATGGAGAGAAGGGTGGTGCAGTTACAGCCCTCTATGCAGGGTTTGAGCATTGGGGAAGAAAATACATATTGGCAAGCACCTGGCAACTTTCGGGTTTGAGCCTGTGTCAGAGCCCCCCGATGCCTTTTGTACAACGGACAGCGCCTTTCTGGAGGGGAAAAAAAGAGGAAAATTTACTTTTTTCTGCTCATATTTCCATTACTGCTAAGCTGAGCCGGGAATAAATGCACTACACGAAGGGAGTTGCTGTCTTAAATAAGTATCAAGGCTGGAGGATACAGCTACCAGAAGACAGCTCCGTTATTGCTTTGTGTTTTTATTAAGTCTGGTTTATGAAATAAAATGAGTCTTTTCCTTCAGAAAAAAAAAAGAAAAAAAAAGAACAGCGGAAAAAAAAAAATAATAATTCTGGTCTAACCATGGCGTTCACCGCCTTGATCTTATTGTGCTGTCCGTGAAGTTGTAGGAACTCTCCTGCCCCTAAGTAAAGCTGATTGAGTTACTCTAACCAAGATTTACAGGAAGTTCTGGGGGGAGGAGAAATGAAAACAGAGCAATAAAGCGAAACTAACCCAAATAAATACGCCTTATTCTGCGCCCACGATAAACCGAGAGGTTTCTTTTTCTCTGAGAAACGACGGAGGTTATTTTAAGAGTGACCGAGGGGATTATATCGAGCAAATTCTTCTAATAGCAACCAGACACACTCAGGAATAAACAGCAACCCAAAAAAAGAAGGGGAAAAATAAAAGAAAAGAAAAAACGAAGAAGAAGAAAAAAGAGGGAAAAGTAAAAATAAGAGTAATTCCCCCGAGCCCCGGATTTTGTTTACAAATGAACTTGAACCGCTCCCTCCTAATTGTGTGCGAGTGTTATGATTTACAGCAGGTGCCCTAATCAATCACCCCATCCCTTTAATTTATAGGGAGCCCTCCCCGCAGCTCCCCAGTTGCTTCATCTCGGCGAGTAATTGATAACAAACCGTACTTAAGGTATGTTTTATGCAGGAGGTAATAAGAGCTGACAGCTGCTACTGCTGCTTCCTCTCGGAATCGCCTTTCCTGGTCAAAAATCCCTAAAATTGGGGGTTTTTTAGCTGGTGGTGGAGCCCTGGCAGAGCAGTGGGCATGTTTCAGAGAAGACTAATTGATTACATGGGGCAGCCCCCCCTTCACAGCCACCTCCCCCCCCCCACCCCATTCCCAGTCAATCAATTGCCAAACCAATGCGGCAAATAATAGGGTTCCCCTCCGCACATATGCCAGCGATTTAGGTGGTTATAATACATGTCAGTTAAGTCATAAAAACCCCCTGTTTATTTGCAACATATCTGGAGAATCAAGCCATTAGGGTTGAGGGGATATTTAAGTCGTCTGGAGCTGCTAAACAATAAGATCGGGTATCCTAATATATTACCAAGTGCTAACTACTGGGCAATTGCCAATTTTATAACCTCGGTGCATGGAATAGACACAACCGGGTTTCACTGCTTTTATTACAGATCATTTCCTACTGCCAGACCAGACCCCCACAATAAAAGCCCCATAACGGCTCAAAAAACCAAAAGGCATGTCGATTTTCGAGATACATATTGCTCCCTGCGCCTTGCAGAGAGGCTCCAGTATAAACAAATTATTTTGAGTGGCTTTACTTGAGGGAATCAGCAAGCGAAATGGATTCCTGTTTCTCTATTATTTTTACTTGGGCACTTTATGCAGCTCATAAAGGCGGCTTTCAAATAGTTTGGGAAAGGCACAGAAACAGTTATAAAAGAGTTAGGGGCCCGCTCCTGCTTTCCTTGCCATTAATAGGATTTTTTTTCTTGTTTTTCGCCATTGATTCTATAGGAGAAGACTCGTTTGGGGGTATCAGATGTAGTATGGGCAGATAAAATATATCTTTAAGTATGTATGTATGTATGTATCTATCTATCTAGATAGATATATTATCTATCTGTTTATTTCTATCTGTATCTCATCTCTATCTGTATATATCTATCTATATGTATATATCTCTAACTATCTCTATCTGTATCTCCATATCTATTTATCTATCTATCTCTAATCTATATACCTACACCCATACCTATATCTACATCTATCTTCCCCCCATTATATATATATATATTAAAATATATACATACATATATCATGCGAGGTGTTCTGCAAAGTCATTTAAATGAGTGAAGCATCAAGAAAAAGTTTAGAAAAAAAAGAAAAAGAAAAAAAAATAGAGTTAAATTAAAGCATGGTACTTTCATCTAACACTATTTTTTGTATCACCAGACAGATTTTCATGACTGGCCTTTTTTTTTTTCTCTCTCTGGACAAACACACGGGCTCAGTGGCTCCAGCACACCTTTGCCGTGGTTATATTTAGTGACCAGTTTATCAGGTCACTGTCCAGTGAACTGAGAAATTAAACAAGAGGCAGCAATTCCACGACCATCTGATCTTAGTCGGGGCTCACTAAAGAGAGAGACACCCATGCAATGCTTAAACACTCCTCACCTCCCTCGCCTTGGCCTTTTGGAGCACTCATTCCATGAGTTAACCTTTGAAATATGGATTTTTCAGGTGCTCACTGGTTGGGTTTGGGTTTGTTGGGGTTTTTTTTTTGGCTTGCAAATTGCTTTTGGGAAGTCTGGCTCCTCAGAGCTCCTCAGCTTTGCTTCCTCCTCGAAAAAAAAGGACTTTATGAACACATCCAGGAGCTGCAGCTGAAGAAATCCAACCCCATTGTAGGAGCTTGCCAGGCGGTGTGGGCATATCTATTGCGATTTCATAGCTTCAGAGAGATGGGGTCTATCTAGACTCGGGATCTTCTGTAAATTACCTAATGCTGCCTCCGAAAAAGTGTTCGCCACGGAAGGAATTATCTCTATCTATATCGTATCTATATGTTTATCATGGCTGGAGCTTTGCAGCCCAGAGATAACAGAACGCGGAGGTTTTAGGGGAGGGAAGAGATGAACAGGTCCGTGTGGGCAGCTCGGATGTGTCAAATCCTTGCATGTACGTAAAAAAACCATATATATATTTTAGCCCTATATTTTTAGCCGATGTCAACTTCCCCAGTTGCTTGGGGCTCGCCAGAACTGCTGAAATAATATAAAATAACGCCCATATATTTACACAGAGTCCCCACTACTTCTGCTTTAACTCGAGCCCCTTTAGCTCTTGTTATCCCCAGCAGAAACTATTCCTTTATTTCATGGTCAAACTCTTTGCCGAGTACTCGCAAATACATAATTCCCCCTTCCAAAAATCTCTTTCTTTCTCTCTTTTCTTCTTCTATCCTTTTCTGTCTTTCTCTTTCTTTTTCTTTTTTGTCTCATTTTTCTTCTTCTATCCCTTTCTGTCTTTCTTTTTACTCTTTCTTTCTCTCTTTCTCTCTTTTTTATTTTTCCTTTTTTCTCTCTTTTTTTCTTTCAGTCTTTTTCTTTCTCTCTTTCTGTCTTTTTCTTTCTGTCCTTTCTGTCTTTCTTTATCTTTCTGTCTTTTTCTGTCTTTCTCTCTTTCTTTCTCTTTTTATGTCTTTATCTTTATTTCTCTCTTTCTGTCTTTCTCTTTTTTCTTTCTGTCTTTCTTTTCTTTTCTTTCTGTCTTTCTTTCTCTTTCTTTCTTTCTCCCTTTCTGTCTTTCTCTTTTTTCTCTTTCTTCCTTCTTCTTTTTTCTCTTTCTTCCTTCTTTTTTCTCTTTCTTCCTTCTTTTTTTCCTTCTTTCTTTCTGTCTTTCTCTTTTTTCTCTTTCTTCCTTCTTTTTTTTTTCTTCTTTCTCTCTTTCTTTCTCTTTTNTTTTGTTTTTCTCTTTTTTCTCTTTCTTCCTTCTTTTTTTTTTCTTCTTTCTCTCTTTCTTTCTCTTTTTTTTTCTCTCTTCCTTCTTTTTTTTTTCTTCTTTCTCTCTTTCTTTCTCCTCCTGTGGTTACCCCCAACCTCTTTGTCATGTCCCCCCTTTCCATCCCTCTTCGCCTTATCAATAAAGCGGGAGAGCAACAGTAGCCGCTTGATTTGTTAGTAATTATAAGCACAGCGCTCCTGCAAACGGGATCTCTAGATGAGTGAGATCGCTTTAAAACGACAGCAGGAAATGGGGGGGAAATGGAGCATGGCGAAACCCAGCGTGAAGCTTTCAGTTCTTTACATGTTTACAATTTTCTGTGCATACATTAAGTCTCGGGGTTTGGTGGCTTGATGATTTGTATATATTTTTTTTTTTTTTTTTTTTTTGTGGTGGTGGTTCTCTGTTGGGTTGCGGGAGACTGCGCGCAAATGGAGACGCTGGAAATCAAAAGCGCATTACAGCAGCAAAAATGAACAATATCCCCTCAACAATCCGAATTATGGCCCCAAAATAGCTGAATAACAAGCTATACATATCTTCGCAAACACGGGAATCAGTCAATCAATCAGAAGAAATATTTCTAACAACGTCATGGGCAAACTTGTTACTAATCAGCTATCAAACACTCTTCAAATATTTTTTTTTTAATCTGCTTAGTGGGTCTGAAATGTGCAAAAAGTTCTTTGTCCATGATAATAATAAGATTTTGTTGTAATTGGTCAAAACTAGACAGTCTGGGGGCAGCCTCTTGCCCATTGCCATTGAAAGACACGATTCTTATTTTAATGTAAAAGCCTAAATGCAGAAAGTGTGTATTCCTGTCCCCTTCCCTCCTGTCTCCTCCTCTTCCCCCTCCTTTCTCCACCGAGAATCTCTGCCCTGCAAACCGGGGCTCCATTTCAAAGTGAGCCGTATTCCCCCGGAATTGTTGTGCATTCAATTAAAGAGGATCACAAGGTTCAGCGGGTAACCCAGGGAAAAGCACGGAGCTGAGTGGCAGCCGAGCAACATCCCCGATTCCCTCATCTATCACCTGAAAAGCTGAGGCCAGGCTGGGTTTTTGCAGTTAATCATTTATCCGGATACTTCCAGAAGAGGTGGGGGGAAAAAAAAAATCTCATGCTGTATTAGTAAGAGTTAAAAAAAATAATTAAAATGTTGACACCTCTTATCCTAGGAGAATAGTGCGAACAATAGAGGAGACAATGAATGAAGGTGTTAGGGAATGGCCTGAATGAGGCTGAAAGTAAATAAACACATCAGGATAATTTTAAGGTCACTGCCTGTGCCCCTGAGTCACAAAAAATTAACTTGGGAGCCGGGCCATGCAAGATTTTGCAAGAGGACAACTTCTTTTCTCCATAGCTGGTGCCAAGCACAATTCAGGTGAGCAGTTGGCAAAGGGGACCTGATCCTTTATTCCTGACACGTGGGAAAAAAAATCCCCCTCATCTCATCAGAAAAAGAGGGAAAGGCCTCAAAACGTGCAGCCGGTAAGCCCTTAAAGCCGAGTTAAAGCTGGTATTAATGCTCTTGGTGATTATTATCATCTCGATGATTTATCTGGCTCCCTCCCTCCCACTTCCCCCCCACCCAAATCTTAATGGGACGAGGAGTTAACGATGATTTTTTAATGTCTCGTTGGATTTTTAGACTGGTAATGTACCGCATCCTCCTCATTATTAGTTTATTGATTGTCCATTGACCAGCCCCCTTCAAATCGTATTAACCACCCTCTGCCAGCTTAGATTAGGAGAGTTTAAAAAGCACCTTTCATTATTTCCTCGCCACCACCAACCACCCCAGCAGAGTCGAGGCTTGGTAGCTTAATGCTCGCTCTAATGGGGCAGCTCAGAGACGAGGGGCCACGGTCCCTGCCTATTGCATTAATAGCTCAAAGGGGGCTAATACAGAAAATTAGCCTTAAACGAGCTCTGGAGATCTCCAAATGAAAGAGCCATTTATCACGCTGGCTACCTTCACTCCACTCGTTTGCTCTCTCTACTGGGAACAACTCATTTCCTCTTAACTAAATTACTTCAGAAATGTCAAGTAAGCTCAGATAGGGAACATAACAAGGGGGCCGTGCAGATGTGATC
>VYZX01021947.1:2530-18469 GCA_013401335.1 Brachypteracias leptosomus
TAAAAAGAAAATAATAATATAATCCAACTCTTGCAAAATAAGCTCACAAATAAATAATATTGAAACCAACTGCAAAAAGGGGATGTGATTAAGCTTTGGGGAAATCTTCTACTCAGACTATAAAACCAAGAAAAATATTATTTGCATGCATAAACCATTCAAGATTCAATCCAGGTTAGGGGGAGCCTAAGAAGTCCCTCACCTGTCACTAACCTGAATTGCACAGCAATATTCACCAAAATGTGAAAGCTAAACACAGCAGTATCTAGAAAGAAGTAAAACAATGGCAATAACCAGTATTTGCATCCATTTCCATAAATCTTGGAATGAAAAGGATCATCAAAAACACTGAAATGTTGAAATCCTTGTAACAGAAGTCATTACAAAATTGGAATGCATTTTCTCCATTCTGGTGCTTATGTGAAAACGAGATGTTATTTGGCAATTAGGGGCAGAGGGGAGGAATATGCTTCTTTTCACTGGAAACATGAAACAATTTATGGAACCTTGAAGTTCTATAATAATTTTTGTTCTTTTAATTGACAATCTCTAGTTCAGGCAAACTATTTTATTATTGCAATTCATGCATGGGATTAATATCTCAATATTCCTTAATAGAACCTATCATGATGCCATTGGATTACAATAATGCCATTTTAGAATATATGCCTAAAGGTATATACAGTGTTGCAAAGTTTAGTGCTTTCTAAATAGAAAATACTAAAACTGTACTCCTGTATGATTATATATCTGTGTGCTGAGAAAGTGTAACTGCCCAGCTCAACAGTAATCACATAATTGTTTACCAGTCTCTCTCCCTGTCTCATTTCACTTGCTCTATTTCAAGTGCTATTTTCTTCAGCCGCCTAATACACCTTTTTGTTTCCAACCTCAATCTTTTTCACCTGTTTGTACTGTTTTTCAGTATTCATCTTTTCCTCTAATTTTTTTGCAATGATGTTTAGTCATTTATCAAATCACATTTTTCTGTAACACTGCTTTGTATAGCAGCAAAATTTGTACATCTTGTAGAATAGAGGACAAGTTCTATTCTGTGAATTAACATTCACAGAGTTAATATCTATAGTCATATAGAGTATTATTGATCCTAGCTCTTTATTGTTGCATTACCCAATTATGCTTCTTCATATTCCACAGAGGTATATGCTTTCAATGACAGTGTGAGTTAATATGCTAAATGGAATCAGAAAAGCTCAAATATAGATACGCTTTCAGCTGGCTCTGTTTTCACATCAGTAACCCTAAAGAAGGGGCAGACTAGGTACCTGGATATTGTAACCTCTTAGAATTCAGACTTGGCCATTGTAACAAGTATCCTGGCTGAAGACACCTGTAACACAATAAAGTTAGTCCAGAAATACTGGTGCAATTGAGAGAAATATTTCCTACTGCCTTGTCTAACTGTAGAGAGTAGACTGTTGAATTACTACACATTTAATATTCACTGCAACTCAGGGCCTTAGTGTATAATGCCATATTCTCCAGGGATATAAATGCTACAGTTCTGAGTTGACATTCAACAACAGAACTATACCAGCTATAGACCTGTCATTTTATATCACCTCATTATAATAAAGTTTGTTTTTAAATACCCCATGGATTGTACAAAACATGTCCACAGAGCATGTTTGGAAGCAGTGAATTTCCTCCATTGCCCTACTGCAGAAAGCCCTACTGCAATGCAGTCCCCTTGCAACAAAAGGCTTGTCAATGAACTGAAGCAAAATCTTCCTCTTTAACAATTTGCATTGCATAAATACTGAAATTGCAGTTTTGAGTCTTCAGTTGAACTGTTGTGAACATGCCTGAGTTTCATTAAGGCTTGCAAAGAGCTGCTGCAGCACTGTTACTAATTCAGGGCTGGCAATAGCACTTCTGTCACTTACTTAATGTAAAGCTGCAGAGAAAAGGGGCCATTCAGACCTTCAGTGAAATGAAACAGTATCATTCAAGCTTATTTCACTTGCCATTAACTGAGAAGGTACTTCTCAAAGTAGACATTAGTTAACAGAGTGTTCTGCAGACTTTTATGACCTCAGCTCCTGCTACATACTTCAATCAGCAACTGAAACTTTGAGCACTGCTAAAATACAGAATGATCAAAAGTGAGCGTGAACTGGAGAAACAGAGAATGCAGGAAATGCATAAGATCATTCTGGTAGGATGGTATTGTAGTAGCATAAAATCAAGTTCAGTCAACCCAGCTTGAACGTTATTCTCAGGATTTAATGAGTGTTTGACAAAACCTTCAGTGCATGAGCATGAAAACATTTATCAAGTCTTAGCCTATATTCAAAACAGAACTGTGTTAGGGGTCAATAGATCTAACTCAGATATTAGATTTGTGCTTCAAAAACCTGTAATGTGATGAAGAAATGAAGACTAAATGATACACAGGTCTAGAGAGCAACAGAATAAAGAAAGGCTTAGGAAAACAAAAGCGAGCCACAAATGTCATAGGTTATAGTTAAAATACTCTATTTCATACCAAATAAAAGAACATTAGTGGCTCTAATGCAGAATATACATGCTGAGTGTACAACTGGCAGGTTGTACAGGTTTTTCTTCATACTTGATTTCAAGAAGTAGGATAAAGATAAATTTTGCAAGGTTAACTGTGGCAATTGCCACCACCTAAACTTTCTCCAAAGCATAAAGTAAAGGTTTAGCTACTTGTCCTATGAAGAAGAGTTACAGTGACATCTCACCAAAGATTTAATGGAGCTCAGAAGCCTACCTAAGCTTACATCCTGAAACTTACTGAACAAATAGCCTCTGAATACTGTCAATTAATCCCACTCTTTGCCGCTGTCATTGTTAGTGATATTTTGTCCAGCAAGCAAGATCAGTTATCACTGTTGCAAGTCTACTAAACTGTTTTGGTGAATGAAATATCTATGTTGGTAAATAGATTTAATCTTTTAAAAGACACCTGGCTTCTGTATTCTATAGACAGATACACATGAGCTTCCAATTGTCATTGAAGTTCCCTTGTTCCAATTTCAAACTATTATATTTTTAGAAAGAGGTATCACAAATAAGAAAAAACAAATCTCAGTCTGCATCTATTTCTGGAATTCTACGTCTAATATAAGATGAAGATGGGAACAGACAAGATCTTTAAACAGATTCTCATACATGAAGACCAAACACCTTTGCTTATCCCACGTCAAAACCCTTCAGTGTAATTTATTCTTTACAATAACAGCACACACCAATAGATAACACAGTCTTCTCTCTTGTCAGTGTACAAGGCAAGACCCACAATATAGATAATCTGTTTTCGTTTGATATTTTCCTCCCTTTAAGAATTCAGGCTACTCATAAGTATCAGAAAGGCAAGATCTAGACAAAAGAATTTGAAGCATATTCATGGGGCCCTGTGCAAATTGCAATGACGACTTTTAGAATAGTATTCCATAAGCTCTCCTGTGCCATTACCCTTTCCAGAGCATTTTGAATTTTGTTTCTGGAGACTCAGTGACATAAATGGATGATTTCAAGCTGACTGTTCTCACTACTTCTAATGGATAATAGTAGGCTCTTAAGTGAGCCTTAGTGATGAATGACAAGACAGAGGGGCCGGGGTCAGTCACCAGAGTTTGTAGTCTTGTCACATACTCAGGAAGTTTTAACTGTATCCAAAATGCAGTTCCTGAATATGCCACGTGTAGGTGGCAGGAGTAAAACATTTTAATGATGGCCAGAACTTCTTTCCTGAGACAATGGGTGAAAGGACACTTGATATCATGTGTCTTGCAGTAAATGTATGCACATCCCTGCAGTACGGTTTCAGCATGTTAAACAGAGCTGAGCAAGACCATTGGCAGAATACGCAATAGCTATTACACTGGAGAAGGTACAGGGGGGAAAAAAAGAATAATACAGTTGTTTCCTGAATCTTTCTGTACATATAGTCATCATCTTTTTTTTTTTTTTTCCCGTTTGAACCACCATCTTCCACTTTGTTTTGACACTATCACCATGGCCAATTTCTATTAGACACAGTAATCTCTGCCTCCCTTTTTTGAAGGCAAAGATAAAAAAAATAAGACGAGACTCAGATTTGAGTCCCACTTCACACTACAAGGAAGTTAAAACTCACTACTCGTGAACTAGCAAATAATGATACAGGAAGTTAAGCGAGACAATAACAAATAAGTTTCGGACTGTCATCACTATTTTACAACTATATCTCTACATACAATTTCTGTGTCCAGCTGACATGTACTGTGCATGACTCTCTGGAAAATGGAAAGCCTGTCTCTTCAATGTTTCATTTAGATTATATCATGGAGGAGGAGGAACCCTGATCCACAGAGACAGAGTTTTGTTCTCCTTGATCCAGGGCAAGTCATGCTCCACTACATTTCTCTGTTGAAGATATTAATCTGCTGCAGGTGCTTGGACATATGCATCATGTTTCACCTGCTTGCTTTGAATACAGTCCTTTAATCCTTTGGGACATAGAAAATACAAGACTTTGCAAAATGGCTGCACCTACCATGCTCTGCACACTTACTTCTTATATATGACTGTATGTGCTATCCAGTCACCCCTTCTTCAGCAAGTCCTAGCAAGATGTTGACTTCTGAAGTAAAACCAGACTTGGTAGACCCTCCCTGAAACCTCTGAGATGAAGCAGGTATTTTGTGAAACCCAGCCCCAAAATCAAGATGACTCAGAAATCACCCAAAAGGAGATGAGAGAAAGAGGCAGAGAAGTTAAGCTCCATCTCCTACTCATGCCCTGACTAAGAAGTCTCCCAATGCCCCACTCCCTCCATTCAAGGCCCTTATAAATTCTAGGGAAACAAGATAGCAGAATTTCCTATTGATTGTGTGAACCAGGTAAACTAGAACCCTTCTCTCGCACACTCCAACCTAGCACTGTCTAAATAATAACTATTTTTTTTATATTGAACCCATAAGGTAAAGCAGAGATTTAGAATACCAAATTTTAAACTTTTGCATATTTTGCTGACTGGTTTCAGCAGAAACATAAAGCAAGTAAGATTAAATTTGTTTTGGCACTTTATACTTGAACTAAAATGAACCAATACACAATTGAAAATACAACAAACGTACAGTTTTGAAGGACTTCTATAAAGGACAGATGAACACTACCTTGATTCTTCCTGTTGTGCCCTGATGTTTATATTTAAATTAAATACCTTGAAAGCAAAATGGGCAATAAAATAAAATTAAAAAAAATAATAAAAAAAAGAGTATTGTAAATGCACATGTAGAGGATGAAACTGATGAATTTTATGTCAATCTATTTGCACATGCAACATATGGTATGCCAGAAAACTGGTAAACGTTATAATTCAGCTGAGCAACTATCTATGCTTTTTATTTGTTGCCTTCCATTTCATTTGTCCTTACTCATTATTCATCCTATCAAATGCATTTGCCTGATCATTTACACTGTTGCTTCTGGAATGATCCTTACATTACATTTGACTTTACCTAGGTTTTCACCTTGTTTTACACTACTCAGGTCTGGTCTCCATGGCTACTTACTCATCACTGATAGCAGACTGTACTTCTGCACGGCAGTGGTGAAGACAGATCATAATATATCAGTGAGTTTCATTAATGAAGAAAGCTTGCATTTGTTCTGTAAAGAGATCTCTGTCATATCTGGGGAAAAGCATTCTCCATAAATAAAGAATGAATATTGGCAGGTTGCTTATTAGAAACTTCACTTCAGAAGCACCTGCATTCAGATACAATTTCATTCAGGATTGTGATCAAAGGCCATCTTTGAATTCTTAATCAAAAGAAATTTAGCACAAATACATAAAGACTCAATATACAGATTCAGATGGCAAAAAGAAGTTAGCTATTGTTTAGATCATATGCTTTTCACTGTTCCAGAGAATTCAGAAGTCAAGGTGTCTAATTTTGCCTATCTACACATCCTGGGTGACTCTCTAAAATATGTAAACTTAGTAGAAAAATTAAAAAATACCTTCCTACATATAGAGCTGTAAGAATGTATTATTTAATGGCTAGAAATTTTTAAAAATCTCCATTTAAAAGCTATGCTCAAATAATTATAAATAATGCTTATTTAATAATTCAAAACTTAGTTAAAAGTTATTTGTATCTGAGGAATGACAAATTTAAATCTTCAAAGAATGTATATTAGGAATGCTGCAATAGCAGGATCTGAACAGCAAGGAAGGTAGGGAAGGACGTATGAGGAGAAGATTGTACAGTTTTTCTTATGTACTATGTAGACATAAAGATGTCTAGACACACACACACAAAGCCCATTCATCAAGCAAGTTATTTTCTTGCCTTAAAGAGTGAACTATAATTTATATGCATGATCTACAAAACAAACAAAAAAAAAGACAGACTACGGCAGTATGTTTTATTTAAAGAGAACCATGGCAGGCCTCCCCATATCAAGAAAAGCTTGGTAATAGAAATATTGTTGTTCAAACAACATGCCAAGGGAGAACAAAAGTAAGCCGAAATATCACTTTCTCTAGTGCTGGATTTTTGCTGTCCCAACTCAGGCAGACAAGGCAAAATTACTAATTTAAGAATGGCAGGGATTTACATCAACTATTTATTCCACTGACTTCAGTAAGAGGTTAGCCTGGGTAAGAGCAAAGCAATCTGTCTGTTTTCAGTTAATTCAGTCTAAATTAAGAAGAATAAGTTAGAGACAAGTGCACTCCATATTATCCTCTTATATGATTTTTGGTCTTAGTAATTCAGTTTTCAGTGCTGGAATAACCTATGTGATCTCCATAGGAACTCCTCTCCTCATTTGTCAAGTTCAGTGCTTGTCTGACAGAACCCAGCAGAACACATTAAATAAATAAGAGAATTATAAACAACAACAAAAAAAATGGGTAGAGATTTATAAACACGTGTAGTGGGTCTGTCTGAGCTGATTTTCCCCATACAGCCTTCATACTGCAGTNNGACAGAGGGACTAGGGGTGGGCACTGGGCACCCAGCCAAGGTAAACCCACCACAATATGCTATATTATTATGCTGTTCTGAAAATTTACTCCTTGAATAAGTTGTAAAGTTAAACTCCCACCACGACAAAGACAAACCCAGAAAAGGTAAAATTAAATGTTTAAAGACACAGAACAGTCTCTATAGAGATCTAAATGTGATCTCTTTAGCTTGGAAAAAGACCACCTTTTCTTGCAGCAAATTTAACACAATGAGAAAATACTTCATGCACAATTTCTCTGTAACTCATTTTAACTGGATATTCATGTGAGAACACATAAAGAGGAAAAAAAAATTCCACTTATAGCTATTAAGCACAATGATGAATTTAAGATACTTGATATAGGATGTTTAGTTCCTGAGCCACATAGTGTCAGAAGCCTGAGAAACCAAAGCCCTTTCATAGAATCATAGAATGGTTTGGGTTGGAAGTGACCTCAAAGATTACCTAGATGATCTCTCCTATTTGTACAGCTGAAAAGAATTGTCACAATCAACTTTCTTATATTGAATTCTTTTATGTTTTATTAGATAACCAGAACACAGAAATGAAAATGATTATTTTGTTGCCATGATCGTTTTACATGATTATGTATCTCATTTAAAAACAAAATGCATTTATTATAGAAGATTCTGAACTTGAGTTGTTAAAAAAAATCTCAAGACCTACTTTCTCACATAATTCCTAACATTCTCAAAAATCATCCTTAGACCAACTGAACACATGGGTTATACAGTCTGGCTATCAGAAAAGTTATGCTGGATGTTATAAGGGTCACTGTCTTGATTAGTATCCAATTTTTTATGAATAGTATTGTTGTTATTTGTAATTAACACTCATGAAGACAGAATTATTTTATTTGTAGTATCCAGGAGTACCTAAGATTCTGTTATCCTTTTTTTTTTTTTTGGTACAATTATAGTCTCCAGAAAAATGTATTTTATGGACTCAGCAACAGGATTATATAACAACATTCTGATCTTTTATTCTAATTAGGACTGCTCAGTTTTACATTTGTAAGCAATTAGTAGATGACATCTGTCCAAATACCAAGATAAAATATTAAGTCCAGCACTAGCTTTAAATAAAAAGTTATATCATTTTCCTGTTGTAATACTATCTAAAAAATCTTGGCATTGCTTTCAATTAACCATTCAGACTTGGACTCTCTATCACTGAGCTGCCAGGAAGGCTCTACACATTCATTCATGGAGTCCGAGAAAATGAGACTGATTAATAATGACTTGCAGTGCTAAACTTGGAACCCTAAGACAACTATGAAACTTCGGAGGGAGCTCTTATTATATGTAGATGAGCCAATTTTAGATTCATTAGAATGCCTTGTTTCTGAAATTAATGGTATGGTTGATATTTACTTGATATTTTTCTACTAGTAGATGAAAGCTTTATTGATAGTGTAAAAAGAAATAGGAAAAAATCCAAACAACTCCTTAACTTCAAAATTAAAAGTCAAAATTTCTGCTTTAGAGAGACCCTTCTGCTAGCTAGCTTCAATTTTCAGATACCACCTACTTCTACTTTATAAATAACAAAACTTTCAAAAACTTTCCTAGGAAACAAGGTCAACAGTAGTTTTAGAATGAAGCTGTATTTCAAGATCATGCTAGGAAGTTTTTTCTGCCAAAAGAGAATTTTAATCAAAATGAAGTACTAATGAAAAATCCTATATTCAAAATTTAAGGTTTGTAAAGTTTCACAAAAGAATGTTGAACAAGGACTTTGTTCCCACAATAGCGTTGAATATCTATTTCAAGGCAAATTTTTTTCATTTCAGACTTACTCAACTCATATTTACTTTCTTCTACCACCACTGGAGTCCCATTTCCCTTTTGAAATAACAACTATCCATTTTTTTGGCTCACCCTTTCAATAACACCATTCAAGTTACATTTAGCCTGATTGACTTTGTATGTGATCCAGACACCGCTTTTTGTGGTTTCTCTGCTTCATTGCTTGCAGATAAGAAATTGCTTAAACAGTGTTTAATTCTTTTCAGGAAGCTCCCATCTGTGACTGGTGTATCTCTTCAAGAAGTTTACATCACAACCCATATTCCACAGCCCAGAGATAAATCAAATAAAGAAAACATTTCTGTTCAGTACTTACATGAATCAAACCTGCTGCAAAATTATTACATACCACTCCCCCTCCCCCCCCATCAAAACACAGGTGGAACCTACACAGACCTTTCATCTGACTGACTCTTTCCAATTGCTTGTGGTTTACTTTGCTTCCCACTGAAATCAATGGCAAATGACTATTGACCATTTTGAATGCTATGAAGGGCTGGCTGTTCAGAGTTTGTTTTCGCATCTACAAGACACATAAAAAAATCCCAGATAATGAAGTTGACAAGGTGAAGTCCATGCTATTTCACTGACTAAAGAGTTTCCATTTGTTAGCATTTATAAATATCAACTCACCTTTTTGTCTTCATTTTCTGTCACTAGAATAGAGATGTTTTGTGTGATACATCAACTTAAAAATCCAAGTAGAGATTTATTTTCCTTAATCTAATTTAGACATGCTTATACTTAGAATGAGGAAATACAATTTCTCTGAAGCCTGTTGTTCGTCTTGATCTAAAATGTGAAAATGTAACAACAAGTACTATGGACATTTTGAATTGGCTACATACTGTGCAGAACAGGATATCTTCTAGATATGCCATTCATTACAGCTCTGCATCCACTGAACTTCAAGGAATAATTCTAATAACTCTTAACTTCTTAGAGGACAAGGGGCTTCGCTCTGTTGTAAGTTACCAGCAGAGCTTTGTACAAACAGAACAAAAGCCTTTTTACATACTTACCAGAAAGGGGAGGATAACTTGACCTGATTATAAAGAGAAATCTCAACACTTACATCAGCCACTGATGACAAAGAAGGTGTCTTGAATTGATTAAGAGGAAAATTCAGCTTAGCTACCTTTATAATTGTGTGCACAGGCATTTTTGGAGAACTCTACAGTACTGAATTTGAATAACAAATTGAGAACTAATTCCACATAGAGGAGGCAAGTAAGGATCCTCTTTGGCAACAAATGACCCTATAGAAACAGTAAGTCATAGTATTTGGTTATCTATAAAATAAATATGTAAAACATTAAACACCGACTTGAGAAAGAGAGGAGGAAAGTAAAAGTGAATTCTTATACTCAAACATGTTAAGATATCTCTAGCAGCAGCAACTCCAGTGTAGCTTGTCTCATTAAAGGGTAATAATCACTTCAACTTTTATTTGATTGATTCCTTTAACCCATTTACTCTCTGAGCTCAATTTCAAGAAATGAGAAGATACAACATGCGCATATACAGAATTTTCAACTTGATACAAAATAGTGGGTACTTTTCCTAACACAGTGATATTAACAAACAATTTTAATTGACAATAAATGATTTTTCCCCCTCACTTGAGATTTTTTTGCCCATAATGGTAATCAGTAACAATCTCCCTGTGCTTATTTTGACCCACAATCTTCCTCATCCTGTTTTTCCCTCACATCCTACGGAGGAGGGGAATCTTGCTTCCCTCCATAAAACACAAATGCATTGATTCTTAATTTCAGATAAGTGCTTGTGGTTTTGTTTCAGAAACCTTAGACACTTGGAGGCAGAATCTACGTTATAAACAAAGAGTAGTTATATTTAGGAAAGAGGCATCAGTTCAGAAAGAAAACTATTTAATATGCATAAATACAACACTGCTAAGCAAGGGTCTTCAGCTATTTCACACAGTCATAATTTGGCAGCTCATCCCTCAGCAAAACATCTAAGTGTCATTGATTTCAGTCATCTCTTGAAGGTGTACATCTATGTCCAGGTTTTCATAATCTGTTTTCAGCTTTACAGGGCAGAAAAGGGCCATGAACTTTCTTTGCTTCTCATCTGAAGTGCTGGGGCCTGGGCTGTGGGCCCTGAGTTAGAATTGACCTATGGATGAGTCACAACCCAGCAACATGTTTTGTTCCTCAAGAGGTTCCCTGAGGCCCAGAAGGCAGAACCTGGCCCACCTGTGTGAGGCCCTGCCTTCCACCAGTTGATCATGGTTGGGGTGATAGGTGAGGCTAGAGCTGTATCAACCAGGAACTGATTAGTTTGTGAGAAGTAATAAGGAGCTTATCAATTTGAAAAGAGTTCCTGTTGGGCTCAGTTGAAAGAGGTCTTGTTGGGACCAAAGTGAGTTCCTCTTGGGGACAGCTTGCTGAGTGTGCTCCCCTTTGGCTGATTCGAGATGAAGAGCAAACAGATAAAGAATAAAAGATGAAAAGATGGAGGTATGCTCAGGGGATGTTGCTGAGTTTGGCATTGGCCTGAGAAAGAAAACTAGCAGCACACCATTGTCTTTCCTACTCTCAATCCATGTTAAATTGCAACTGGCATTTTTAAATGATATTTTTCCAGCACTTCCTCCTCTAAAGTGTATCTACCAAAGAGAGATTGCATTGGCTGCTTTATTACCTGCTTCTATGAAAAATATTGCCATATCAACTAAACAGGACAAATGGAATGGATATTGTTCTCAGATGTAGAAGTTAATATTACAGGAAAAAAATCAATACCAAAGGAAAAACACAAGAACAGAAGTGCAAAACCCAAAAATAGTCAGAAGCTATTAATCCCAGTGTCTGTTTCCTTACAGCAAGAAGAAACGACTTAAAAAAAGTTATTTCAAGGAGAGAAACTTGTTGGCAATAGAAACTGTTCAAGAATAGATCGATTCAAAATGAAGAGTAACTATAAAAAGTTATGAAAAGAACAGTTACAGTAATTTGTGTAGAGGAAGAAATTAATTAAAAATTTAACTTCCCAGCATTTCTGCCATTTCCTTAAAAGTTATGTGAAAAAATAGCCTTCACAGTCACCAGGAAATCTTGATATAACACTCACTAACAAAGTAAAAAATTCCCTACCTCATTAAGATTTGCACATTCTTACAACAAACTGCATTTATCTAGAATTTTTAGGAGAAATAGAATAAAGCAGCAAATTTCCACAGACTTAAACTGAGACAGGGCTTTTCTTTTCTTAAATAATCTGACCCTTCAAACTTGATCTGTTCTTTAATTTATTCACCTATTTGCTTCTAAATCTGTTAATTCAGGGCTGTTCAAATCAGAATGCATTTGCTACTCAGAGAAGGGAACTAGTTTGTACAAAATAGGCAACCCAGCAGTAAATGAGAAAAACAATGTAGATCAGAAATAAAATTTTTTGGGATTCTATTCCTCAGTTTCCACATTAAAAATTATTTTAATATCTTCCATGCAAAGAGATTTAACATCTACCACCAAAACCACAATAAAGATCTATTGACACTATGATGATTAGCACTCTGGAGAAAGAAATGGGACTTCGGCCCTGTATACTCTATCCAAACCAATGATCACTGTAGCAGAAATAAGAAAAAGTAGAGTACCTAGGCTAGATGCCAAAACACTCTGAGAGCTTTGTTATGCTCCTTGCCTCCACCTGACCTAGATAGGTTATTTGCAAAATTCAGATGATTCAAGTGTCTGCATATGGGATACATCAGCATTAAATGCCTCTCCTACATGGCTAAAATCAGGGAGCTCTCTTTTCTACAGTGATTATTGGGACGTTTCAGGAAATACTTAGGACTTTGCCTGAAGCTACCATATTGTTCCTTAATATGCAGGAAAAGACATAGGCTAGACAAGAGTATTTAATGAGGATTACATATCGAAATAAACTCATAAAAGATGAGTCTAGTGTCCAATGCCATTATGATTTGCATTATTAAGTAACAACATATTGGTGCTAAGTATTATGGTCATCTCAGTAAGACAGGTACATGAAGAATTTTTTTAACATGCCTTTAAAGGACACTGATATAACTAAAAATGAGTTTCAAAGTGCATGCAAAGTCCACAGCTATATATTATTAAGGACAGCTATATATTATTAAGGACACATTAAATCACAGATTATTGTTGAGAGAGAGCTGAAAGTTGTATTTCTGCCATCTTCTTGTCTTCTGTCATTTCTGATTACTGATGCAATATGGGTCAATGTTCAATAACAACTCTTGAAGTCTTCATGCTTGATGGCTTAGGATGCCATAATGAAAGTACAAGCTTTATTAATCCTCTCATCGATAGAGGCCACAGGGTGTCTATCACACTTCACTTATATGTGCCAAGGGTAAATAAACTGCAGCAAATGAAAATTGTGTTTATAAATACGGACAGATGTCAAGCAGTTTGCACAATTACCCATGCTGGTATTTCCTATTAAAGGTTTCCAGTTTTTATAAAAAGCTGACAAAGCCATACTTAAAGATATCCATAGTTACATAGATATTTTAATATTAATGCTCTATAGAAATGAAATAAAAATACTATTAAACTATAAGTAGGGAGAAATTAATATCTCAGTCTCTCTCAACATTCACAAGTTATCCAGCTCACAACTAGCTAGTAGGGCAAATTATAACATTTGAGAATCTTAATTATTTCCAATGATAGGCATAACATATAAACCCACCTATGAGTTAAAAAACAAAACACCAAACCACCGAACAACAAAACAAGCACTTTCTTGATTTTAGGCATTCTAGCAAGAAATGGGAAGTACTTTGTTCAAAAATGCATCATGCAAGTTCATACCAAGCATTTCACTTGGCAAGTGATAGTTAAGACAACTTACCTAACAGTACTGAGGAAAGTTCATTGAGATACAGAGCAGATTATACTAAAAGGCAAATTCTAATTAGCTCACTTTACACATGGAAAGTTCCAGGCAAGGGGAGATGATACTACTTGTTAATATCCATGTGTTTTGCTCATGGCTCAGTTTCTTGATTCATTGCCTAATGACCTTGAAAAAGCTTGTAGAAATCACCAAGGTCTTCACACTAAGAAGTGATTTCATGATAAAAAACAGAAATCAAAACTAAATGTAGTTGAATATTTCTAAGTTAAGGCATGTTGGAAAAAGATAACTGAATATTTAATTTACACAATGCCTGAACATTACCACTCAAAAATGAGATTCAGAACTTAAAATACATACTTCTATTGAAAAAGAGAGTGATCTCAGCAATGGTCAAACATCAAACCTGATGCTATTACAAAGAAACAGAGCACAAAAGAGGAGATGCAATAAAGCCATCATACAGACCCATGGAACACTTTCATTCTACCTGCTGTGGCAGCTCTGATTCTCTCATGAAAAACAAATAGTGAAAATGAAGAAGCTACAAAGAAGAATGACATGGATGATCAGTGACAGGAAATGACTGCCATGCAACAAAAAATGAAATAAAATAGGACATTTTAGCCTGAGGAGGAATGACTGACATAACAGCATGACACAGATTTCTTTTAAAAAAACAAAAAAAAAAATTTAAAAATCACAATGGTCTTAGAAAAGGTTGTATTTGTTCCCTCATGAATGCATCCCCATTCCCCACCTAAGTATAAGAATAAAACAAGCTTTGGATGCTGAAAGCTTAGGCAGGTTCAAATTTTTTTCAAGCAATCACTGATCTAAGCACCACACAGCTGCTTGCTCCACTGCCCCCACGTTGGGATGAGGGAAAGAATCAGAAGGGTAAAGGTGAGAAAAGTTATGGGTTGACATAGAGATGGTTTGATAGGTAAAGGAAAATCCATGCACACAAGCAAAGAAAAAGCAGGAATTCACTATATCCCACTGGCAGGCAGGTGTTCAGCCATCTCCATGAAATCTGGGCTCTATCATGTGTAATGGTTATTTGGGAAGACAAATGTCATAACTCTGAACATCCCCTGAATATCCCCCCTTTCCTCCCTCTTCCCACAGCTTTTATGCTGGGCATGACATCATATGGTCTGGAATATCCCTGTGATCAGTTGGGGTCAGCTGTCCCAGCTGTGCCCCCTCCCACTTTCTTCTGAATTCCCAGCCTACTCGCAGGTGGGGTGGTGCAAGGAGAAGAAAAGCCCTTGATTCTGTGTCAGTGCTGCTCAGTAGTAACTGAAACATCCCTGTTTTTACCTACACTGTTTTCAGCACAGATCCCAAACATAGCCCAATACCAGCTACTGCAAAGAAAATGAACTCCACCACAGTCAAAACCAGCATATCCATCCAAGACCTAGCATAAAAATAAAATCTGCTATCCAGTCTCTAGAGACCAGGAACATATTCGGAAAGAATAAGTCTATTCTACCCCCATTCTTACATTTTTCACTGGGAAACCATTGTTAGCACCTGCCAGAGAAAGATCACTGACCTAGGGGAATGTTTAAACAAGTAAGACTATTCTTATATTTTTACATGCATTAAAATGTAGATGCTTTCTGCAGGTTTCTTTTTTTAATAATCCCCCTTAACATTAAAGAGAAAGTTTTATAACTCTTTCCGGACAAATTCTACCTGATAGTTAAATTGTAAAAATTCTCTCAAAATCACACAGGACGGTAAGTTTAACAAAACCCGAGTTCAACAACAATCACTTTACGAAAACATGTTAATGGGTTATATTTGCATAGGCAGAGCTAGAATCAAAATCTAGACTGTGTAGCACAAAGCTGGGAAAACACTTCATCCACCACCAAAGAATCAAGTCTTTATTTTCTTTCGTAAATGTTTTTTCCTTTGTTTATGCAGAAATATGTTTCTTTTAGGTTAAAAAAGGCAAAAAAGAGCTCTGGTTTTATAATAACTACAGTTCATTGTGGCCATTTCTTCTCTCAGAAAACTCCTGGAGCATCTAGCCTTGTACCCTTCAGTTCTTACATCCACAAAAGCAATGAGGAAAAGACAGCACATACACAAACAGTAATAACAAGCTCACTTACAATAACTTGACCTAGAATGTCTCAAAACAGTTGTTTTCTCTACTGATATTAAAATGGAACATGACAGCAGCCTAAAAACTGATATTCTAATCTTCAAAATCAAA
>VYZX01021947.1:18814-33079 GCA_013401335.1 Brachypteracias leptosomus
AAAAAGATAACTGAATATTTAATTTACACAATGCCTGAACATTACCACTCAAAAATGAGATTCAGAACTTAAAATACATACTTCTATTGAAAAAGAGAGTGATCTCAGCAATGGTCAAACATCAAACCTGATGCTATTACAAAGAAACAGAGCACAAAAGAGGAGATGCAATAAAGCCATCATACAGACCCATGGAACACTTTCATTCTACCTGCTGTGGCAGCTCTGATTCTCTCATGAAAAACAAATAGTGAAAATGAAGAAGCTACAAAGAAGAATGACATGGATGATCAGTGACAGGAAATGACTGCCATGCAACAAAAAATGAAATAAAATAGGACATTTTAGCCTGAGGAGGAATGACTGACATAACAGCATGACACAGATTTCTTTTAAAAAAACAAAAAAAAAAAATTAAAAATCACAATGGTCTTAGAAAAGGTTGTATTTGTTCCCTCATGAATGCATCCCCATTCCCCACCTAAGTATAAGAATAAAACAAGCTTTGGATGCTGAAAGCTTAGGCAGGTTCAAATTTTTTTCAAGCAATCACTGATCTAAGCACCACACAGCTGCTTGCTCCACTGCCCCCACGTTGGGATGAGGGAAAGAATCAGAAGGGTAAAGGTGAGAAAAGTTATGGGTTGACATAGAGATGGTTTGATAGGTAAAGGAAAATCCATGCACACAAGCAAAGAAAAAGCAGGAATTCACTATATCCCACTGGCAGGCAGGTGTTCAGCCATCTCCATGAAATCTGGGCTCTATCATGTGTAATGGTTATTTGGGAAGACAAATGTCATAACTCTGAACATCCCCTGAATATCCCCCCTTTCCTCCCTCTTCCCACAGCTTTTATGCTGGGCATGACATCATATGGTCTGGAATATCCCTGTGATCAGTTGGGGTCAGCTGTCCCAGCTGTGCCCCCTCCCACTTTCTTCTGAATTCCCAGCCTACTCGCAGGTGGGGTGGTGCAAGGAGAAGAAAAGCCCTTGATTCTGTGTCAGTGCTGCTCAGTAGTAACTGAAACATCCCTGTTTTTACCTACACTGTTTTCAGCACAGATCCCAAACATAGCCCAATACCAGCTACTGCAAAGAAAATGAACTCCACCACAGTCAAAACCAGCATATCCATCCAAGACCTAGCATAAAAATAAAATCTGCTATCCAGTCTCTAGAGACCAGGAACATATTCGGAAAGAATAAGTCTATTCTACCCCCATTCTTACATTTTTCACTGGGAAACCATTGTTAGCACCTGCCAGAGAAAGATCACTGACCTAGGGGAATGTTTAAACAAGTAAGACTATTCTTATATTTTTACATGCATTAAAATGTAGATGCTTTCTGCAGGTTTCTTTTTTTAATAATCCCCCTTAACATTAAAGAGAAAGTTTTATAACTCTTTCCGGACAAATTCTACCTGATAGTTAAATTGTAAAAATTCTCTCAAAATCACACAGGACGGTAAGTTTAACAAAACCCGAGTTCAACAACAATCACTTTACGAAAACATGTTAATGGGTTATATTTGCATAGGCAGAGCTAGAATCAAAATCTAGACTGTGTAGCACAAAGCTGGGAAAACACTTCATCCACCACCAAAGAATCAAGTCTTTATTTTCTTTCGTAAATGTTTTTTCCTTTGTTTATGCAGAAATATGTTTCTTTTAGGTTAAAAAAGGCAAAAAAGAGCTCTGGTTTTATAATAACTACAGTTCATTGTGGCCATTTCTTCTCTCAGAAAACTCCTGGAGCATCTAGCCTTGTACCCTTCAGTTCTTACATCCACAAAAGCAATGAGGAAAAGACAGCACATACACAAACAGTAATAACAAGCTCACTTACAATAACTTGACCTAGAATGTCTCAAAACAGTTGTTTTCTCTACTGATATTAAAATGGAACATGACAGCAGCCTAAAAACTGATATTCTAATCTTCAAAATCAAAATTAAGAGCTTTAATACACATTAGATAGCTCCACATGACTAATTTATTTTTTTATTGCTTCAGGTTGAAAAAAACAGATCAGAGAAGGTTGGCAAAGAAAAACATAATAGTGAACAACAAGAAAAAGATAACAGGAATGACAGAGAAGAAAAATATGGAAGATGGAATGCAGCTTTGTAGAATGGATCAATGTGATCTTATGAGATCTGAGAGTCCTGTCAGGTTAACTTAAAGCCTGAGCACTCAGTCAAAAATTTCCTAGAGAAATCGGGACATTGTGAAAGGGAATCTTGGCAGATCAGGAAGAGAATTCTGTGGCTAACAGAAACTTTGGCACCTGTTACTGTGACAGGTCATAAACTATACTATAGAGCAGCCCTGCAGTTTCTTTGGGCTAGAGCTCTGCCCAGGATTCCAGTTGACTAGTGTATGCAAACTACTCCATGTGGAGAAAGGCAGGCTGCAAACAGAAATGGATTTGACAGAAATGCAGAACAAATCATATGATGTTGGATATGGCTGTTGGTTTTTCCTTTTTTTTTTTTTTAGTGACCATGTGTTTTCTTAGCCTAAAGAATGAGAAGTAGTCACTGATGGTTATCAAAATACCATTGGTACAGCACCTCCAGGCACAATAAAGCCACATGTGAAGTAATTGAAAAAATAAAATGTTACCTTAAATGACTAAAAATATACCAAATAAAAACAATACCTACACAAATACAGATTCTATAACACTTGGGAATGTAATATCAAATCATGGCTCAAATCTTAGTCCTGTTTATTTGCAATACAGCATTTTCTTGTTGATCCAAAAAATACATTCTGGTGAGACTTTGTCTTACTGCCCAGTATCTCCAGGGAAGCTTAGGAAAGGTAGGTGCAAACCTTACAATTTTGTGTAAGCTTTGTAATGAGATTGCAAGCCCTCCTAATAGAAGCTTGTCAGGTGTGCTTTGTCTGAAATTTATTTCACTTGCCTCCTATAGCTTTGTTTCACCTGGTTTAGCTGTAACAGCAATTTTTCTAATTATGTGGGTATCTACCACTAATTTGTTTTACACTTATCTTTGTATAGTATCACCATGACTTTTGAATCCTAACATTATGATGTAGTGTAAAGAAATACAGTCCTGATACAATAACAGAGGCCTTCAGGCCTGAAGATACACAGGAACCATAGAGGAATATAAGCACGGGATGACTGTAAGTGAAGGACAGGCTTGACACTGGAGGATGAATGGCTATAAACAATGCCCATCAGTGGTTAAAGAAATGTGGAATTTGGAAAAGGTGGGTTTAGGTGTAACAGAAGAAACAATATCTAACTTATGTAAAAGACATCATATATAGTAAATTTGAATATAAAATGGTGCTGCAGACCAACATGGAAAGACCAAGGGAAAAAAAAGGGTGTTAGTGAGTGTATATAAAGTCATATGCATGTAAAGACTAAGAAAAAAAGAAATCATCAACACCATCTTCCTTTCAGTGAAGGACTTCAGATACTGATGGCTCTCTTTAACACCTCCACTACCTGCACCAGAACAAAACTGCTGATCTTAGGACCCGGCAGAGCAGGACAAGGGTGTGTATTATCTTAGGAGAAGGGGTAGAAAGTTACCAAATGCACATATAACAATTCTAAGCACATTAGTATTGAGAACTATTCTTTCCATTTCTGTAATAGAGAGGCCTAGACTAATAGTATTCACCCTGCGACTTCATATATAAAGTGCATTTTCCTTTGCCCTTATCAAGATTTTGAGTATAACAGCTTATATGAGTTTAGGATACTGGAAAGAGAAGCATGCTCTTTGTACAGCAGTTAACAATTTCCTTAGCTGCTCAGAGCAACAGTTGTCAACTACCCTCATGACATCTCATATTTCATAACCATTTATTTCACATTTAGCCTCAGCAGCACATAATTAACTCCTACTGTAGATACCGACTAAAGAGTCAACAGTTATTTACAAATTTGTAACAGTTTTATACTCTGACATTGGAAGATTAAGAAAAATAAAAATACATTTTTATGAGAATGAACTTCGAATTCATCTCTAATTCAGGAAACCTAACACAATAAATGAGATTTCTGCTTCATTATTTCTATAAATCAAACCTTTATAATGTGTCAAGTGATAGTGCCTTCTATAAACATACTGAAGTAAAACTTTTAAAATGTTATAAAAAGCTTTGTTCATTTAAAGTGACTACTATCAGCATAAACATTAAGTAGTTAGAGTTCACAAGTCACATACAAAGATTTTAGCTTGTTTAGAACCAAGGAAATAACTGATACAATACTTTTAATCTTATAGTAATGATACAGAAAAGGATAGGGAAAAATCAATTAAAACATGTGCAGTCAAGCTTTCACTAGAAGTTTCTCTTGCATTCCTTTCTTCTAGTCACATTCATCCTGTGTCTGTGAGATATGAAAACCTGTATTTCTTATGTCTTTAAGGAGAGGGGAAAAAAACCACAAAACACCAAAAACCACTGAAGACTGCATTCCTTTTAAGACAAAAAAAAAAAAAAAAAGTCTAATTTAGGGGACTTTTGCTGTTGTTACTGTGTTCACTTTTTCCAATTATTAAAATTGTGCTGTGGATCTTCTCAGGCTTTTCCTCAATCACAACTGCACTGTATTTTATGCCAGGCTCAGAATCTCGGACTACATAATTCCTCACCCTTTGTATTCAGTAGATAACTGTAAAAAATGGCTCCTTCATAACACCTCCTTAACAGGTTGTTTTGTTGTTTTTTTTAATATGATACATGCAAATGCTCAGCAACTCCTACAGTGGTCATACTTCAAATCTGTTATTTCCTTACTTTAAATGCAGACATCCATTTTGATCACAAATGAGTATATCACATAAATCAACAAATCAGAAGCTGCTTTTTAATCACAGCTATCCACAAACACCCACAACCTTTGCATCTTCCAAGTGGTAGTCTCTGCCAAAGTATCAATGTTTTTAATCCTTTTGATTTATTGATTGCTTTGGTTGTCCTAACATTACAAATGCTAGATAAAACATTTCCTTTCATATATTTTGAAATGTACATGAAGACTTACCACCTCAGGAAGAAGGAAAGGCAGAGCTGCTCCATGAGAGGGGACAGAGCCAGGGTCTCTAGGCAACCCATAAGGCCTGAGCAAGGCAAACATTATGTGGAGCTGCCAGTAGCTCACCAGTAGCTCACCAGCAGCCCTGGTCAAAACAACGGGATGGAGCAGTTGATGTAGCAGCAGGAGGTCAGGAGCAACAGGAGTTGGGGTTGCAACATGGATTTGAAGTACACCCAGAGCACCGTAGTTAGAGAAGAATGAAGACAAATCTCCCTATACTGCAGCTCTAGGAAAGCCTGAGCACAAACTGAAATGGAGCTCCTGGCAGAGGGTAAAGGCCAGCTGAGGCTCACCAAGGCAATTAAGGCCCATTAGTGACATCAGAGCCCTGACCTACTGACTCAAGGGCTAAAATAACTTTCATCTGTAATTATATTTTTAATTCTCATCTGTTTGCTTTTAACAAGAATAGAGAATATATCTTCGCCTTACAAAATAACTTCTGCATTAATAGAAAATATTTTCATGAATCAAAATGAAAACTTGCCTTACAATTACCAGGTGAAAGATCATACTAAATCTTTAGTGAGTAACAATATGAAAGCATTACTTACACAAGCATCCCCAATAAAGCATTACGATTACATCTTAAAAGCATTTTAACAGTGATGTTTTAATTAAAATGGACTTTAAAAATTGTGTAAATATTTGCAAGTTCCACTATAAATACACTAATGCCATAAATCACTTATTTCTTCAGTTAACTGTAGATGTTTAAGTAGATTTTTTTGGGAATCACACATCTACTGTTTTCTAAATGTGTGGAAGGGTGCCTCAAAATAACCCAAACACAGAGAGACTTAGACATTTATTTTTGCAAAATACTTTCCCCATTTTTGTGAAACAAGGTGCAGAAAGGTTTAGCATCCTGGCCTAGCCATGAAGGACTTGATATGAAACTTAGTACTTTTGTCTCTACAAGCATGTTACTTTCTCTATTTTCTAATCTGTAAAATGGTAGAAATGGCACTAACTCTACTGTAAAAAACATTAGAATGTGCTCATGAACTTCCATACTGCATGTACATGTAGGAATTATAACCTTAAATATAGATAATAACATTCTAGACCTACTGAAAGTAGTAACAAGTGTTACACTAACATATCTAAAGCCATCATTTCAGTTATAATAAGCTCTTCCATTATCAAAATCAGAAAAATACATGTGTTTGTGTATAGATGCATCTGGACTAGCTATTGTCCAGTCTTAACATTAAATCAGTCATAACTCAAGCCTACAAAAATAAAAAAGAAATTTAACTGAAAATTATGTACAGTAGTCATTTATAGATGACATCTCTTTAGCTAATATACAAATACTGACAGGCATTTCTTTATGGAGAATGAATAGCTAGAAGATACTAATTTTGCACAAAGATAAGAATAGTGATGCTGTTGCACAGTGCTTCATGTTTCCCATAACACTGAACAATTCCTGTTTGCCACTGGGTCTCTGTTAGTGAAACATATGGACTCCAGTGAAAACTTGTGAACAACAAAGAGGGAATTTTACACCAAATTAGGGTCTTTATCTCAAAAGCTAATTTATACAAGCTGCAATTTCTACCTTCAAACTGTTCCCATTAAGAAGCCATGAACTAAGAACAATAATTTATATGGGACTTTCAATGTAAGACTATTGTTCAAAGGAATATATGTGATATAATTATGATGCTGGTATCCTTTTCTCATCTTAAAAAGAACAAAATTACAAAGATTTTTAGATAAGCATTAAAAATATGTGATTTTCACATAGGTATTACATTTTCTCAAGAATTCTGGTTACTATAGGATATTGCATCTTTAGAGCAACATTAATGTGTATCTGGAGATGAAGATAAGACTAAATCCATATATGTGCATATCATAGAATCATAGAATGGTTTGGGTCGGAAGACACCTCAAAGATCATCTAGTTTCAACCCCCCTGCAATGGCAGGGACACCTCCCACTAGACCAGGTTGCTCAAGGTCCCATCCAACCTGGCCTTGAACACCTCCAGGGATGGAGTATCCACAACCCCCCTCAGCAACCTGTTCCAGTGTCTCACTACCCTCAGAGTGAAGAATTTCCTTTAATCTTATGTGTTAGGGAGAAGCATTGTTTCTAAGAGTATCATTTATATTATTTTCCTGCTCTCTGAGTCTAACTAAGGCTATTCATTTGTTAACTGGTGTTAACAGAAGGAGTGCCATGACAGAGCCCTCCCTACTTCCTTTTCCGAGAGAGAAACATGTCTGGCTTCATGCTTCTGGTAAATACCTAGACAATAATTGTTTCTGAACACCAAGAAAAGAATTGGAGTCAGCACTGACTTTGCGATGAAGTCAGCTTTTCATTGGCCTGTGATCTAATAGGGGCTGATGTTATGTAAGTCCGTCCTTCAGAAAGTCAGTTCCAGATATTTCTTACCAATCTCAATTTAATGGCTTTTTGCATATCCTTTTTATCTGGCACATTACTTGTAAGATCTGTGTTTCCCTGTCTTCCAGACATACTGTTGTAATTAATAAAGGTTCAAATGAGATGTGTCTGTAATTTCAAAGGCAAGCTACATTTCAGGAAAAGGTCTTTGCAGATTAGCTGATACAATTACACTATTTTTTAGAAAAAACAATTACATGACCATGTAAGAAAGATGTTATTTTCTATATCTTACTTAATCGCATGTCTGAAATAGAAATAATAATACCTCCTTATCTCTTAGAATAAAGGGATAGTAGATAATTAACAGTGGTGAAGCTTTCAAATACCATAGCTAGGATCACAGAATCACAGAATGATTGGAAGGGACCTCAAAAGATCATCTAGTCCAATCCCCCCGCCAGAGCAGGATCACCTAGACCAAGTTGCACAGGAACATGTCCAGGTGGGCTTTAAACATCTCTGGAGAAGGAGACTCCACAACCTCTCTGGGCAGCCTGTTCCAGTGCTCTGTCACCCTCACTGTGAAGAAGTTTCTTCTCATATTTATGTGGAACCTCCTATGTTCCAGCTTACCCCTGTTGCCCCTTGTCCTATCATTGGATGTCACTGAGAAGAGCCTGGCTTTGTCCTCCTGACACTCTCCCTTAACATATTTATAAACATTAGTGAGGTCACCCCTTAGTCTCCTTTTTTCCAAGCTAAAGAGACCCAGCTCCCTCAGCCTTTCCTCATAAGGGAGATGTTCCACTCCCTTAATCATCTTTGTGGCTCTGCACTGGACTCTCTCAAGCAGTTCCCTGTCCTTCTTGACCTGAGGGGCCCAGAACTGGACACAATATTCCAGATGTGGTCTCACCAGGGCAGAGTGCAGGGGGAGAAGAACCTCTCTTGACCTACTAACCACACCCCTTCTAATACACCCCAGGATGCCATTGGTCTTCTTGGCCACAAGGGCACATTGCTGTCTCATGATCATCCTGCTGTCCACCAGGACCCCCAGGTCCCTTTCTCCTATGCTGTGCTCCAACAGCTCAGTTAGCAACCTATACTGGTACCTGGGATTGCTCTTGACCAGATGCAAGACTCTACACTTACCCTTGTTATATTTAATTAAATTTCTCCCCACCCAACTCTCCAGCCTGTNCAGATCACTTAATTGATCCCTAACCCAGTCCTTGTCAACCAGGGCAAACTCCTCCTTTGTCCTGACTTCCTCTGGGGCCTCAGGGGTCTGGGGCTCCTCAGGACAGCCTCCAGCACTATAGACAGAGGCAAAAAAGGCACTCAGTAACTCCGCCTCCTCTGTATCCTCTGTCACCAGGGCACCTGCCTCGTTCAACAGTGGGCCTACATTGCCTCTAGTGTTAGTTTTATCTGCAATGGATTTGAAGAAGCCCTTTCTGTTGTCCTTGACCTCTCTTGCAAGGTTGAATTCCAAGGAGGCCTTGGCTTTCCTAGTTGCGGCCCTACATCCTCTGACTAGAGTCTTATAATCATCCCAAGTGGCCATCCCCTCCTTCCATGATTTATAGACTTTATTCTTCCTCTTGAGTTTGCCCAGCAGTTCCCTGTTTAACCACACAGGTCTTTCAGATGCAAGATCACTCTAGATTTCTTGCTTTCAATGAGAAATTCAGCAGGCTTGTCTGTATAACTCCATTTAACTGGAAGCAAACTAGCTATAGAAATGCATTACCAGTCTTAATCAGCTAAGATATTCTCTAGCTTCATTCAATTATACTTGTACAAACATATTTTTGTTTATATTACAAATATTACTATATTTTGTGCTTCTAAGAACACAGATTCAAAGATCTCTGTATCATGTACTGCATCCCTATACTGAATACATCTATTAATTTCTGCAGGACCTTCAACATGTAGATTGATAGGACTAATGAAAGTATATTTAGAATTCACAGTTCCTATATTATTATATACTTAAATAATTTTAGTCTAAATTAATTTAGATATGAGACCAGTAATAAGAGCAAGGACTCTTACCTACATAATCATGAGAACACAGTTTGCAGTGAGAACCTTGTAAGAGTCCCACTGAATCCAGTGAGTGAAAGATTTTTACATGTATGATACCTGCATAATAGAGATATCTGCAGTGTAAACATGAATGTACGGAGAAGGAGACATTTCAAGTCCTTCATGCTGTTATTTTTTTACAGAGGATTACATTTGGTACAAAGCTAGAAAGGGTACAGTACACAACATGGAGTAATTTATATCAAATTGTAGCATGACCATGACTAAGTTCCACACAGTAGGCTCCTATGCAAGCTCTAATCTTAAGAACCTACTGGAATGCAGGAAAAAGCTAATTAAAAAGATTAGTGTTTGTCAAACTATGTCCAAATGAAGAAATGAATGTTAAGATGCTGTATTCAACAAAAGTAAGACATGTGTGCTTGTGCTGCTAGCTCTCTTCTTCCTCAGGCCAACACCAAACTCAGCAACATCCCCTCAGCATAACTTCATCTTTTATTTTTCATCTGTTTGCTCTTTGCCATCTCAAATCAGCCAAGGAGGAACACACCACTGAGGGAGAGCTCAGCAAGCTGCCCCCAACAGGAACTCTCTTCAAACTGATCAGCTCCTTGTTGTTACTCTCAAACTGGTTGATTCCTGGTTAATATAGCTCTAGCCTCACCCACCACCCCAACCATGATCACCTGGGGGAAGGCAGGGACTCACACAAGTGGGCCAGGTTCTGCTTCTGGGGCCTTGAGGAACAAAACATACTGCTGGGTTGTGACCCATCCATAGGTCAATCCCAACTCAGGGCCCACAGCCCAGGCTCCAGTACTTCATTTGGCCCCCTGATGATTCACAACCTCCATACTACCCCAAGCATAAAGGCATAGTTTTCCAATTGCTATACATACAAATTCTTTAAACATCAAAGGAAAAAACCTTTTACATGGCAGAATTACCATACATATAAACAGTAACAAGAAATTTCACATTTTATACAATCTTCGCTGTTACCACTTACATACACTCTTCCTAGTTTAACACATTCTATCCACTTCTTCAGCTGCTAGCTTCTCCCCAAGGTTGGTCATTACATAGTGAAGTTCTGCAGCACTATCTCTTTACCATCCAGCAGAGCATCATTGTTGAAACTTCATGTTCCTTATTTTGAATACTTGAAGACTCTCTTCCAGCAGAGCATCCACACCACCAATTTTCTATGCTCTTTGACAAAATGAGTTCTTCTCCTCACTGTCCCCAAATCCTTTGTGGTTATCTTCATTACCAGTCTTTTTCACACAAGTGTTTTTCATCATCTGTACAATCTTTTCACAAAAGATTTTCATACATCATCAATTGCCCTACCATCATCCAAGCCAAGGATTCAGGAAACTTTACAGGCAATATTACTCTACCAAATCCTGGTCTCAGAGTCCAGAGAACCACCATTATCCACACCAGAGACCCAGAGAACTACCATCATCCAGACCCAAATTGCAAGCATTGCCCCACCATTCAGGCCAGGGTCCAGAGAACCTTTTAGGCAACTCTTCTCACAGGTCATCATATTTCCATAACTATCTTCTTCACACAAGCACATTCAATTCACAACCTTTTATTTCATGGAAATTGGGGTTCTTCACATTCATCTTCTAAATACAAACACTTTCTAAACTTTTCTGCTCATTTCTTTCTCCTCAATTTGTCTCTTTCTGCTAACAAAATTCCTTTCTTAAAGTCCAGAGTTTCTGCTAACTTTCTACTCACAAACGTTCTTTACTACTTTAATCACTTTCATCTCTTTGTCTCTTTATCTCTGCTCACTGATGCTTTCTTACTCTCAAATGCTTTCTGTTGAAGCTGGTCCCACCTTGTCTCTTTCTGCTGAGCTTCATTTCCTCACAACCTCAGTGACAGCACACAGGATCTCCCTGAGGGGGTTCCTGGTCTTATTTAATCCAGTTTCACAGGACCAAGCTGCCATCTACACCAATTTTGTGCTGCTAGCTCTCTCCTTCCTCAGGCCAACAACAAACTCAGCAACATCCCCTCAGCATAACTTCATCTTTTATTATTCTTCATCTGTTTTCTCTTCATCTCAAATCAGCCAAGAGAGAACACACCACTGAGAGAGGGCTCAGCAAGCTGCCCCCAACAGGAACTCTCTTCCACAGAACTCTTTTCAAACCAATCAGCTCCTTGTTGTTACTCTCAAACTGGTTGATTCCTGGTTAATATAGCTCTAGCGTCACCCACCACCCCAACAATGACCACCTGGGGGAAGGCAGGGCCTCACACAGGTGGGCCAGGTTCTGCCTCTGGGGCCTTGAGGAACAAAACATACTGCTGGGTTGTGACTCATCCATAGGTCAATTCCAACTCAGGGCCCACAGCCCAGGCCCCAATACTTCAGTGCTTTAAACTAAAATAAAAGCAAATATGCTAATTTACATATGAATACTGAGGACTGGAGTTGGTTATGCTCCAGATGTTTCTGTTTTTCAGACTCAGCAGCAGAAGTCCCTGTTGCAAATGTCTCTATAAGCAGCAGCACATTACAACTCCCAAAACATGTAACCTGGTCATGATGTCACAATGGAGAGATAGAGAGTTATTAGCTCTCACTCCTCTTCCTAGATGTGTGCCAGCAAACATGGAGAACCAAAAAAGGAAAACTAAANAAACTGATCAGCTCCTTGTTGTTACTCTCAAACTGGTTGATTCCTGGTTAATATAGCTCTAGCCTCACCCACCACCCCAACCATGATCACCTGGGGGAAGGCAGGGACTCACACAAGTGGGCCAGGTTCTGCTTCTGGGGCCTTGAGGAACAAAACATACTGCTGGGTTGTGACCCATCCATAGGTCAATCCCAACTCAGGGCCCACAGCCCAGGCTCCAGTACTTCATTTGGCCCCCTGATGATTCACAACCTCCATACTACCCCAAGCATAAAGGCATAGTTTTCCAATTGCTATACATACAAATTCTTTAAACATCAAAGGAAAAAACCTTTTACATGGCAGAATTACCATACATATAAACAGTAACAAGAAATTTCACATTTTATACAATCTTCGCTGTTACCACTTACATACACTCTTCCTAGTTTAACACATTCTATCCACTTCTTCAGCTGCTAGCTTCTCCCCAAGGTTGGTCATTACATAGTGAAGTTCTGCAGCACTATCTCTTTACCATCCAGCAGAGCATCATTGTTGAAACTTCATGTTCCTTATTTTGAATACTTGAAGACTCTCTTCCAGCAGAGCATCCACACCACCAATTTTCTATGCTCTTTGACAAAATGAGTTCTTCTCCTCACTGTCCCCAAATCCTTTGTGGTTATCTTCATTACCAGTCTTTTTCACACAAGTGTTTTTCATCATCTGTACAATCTTTTCACAAAAGATTTTCATACATCATCAATTGCCCTACCATCATCCAAGCCAAGGATTCAGGAAACTTTACAGGCAATATTACTCTACCAAATCCTGGTCTCAGAGTCCAGAGAACCACCATTATCCACACCAGAGACCCAGAGAACTACCATCATCCAGACCCAAATTGCAAGCATTGCCCCACCATTCAGGCCAGGGTCCAGAGAACCTTTTAGGCAACTCTTCTCACAGGTCATCATATTTCCATAACTATCTTCTTCACACAAGCACATTCAATTCACAACCTTTTATTTCATGGAAATTGGGGTTCTTCACATTCATCTTCTAAATACAAACACTTTCTAAACTTTTCTGCTCATTTCTTTCTCCTCAATTTGTCTCTTTCTGCTAACAAAATTCCTTTCTTAAAGTCCAGAGTTTCTGCTAACTTTCTACTCACAAACGTTCTTTACTACTTTAATCACTTTCATCTCTTTGTCTCTTTATCTCTGCTCACTGATGCTTTCTTACTCTCAAATGCTTTCTGTTGAAGCTGGTCCCACCTTGTCTCTTTCTGCTGAGCTTCATTTCCTCACAACCTCAGTGACAGCACACAGGATCTCCCTGAGGGGGTTCCTGGTCTTATTTAATCCAGTTTCACAGGACCAAGCTGCCATCTACACCAATTTTGTGCTGCTAGCTCTCTCCTTCCTCAGGCCAACAACAAACTCAGCAACATCCCCTCAGCATAACTTCATCTTTTATTATTCTTCATCTGTTTTCTCTTCATCTCAAATCAGCCAAGAGAGAACACACCACTGAGAGAGGGCTCAGCAAGCTGCCCCCAACAGGAACTCTCTTCCACAGAACTCTTTTCAAACCAATCAGCTCCTTGTTGTTACTCTCAAACTGGTTGATTCCTGGTTAATATAGCTCTAGCGTCACCCACCACCCCAACAATGACCACCTGGGGGAAGGCAGGGCCTCACACAGGTGGGCCAGGTTCTGCCTCTGGGGCCTTGAGGAACAAAACATACTGCTGGGTTGTGACTCATCCATAGGTCAATTCCAACTCAGGGCCCACAGCCCAGGCCCCAATACTTCAGTGCTTTAAACTAAAATAAAAGCAAATATGCTAATTTACATATGAATACTGAGGACTGGAGTTGGTTATGCTCCAGATGTTTCTGTTTTTCAGACTCAGCAGCAGAAGTCCCTGTTGCAAATGTCTCTATAAGCAGCAGCACATTACAACTCCCAAAACATGTAACCTGGTCATGATGTCACAATGGAGAGATAGAGAGTTATTAGCTCTCACTCCTCTTCCTAGATGTGTGCCAGCAAACATGGAGAACCAAAAAAGGAAAACTAAA
>VYZX01021948.1:0-32835 GCA_013401335.1 Brachypteracias leptosomus
TGGTGTCGTGTCGTCCGGGCCTCACATGATTCCCCACAATCTCCCTGTCACAATAATATTGCTCAGGACTGATAGTGATCAGGGCAGCAAGGCAGGTCAGAGTCCGTGCACTGCAAGAGCTTTGCTTTCTCTCTCAACCTGGAAATAAATCTTAACAAAAAATCCTCTGCACCCTGCCAGGCTGCTGACAGCCCACATGGGACCAAGTGGTGCTTGTTTGCTCTGTGCCCCCTCCCTGCCAGCATATCTATGCACACTCTCAAGGTAGGAGTGCTCCCTGGTCAGTCTTTCCCTACTTAAGGCAATATTTAAGCATGTGCTTACCTGAAAGCCAGTTCCAATGCTTGTTTCAGTGCTTCCTATCTTGGATCAATAATTTCTGTATTAGCAACAGATGAAGACACACAAAGAGATTAATGAAATCAGCACTCACTTACATGACTAATAATAAGTCCTGTTCAACAGTCTGCAAGTGAAGAAATCCAGCAGTAAAATTCTTCTGCACATAAGGATCCAGCATATGACAACTCCTGCCTTAAGAAGAGAGCATATGTATTGAATCTATTCATTTCAGTGAAGGGGAAGACAGAAGGGAAAGTGTTAATTATTCTTTGTGGGATGAATGAAATGCACTGTACAATTAGCACCTTCTGTGCTCCCGCCTAATGACAGGCTTAACTTAAGAGAATTCTCCATACTGTCCTACGTATCACCTTTTCTCTGACATTATCTTCCTTTTCTTGGCTCTCTACATAGAATTTTAATGAGGTCTTAATTGTTTTTCCATCAGCTGCAAGGATTTCAAACCGAAGTCATATGTTGGTTGTCATTCTGCAGAAGGTGGTAAGGGGAACTGTAGAGATGTTCTCTTGCTAAAAAGGAGCAGGAGGCAGCCCCCACACCTCCCACTGCATCTCAGGAAAGGGCTGTTTCTGTATTTCCAGTGCAGGCCTAGAGACTACAGCTTGGTATTTCTGCAGTTACACAATGGGGACTGGAAAAATCAGTCACGCAAATGACCGTCACCACCTCCCCACGACTCCACTGGTTGCAAGGAGGTTTGAGGTGTTGGTTTCTGTGCTTACTTTGCTAGTGTTCGCAAAGCTTAATGAGCAGTACAGCCCTTCACTCAACACAGCCCGAGGACTCGCAGGTTCTCAATGAGCTGTACATCAGCATCCTATTTTCTGTTCTTTGCTGTCTACTAGTCACATGCATGCTCTCATCTTTCGCTTCATCGTTCAAGTCATTTTCAGTAATGCAACCTGTTTAAAGCATGGATTTACTTACTTTCCCTGAACCTTTTCAAGGGCACTTCTGAAGATATCACAGATTCCCTGAAGCATCACAGGGAAAATAGGATGCTGCTATGCTGTTACAGAGAGAGATGCTACACATTAGGCTTACTCTTTGTGGTCAGACTGCATGAAGATTAATTTATTACAGAGTGACTGCCCCAGGGTTTGTTTCCAAGCCATTTCAATAGCTAATACTACCTGTGGGAGCCTGGCTCTAGGCATGGGTGTGCAGGCAGGAGCACTTGCCTGGGAGCAGTGGGGTAACAGCCAGGGTTGGCACTGCAGTGGGTAGGCAAGCCCTGAGTACTGGTGTTTACCTGAGGTTGGCAGAAGAAGTCCCAGACAGAGAAAGGGAAGCTTTATGCAGGGTTCTTACAGGGCTGCAAAGTTTGCCATCATGCAGCAAAGGGTCAGGAACTGAAAAACAATTAGTATCTCAGACTTCCATAGCTATTTGCTCCAGGGTCCTAATATAACTTATAATCAATATCTGGCGATGGCCTGGGGATTATGTTAGCAAACAACAGCATTCTAGAGATAAGGAAACTGAGGCACGTATTGCTGGTCCAAAGAGTATAAAATCAGTGGAAAGTACAACTTGCTGAGATTTTAGAGAAAACTAGTTTCAGGGCCAAGAGGAAAACCTAGGCTTTCCACTCTGAATCCCATGTTCCTCAACTGGACAATGCTGCACAGGCTAGCCAGCCATGTTTAATTAATGCTTACATATTTTTGTTATTCATCCATGAACTTAATATTTATTAAAATATTTCTATCAGTCTTGTTCCTGCACACTACTCCATTTCAGTGCATGGAGCATTCAATGACAGTTTCCATGTAGCTGTCTCCTGTAATCACATCTTCTACCCTCCCAAAATATCTCTCTCCCTTATGGGAAACAGTATAGAAGCAATAGCATCTTTTATGTCACAGCTGCTGTGTGACAACTGTGGTTTCCATCCACACCTTACGCTCATTATAGACATTCACTTTTTGACAGCTAGATTCTTCCCTTTTGGGCTTTGGTGCCAATCCAAATGTCAGTAAAGTATAAGAAAACAAATTAATTAGTAGGCATTGGGGAGTCTGAATGTTGCCCGAAGGTATACATTGTGAACTAAGTAAGAGAAGCCTATAATGCTTATCATGTGATTTAGGCTTGCCTGGCTTTTATTTGCAGGAGCACAGCTCTTGCTTCAGGGAACATTGGGCGGTTCTGCAGCTGGGAGCACGGCTACAACTCTACCCTGAATCTTTCTGCACACCGGGCATGCCTCCTGCTCCACTTAGGGGTGACATCGGGAAACTGCCTCTGTACAGAATTAGAGAATTTGAGGTAAGCACTTTATGTTCGATCAGTTGCTATAAACAAGATAGGCCAGACACTCCACATTAACATCCCAGGCTGCTTGATAACAGCATGCAGTGAAATCCCCTTAGTGATGGACTGCTACCCACTTTGCCATCCACAGAGCATCAAAGCCATTCGTATAGGGCTGTGGTTTTGACCACAAATAGGAAAAAGACACAAGTAAACTGATGGGACCTGGGTAAGCTGCTTTGCTCCCTCTTTCTCGGGCTGTCTTTCATTAACCATGACAAATATTTGAATGAAAGCAAACACGGCAGATGTGAGGGAATTTTTAATTCACTGACAAGAAATATTGCCTTCAGGACCTCTTTCATGTTCATTATAAATAGAAAGCCATAGCACTGCGAAACTAAAATCAGTGCTGATGGTCCAGCTCCTGCCTTCTTTAAAGAAGATGCCAAAATATGCAAAAATTTAAACATTCAGAGAGATAAAACACTGCTTGCTCAGTGCACTTCATCTGTAATTTACAAATTGTTATTGCTGGTGTCGCTTGAACACTCCTTACTTGCCTAGAAAACATGTTCCCTGCCTAAAGTTTTAGACAGATCATCTAATATCCTAATGAGCCAATAACCCTAGAGCGGAACATAATTTCTTCCTGTGGTATCATCAGTGGGGAACTGCTGAGTCCAGAACTGAAATGTAAAGGTGCAGGCAGGGGCTGATGCATTTGTCATTCCTTACATTTCTGATTGAACTCCTCTTTGAAAGAATAATTGTACTTCTGAGTGTGGGAAATAACGCAAAAGCAAGCAAAGAGGTAGCTACATCAGCTCTGGCCCACACCGCCAGAAATTTCCTCCTTCCTTCTAGTAGGAAAAATGAGATACTTCATGTAAAAAGCAAAATCCAAAAAATTATAATTTGGAAATTCCTCTGAAGGTCTTATGACAGCCACGGTTTAGGCCATTCATGCTACCCATTCTCCTTTGCTTACCTTACTCCTTCTCCCAGTTACATTTTATGGTGCCATGTACCTTTCAACCAGAAGGAAGGATGATCAACTTTTTCTACACCAAAAAAATCTCATCAGCCTTCTGAGAGCAGATGCCTTTCACAAACAACCAGAAATTAAATTAGAAAATAGTCCCACTTAAAAAGCAAGCAAGCAAACAAAAATCCATAAAAGTCCCTGAACAAGCCCTGTCTTGAGGGAGAATGACCCAGGACTGGGTTAAGGGTATGATTAAGCAGTGATATCCCCAGGGACTGGAAAGCTTCTGAAGGGACTAAAAGATTTTTAAGCATAATTCCCTCTGTGACCAAAACCAAAATTTGAACTTAGTTCTTTGGAAGTGAAATTCTAGTCTATTATTACCTTGGTAACCTCATCTTCAGGCACCATGTGAAGAGCCTGGCTTTTCAGACTAAGACTTTCTGCATCTGTTTATGTAAACTGCAACATGGATGGCACCCATGCAGAGGAGCTGGGAGGTCTCTGATGGAGGCAATTAGCTGCGAGCTGATGCCTGCTGATGCCTGCATAGTGTGTGAGGGTGGAAATGTAGGTAATGTGAATAGAGTAGGAGCCTATGCACATAGGAGGGGCTGTGGGCTAATGAGGCACAGACAGCTATGGAAATACACTCTGGCAGGTTGCCTGCTTGCTGTGCTGTGCAGTAAGAATACTCACCCTGGGGCACCCACCACATCTGTCAGGGCCTTTGGGTCCCTAGGAGGATCCCTTCCCAGGAAACATATATGTAGCTGGTGTGTGTTCGATCATACAACAGAAATACATACCTGGCTATACACATACATGTATGGAGTCCCCTGACTGGGGAGGAAGATGGTATGTATGAATCTCATCACCAAATGGGGTATAGAAATGTGCACATGGTTCACATGTGCTTTGCTTCACATGACACACAGGGCTCAGGGTCTGTGTGTGTGCCTTACCTGGCTTTATGAGAGGCTGCATAGACCAGTTTGGGAAAATGCTTGGGATCCTCAGCTTTGAAGGAAGGGAGAAAACCTCCAACACATCTGGGATTTTGGAAAGCTGCTAGATCCACCTAAAGTAAAGAACAGAAAGCACACAGTAAAACACTGAACATGGTACTTCCATGATTTCTGAAAAGAGTAATGAATGCCTTTGCCTGTGCTGCAGAAAACTCAGACAAATCTATCCTTCAGGTCACAGGAAGTTGTGACATACAGGAAAAAAAAAAAATCAGCTTTCCATTCAGTTCACATCTGTGTGGTTCCCACTGCTAGAGCCAAGATTTTTTTTTCTTTTTAATTTTAATCATGCATGCAGAAAAAGAAAACTATGTAGCACACTCCCTCCAAGCCAGGGTGACAGACACCCTGTCTCCTTTTCTCTACCAGTAGCCTTTTGGGGCCACACCTTCCCTGATCGTTCAAGAGCACAGCTTTACTGACAGCATACACAATTTGACAAATAACAAGTATGAAACAGTGAAGGAATTTTCTTCTCTCTCTTTTTTTTTTTCCCCTTTTAGTTGCATTGAATCTATATAAACAAGTTACATCATTGACTTTGCCAGTAGGTGAGCTTTTCCGTTTGGGAATAATATTTCAATTACAGTAAGGGATTTGTAGCCCTTTGCAAGGGACAGGTAAAACTAGCATGGACACATCATTCTCAAATATGCTGGAAAAAAAGGAAAAAAGATAGGGAGAGACTAAGGGACCTATGAGGGCTTTTCCATTTCTAGCTGCTATAGGATTTCTTGGAGAGAAACCAGTTGCTGTCTCCCAGAAGTGATGGAAAACTCTGGTTTTGCCTTGGCATGGCTTGAAGCTAAGAGAAACAGGATGAGTAAAATAACTTACAGATTGTACCGATTCCTCTTCCCCCTTATTTCAAGTAAGATGCTCCCCAGCTGCCTCACAGGGCCCCTCTGCTTCCCAGCAGCCAGGGCCAGGCAGGGAGAGAAGAGCAGGAGGGACAGGGCTTGTCCCATTGGCTGCATCCACTGCTGGGGAGAAGCAAAGCTGCACATTATCCCTCTCATTTCTCTTGCCTGCGCCATGCGAGGGAGGGAAGCTCCCCTGCTTCAGCATGGCAGGAGTCAGTGCTACTCCCTGCACTGTAAGAGGATGGGGGGAGATGCGCCACCACCCTTCCTCAGAAAGCAAATACTTTTCTCAATCTTTTCAGTATAATAATGGAATTTTCCACTTGGGCAGAATGTACAAGACCTTTCACATGCTCTCAAAACCTCTTCCTCAGACTTGTTGCTACAGAATAGCATCAAAAACTACAGGCAAACTCACAGGTTTTCCTGCCAGTGCTGAGGAGCCCTTACCTTGGTGCATCCCCACTGGAGCTTTACAAACCCTGTGAAAATTGTTCTCTGTTGTTTTTTTCCTAACTATGTCATGAAGCCAGGGCATAATGCAATCAGTAACTAACCACACATATCAAGCTTCAAAATGTAATAGCTTGTGTGATTTCTGACAACTTTCCATAAATGTTTTCTTTTACTAACGCTTAAACCCACTGCAGAGTCCTTATGCATCCACATAGATGCACTAGTTCCCAGGGGGATTTCATGGGGTGCAGCAAGATCTCCAAGACAGAGATGGGCCACCTTGGGATAACCACAAAAAGGAGGATACAGATAAAAGTTGCAAGGTCATTTACAAACCAGTAGCCTTTTTTTTTTCTGGTTTCCAAGACACACTGACTAAATAGTCTCATCTTGTTAGAATTACCTAGTTACAAACACCTATTACAGAATTTTCTGTTGAGATAAACTTCTAGAAAAATTCAGCAAAAAATTCCATCGTATGAATTCAATCAATGCCCTGGAAGATAGGAAGGAAGGGGTGTTCATTTTTTCCTACCTGTACTTCATAGAAATTCAGCAAAACAACTGCACTTTACTTTTAAACAAAATACAAGTTCTTTTTATGTTTTTGTTTGCAGGGGGAGGGAAACTGAAATTGCCTAATTTCACTGATTGAATCCATTTTCTGCCAGTCAACAAGAGCTTTCAGCCTAGACAAAGACTAAAATAAAGCATACCAAATAAAAACCATGGACATATAATTGTCATTTCCCAAAAGCTTCTTTCAGTCCCAGCTTCTCAGAAAACAACACAAGCATTAAAGCTGCTGCCTCTCAGGGAAACTAATTATAACTCAAAGAAAAAAAAAAGAAAAAAGGGAAAAAAACCCCAACCCACATGTCTAACTGAATATATAAAGGATAATTATGTCATTAAAACTAACAACATTTCAGATGGCAAAAGAATCACAAGGCAAGAATGGATGTGTTGGGCACCATCAGTCTCCCATCAGATTATTCACAATAAAAATGCAGCCGTCACCAAAAGAATCTAATTCTTGTGTGTTTCCACTGATACGGCTCAGATGTGCACGCTAGTATTTTTGAGCCCTAGCAGAGCTGAAAGTGTCAGCGATTCATTGTTTACTGTCTGGACTGAATTGACTCTTCGAACTCCTTAATGATACACAGACAGCCAATGCTTCTTCTACCAAGGCATGTTGATTGCCATCCAAGTAAGTATAAGCTTTCGCATAGCTGTAAAGAAAGATCCTCCTCACATAGTCCAAGGAACAGCTCACAAAGACTCTATTTAATCAGCACAGCTCCATCTTAATGGCCTGAGCACAGCAAAACAATCATCCTTTTAAGAAAAACTAAGTCCTGGAATCGAAGAAACTCAGTGGGTGCTGCAAGGAATGCAGGCAATAGAGGGTAGGTATGTTTTCTGGCCATAATTTATTATGAAAAAGAGTTTTTATCTCTATAAGTACCATAGCATTTCCAAAAAGAAATCACAGAATCACAGAATAGTAGGGGTTGGAAGGGACTTCTGGAGATCATCTAGTCCAACACCCCTGGCAAAGAAGGTTTGCCTAGGGCAGGTTACACAGGAATGTGTCCAGGTGGGCTTTTAAAGTCTCCAGAGAAGGAGGCTCCACAGCCTTTCCGGGCAGCCTGTTCCTGTGTTCTGTCATCCTCACAATAAAGAAGTTTCTCCTCATATTGAGGTGGAACTTCCTGTGTTCAAGTTTATGCCTGTGGCCCCTTGTGCTGTCACTGGGCACCACTCTTTTCAGTAGTGCCCACCCTTCAGATATTCATAAACATTGATAAGATCCCCCCTTGGCCTTCTCTTCTCCAGGCTAAACAGTCATAGGGCTCTCAGCCTTTCCTCATCAAGGAGATGTTCCAGTCCCTTAATCATCCTCATAGTCCTCTGTTGAACTTTCTCCAGTATTTCCGTGTCACTCTTGTACTGGGGAGCCCAGAACTGGACAGAATATTCCAGATATGGCCTTACCAGGGCAGAATAGAGGGGGAGGAGAACCTTCCTTGACCTGCTGGTCACACTTCTTAATGCAGCCTAGGATGTCATTGACCTTCCTGGCCCCAAGAGCACATTGCTGGCTTATGGTTAACTTTCTGTTCACCAGGACTCCTGGGTCCTTCTCTGCAAAGCTGCTTTCCAGGAGGTCAACCCCTAACCTGTACTGGTGCATTGGGTTATTCCTCCCCAGTTGCAGGACCTTACACTTGTCCTTGTTGAACTTCATGAGATTCCCCTCTGCCCAACTCTCAAATCCATCCAGATCACGGGAGCATATTTCCTTCCCCATAACTTTAGTCATTCCCTAATCTAACCTTTGCAAACAAAGAGCTTGATTAAACAAGTTCTGTGAGCAGCTGAGCCGACAAAACTCAGTTTCTTATGGATTCCTGTTATGTAACTCCACACCGCTGCTGAAATTAGCCTATTACAGCCCAGCGTTCCCTCCCTGTTACACTTTTGGGTTTACTCTGCAACCCTCAGCCCTCCTCCCTACCATGCATTCTCAGGTTTTCTGATGTTTGTGCATCCTTCAAAAATAGTCATGTCCCTGAAAAACTGTCAGGGTGTGATGTCTTCTAGGTATCCTTCCCTTGTTGCCACCATCTATTCACCATGGTGGTGTCACTTACTTCTGTTTCCCATCTGATGCCCTGCAGTTCCTCTCCAACCACTTGCATGTCTCCAGTAACATCTCTGGCTCCCACAAAACCTTTACTTTTCCATTGCTTTGGGGTGAGCAAGAAACAGTCTGTGCTGTAGCTGGCTTAAAGCCATTCACACAACAATAGGGCAGATATGTTTCAGGGCAAACAGAAAGGGCAATGGCTGAATGATCACAGCTCTACCTTGAGGGCACATTAATCAAGCCTTTGAAAAATGTCCCCCAGTCTTCATGAAATTCGTAAAAATGACAATGCCTTTGAGATGCTTTCCTTTCTTTCTGGATTGGCTGAAACTTGATGACAGTTTGAAAGTTACAGGGAGGAGACAGGGGGACCAACAGATGGACAGACAACCACTGCAACTGTATAAGTCTCATTTCCTTAGAAAACCAGGCTAAAAATAGAAGAAAAATACAGTGTCTGATAGATTTAATTAACATAAACATACAAGAGTTTTAGTCCATTAACCTTCTTACTGGTCTGACTATTGCATGAGAGGTTCAATTGCCTTTTCCGATAGAAAATAACTTGGCAGGGCAACATTCTGGCTGCAAAGAGACTTGCAGACCCTGAATGCCTAGGCAAGACACTCTTTCCTGCTGCTTCTTGGCATTAGTCAATAGTTGCCTCTAACCGACACAGAAATCTCTTAGACTTGTCTTGTGGGTTTTTTTCTCTTCTCTCTGTTTATTCACATTCAACTTCGAAGAGCTGCAGACTGGATAAAGATATTAAGACTCACATTTGAAACAATGCATTATGTATTAAGGGTATAAATCAAAGCCATGATGTCAGTGGAAAGATTCTCATTAAATTCAATCAGTTTGGAGTGTCAGTTAATAGAGCTTCGAAACTCTTAGTGAGAAAGTGTTGGAGCATATCCATATCATATGACTGAGGTCCTCCAGGCTGCTCAACTAGGCCACCCTTTGTGTGCTGAAGCCAGGCAGAGTAAGATCTATCCAGCACAATGCAGTGACTTGCAGGTGTACTAATCTGAAGGATGTGCTTCAGAGCTGTTAAGGCTGTTTCTAGCATTAGTGCAGACTGGAGTTGGTGTCTCTACTCTCAAGGGATACAGTCTAAAAAGGGTGTATGCCTCGATATCACAAAAATTAAAAAATCTTCCTTTTTTCAATCTCTGCTTTTGGGATTAAAATTCCTGGGTTTATCCATTCGGCCTAGATGGTAGCTAGGATGTCTGTCTGAATGCTGCCTTGGATTTTTGACATCTTGGCCACACATCAGATTCATTTTTCTTTGGTAAATCAATACAACCTTTAAGACATTCCTTTGTCTATTAAATGACCCACTAGAGGAACCTGTGGATGTGAACTGAAATTCACCCAATGGAAACAGCCAGTACAAGTCCCATTCACCTTGAAATGTCCTCAATAAGTGCTGACCAGACCTTATTTGGGCAGGGATATGAAATGAATTCCATCTAAATAGCAGAGGTACTCATACTGTGGGATACTGACATATCACAAATGTACACAGATCTAGCAATTTTTGGTTGAACTGTTATTAACCTTTTTAGCTCTGTGATGGCAGTAGGGCACCTGAGAGACTGCACTGATAATTTCAGCAATATTCAGGAACAGCAGAAACTAAAATCACTATAATTCATTTAAAAGTGCTTAATCTTCTGGCCAACAAAATTAATGTCATAGAAAAAAGATCATCTGAGATAGGATAATGCTGGGAAAGCTCAATTTTTTTTATCTGCTGCTTTGCTCCAGGCAGGCTTTTTTTTCAACCTATGCAGTACAATCACACTAAGTTATTGAACTTTGTGTGACCCTAAAATTTGTCCCCTTATTTGTTTTTGCAGATGCAATTACCTTACAAGGACCCTAGCCTTCCCCTTGCAGCCTCACCAGTCTGGGTTAGTGCCCTGCCCTGCTCCAGAAGCAGTCACCTCCTGCTCTTGTGCATCAGCATCTCCATCCACTCCAAATGTGTGTTGGGACAACAGTTCACAGGTCTCAAAGCAGTGTTCTTCAAAGCTACCTCTCTTCTGCTTCTCCTGCAAAGCTTCGTCTACAGGGAAGGAATGGACAGGTGTCAAGGTAAGCCCATGACTGAATGTCAACAACTTTAATTTCTCCTCCCTCAGTCTCTCTTGCTCTGTTACCATCAGTTTAGCCTTTCTACAGCTGATAGTTTCACTGATTGCTACACGTTGTCATATATTTGGACTGTGAAATTTTGAAAGCAATCTTGTCTTCTTGTTGGCTATTTGCAGATCTTCAATGCACACAGACGCTACAATGACACAAATATAGGTCAGCAGACAAGTCAGTGATGTGGGACTGGTTGGGAACTGAGCTTACATGAGATATGTGAGAAATTCAAATTCTTGCAGAGATTTCTGTGATGATGAATAAATTCAGCCTAAGCAAAGCTATCTTCTGATGTGAGTATTTCAATGCTACAATAGCTTCAGAAGGGATTTTTGGTTTTTTCTCTTGTCTTTTGATGTTTTTTCCACCAATCTGATATAAAAACTTGCACTTTATTTCTACAAGCTTCTTGATGCAGCCAGGAAGAAAACATAAACAGCTTAACTGCTTGTGAGATCTGTCTGGGGCATGAGACAAACTTAGCTATGGAAAAGGAAACAGGCTATAAAAACTGTTGTCAGGTACAGAGGAACCTCTTGGGAGCTGCAAGGGTTTGGTCTTTCTGAAAGGAGAAGTGCAAGCAATTAGGAAAATAGCCATAACATTATTTATGTTTAGGGAAATGGTTGAATCCTCAATTTTCCAGGTTGCAGAGATCTGGGAAGAAGACAGCTGTAAGTTTTCAGAGCTTGTGTTTGGGTAGTTATGCACCAGAGAAAGTTGCTTTTTTCTGACACTGTGAGTATACTATAAACACTCATTTTTCGCAGGCATCAATTACAAGTAAATATCTTCTACATTCCTCTTTCTCAGCACATTCCCTGAGTTGAAAACTGTGAGGACATCTATTCAAGAAGACCATGGAGGTGGCAGACAAGTTTGTGTAGTAACAGCTGGAAATTTTCTGGTTGTTCAGAAGGAACCTAAATCTACCTACAAGATTCCAGACACTAGGAAGTAATGCAAGAGGTGTCAGTGGGCTAGCGAGGAGCTTGGTGCTCCCAGAGGTCTACTGCCCCAAAAGCACCCCAACAAAACTCCTTGATATTCAGCAGCCAGAACACACTAATGCTGACTGAAAAGCTGAGAGAGAAGGCAATGTAAGGGGAGAGAGACATTTCCACCATGCAAGTGTACACTGGAAGAACATTCCACCAGAAACCTCACCACATTTCTCTGTGATGAATGCTCAGATCAGCTCTACAGGAAATGCTGTAAGATGAGGCAGCCACTAACTTTAGTTGACTTTTACATCAAAATCCCAGGTAATGCCAGCAGCACTACAAAGCCCCTTTGAGAGCCCTCGCCAAGGCAGAAATTTTCATCTCACAGGAAAGCCAGGAGCGGGAGTTCCTGAAAAAATAGGCCAAGAGCAGTTTCCTCATAAATAGCATTAATATCAGAAAGTCTCTTGGACCTCAAAGAGAAACCAGTGGGCCAAAGACCTGGTCACTGGGCTGCGCCAGTCCAGGGTATACTGCTCAGGATATGAATCATGGAAGCAAGGCAGTCACATCCTGTTATGAGACTGCTGTTTATTTTTCCTGCTCCTTCAGCCCTGGACCATTCTTCCGTGCCTGCCATCAAGGTTGCCAGCTGCAGAGGTTGTAAGGTCGATGCCTGTCAACAGGAACTAAACTATAATCACCGAATTGTTTCACAGTGGCTCCTGAAGCAGCCATCAGCTGTCAACCATTCCAGAGAGCAGCCAGGGCAAAAAATTTTCATGATACTATTTTTTCTGTCAATGGTAGTACAAAGCATGGGAAGGTACTATTCTGATTTTGTAACCTCTCCATAGCCACTGTCTTTATCAAGAGGTAAATAGTTGGCCAATAACAGCAGCTGAGGAAAAACAGGCTCCCCATCTGGTACACATCAGCTCTGAGGCAGTTTTGGTACATAAAATCCGTTAATAGAGAAGACCAGCTCTGCCTCCATATCAGTCTTTAAGATTCTATGATAGATTTTGGAGCAACAAACATATTAATTTTATGCCCAGGAAGTTTGTATGTGTTTTTCTGGTTGAAAACAAAAGGAGTGACAAGCACAGTATTTAAACTGCATGACACAAGGGAAGAACTGTAGCCTCTATGCTGTTCATCTCATGCTCCTCAACCAAACACCAAATGAGGAAGCCTTGGCTAATTTAAGCACAGTAGGAACTTTATCAGTGTCTTCCATGGGAGCAGAGTTTCGTTGCACAGCTATACTAACACATTCCCAGGCACTGCAGTTTTATAGGATGCCAGCAAACCTAACATGGGTGATACTATTTTTTCAATGAGTGCCCTTATTAACAGTGACACCATGGCTTGTCTAGATGACACAACTGTGCAAAGATCACCTTGAAATGAGTTATGCTGAAGAGCCCGGTGCCTCTGTTAGCTAGAAGATGCAATTAAAAATATATTACTTTAAATAACTCCCAAGGTTGTGTCCTCATTGCTGCAGGAGGCCGAGAAGTCTGATATTTAAGGAACTCTTCTTTCTCTGTCAAGATTTTCTTTTAAAATGCTATTAATATTTAAAAAGCTCTCTGTTGTGAAATTAGCCATTTAGAGCAGAAAGGTAGTGGGACTTGTACAAGCAAGCGTGCTGTGTCAAAAGCAAACCTTAGTTTAATTGGCACACACAGCAGAGTGCTGAATAAGGCCAGAGTTTCCATAAGGAAGTAATTGTACAAGATACCCACTCTGAAACACATTAAGATCTAGTCTTCCTGCCATGGACATAATTTCCCCTGACCTCAGGAGGACTGGGTGCATACCTTGCAAAGCTCTTCTGCTCCCTTCACTCCACACAGCAGGATCAGCCCCAGGTCCAGATGTTCACAGACCTCCTGTGATGGTTGTGGTTTCCCAGGAGACCCAGGCAGCCAGCAGGCAGGGAAGTGGCATAACAAAATTAAGAAAATATTACATTTGTATCAAACAGAATCACCTTGCCCCCGCCAGACCATTTCACAGGCATTTTATAGTGTCTTTTGTCTTATTATCACTCTTGCTATTAAAGTATTATTCTGATTATTTCTACTTGAAGTCTGGTTCAGCACAAACCACACAAGGCAGTCTTTTACCTGTAAAGTAACACTTGGAGATCTTTTCAAGGAGGAGAGAATATGAGGCTGGAGAGCATACCCCCATCACTTTCCCAAAATTCTCCTTTGGGAGGTATGCACCAGTCCTCTGGGGATGCTCTGCCCTTCCCAAAGGAAGACCATAACACAAGCATAGTTGGTAAAATGATGAAATGAAGAAAAGCATTGTTTATCCTACACGCTCTGGAGAATGCTCTTGATCACAAGTAGAGGTTGAGGAGGAGTTTCTAAAATCGAAGGGCCATCTACATCAGGAACAGCACCATCACCCACACTGTCTGCTTTCTCAGACCTGTTAAGGTTTGTAGCTCTGTGAGCAGAGCAACAAAAGTTTTTTAGCCCTGTCTGTATCACAATGAAAAGCCTCAGTGACCTTTGCCAGGTCATCTTCAAGTCACCAGAAGAGCTGGCCCAGTATGGTATGAGGCACTTCCATTCCCCAGGCATAAGCACTGGTCCAGCCATTCCCAAATTCAGGGTCATGACCCCATGTGGGGTGCAGGAATTAGGAGAGTATTTACAAGGCTGATTAAAATTCAGTTTCATCGAATATCTGTGCTAGTGCTACAGACCTAGAGTTATCCACTTCCACAGGAAAGCTTCTGTTTCCCATCCCACTGGAAGCAGTGTTCCCTTGACTTACAGTTTTCTTGCTGATTTTTAAGAAAGGTGAAGAAGCAAGCAGAATAACATCGCATTTGTAGTATCCATTTCTCAAAATTTGAGTTACTATGAAAAAAATCCAAGTTACTCCAGATTTTTATCAGTATTTCCTTTATCTCAGCAAATGCTTTAAATAGAGTGAATATGAGAAAATTTTGTTCCCTTCATACAGTTAATATAGTTGAAGAGTTTGGTAGGTGAAAAAATAGTACCTGTCTATGTGACTTTACAGGTAAAACAACCTCCTTCGAACAAATTACAAGGAGTATAGGTGTTATTAGAAACAAATAAATACAATTTCCCTATCAAGGAGCTGTAGAGTTCCTCCATGAAGCAACTGTCTGGGGCCATATGACAGCAATCTACTTACATACCAGCAATATGCTCTGGTAGGGAGCAGATAAAACAAACATTAGATAAAGGATCAACATCTCCCTGCAGGAGTTTACAGATTCAGCCAGAAATTCTTTACATACCAGACCTGTCAGGTAAACATTCTTTTTGAAAAAACATACCCTGATAACAGCTTAATGCTAAATAATCCTATAGCCTGTACAGCTGCCTGTCACTCTCTTTTTTGCCTTGGCAAATTCTCATTATTCAGTTTGCACAATGTAGATACATGGTATAGAGAAATGAGGAGATGGGAAAAAAAATAGAAAAAAATGGGATGAAAAGGATATTTATGCCATCTGGCTCTGTCATTCCCTAGGAATAAGGAAGCAGCAGCACTCCAGGAACAACAGCAACAACAACAAAACCCCAAATCCTTCTTGCTTGGGAAGCTTCTAAAAGTTGTCATTGTCTTTAACAAACACCGCTCCAAAATGTTCAACTAAAATCTGCCCCAAAACTATTCACTCACTTTTCTATGTCAGCTGTATAGCTATATCCTCTAACTATGCTACACTTAGTTCTTTTCACATAAGGATCTCCCTGGAAGACAGGCAAGCATGATTACACTTGTTTCATGAGTACCTGAAACCGCCAAGGTGCTTCCATGTGACCCTGCTGAAGGGACTTCTACTGTGCTCCTTGGAGGGGAAGCAATAAGAGATCCTTCGTGCAGAAAGGGACTTTGTCTTTGTGAAGGGATTCATCCATGAAATTCACTCAAACATATGGAGATCATGCTGATACTACAGCCAAGAGTCCTCATTCTTCACTTTCTTCTCTAATCTGAAATAATTCACAGCAAATTATACATCCTAGACAGCTTCCACTGTGCTTATCATTTTAAATCATTTCAAGCATGTAAATAACTGACATAAATTCAGAAAAGGGCTGGACACAACAGTGAAAGAAGGGCTTATGCTACTCAAACAGGCAACCATTCTCTCCAGTACCACCAACTCAAAGTGACACAAATTCACTGCCTCGTCTGCTACAAATGCAGATTCAAGAGAAGTTTAGGAAGAGTGCATGGGGCTCTCTTTTGCCCCAGCCCAAGGTCCAAGCAGAATTCTAATGTCCTTCTAGGTTGTAAAACTCACTATAACAGGGCAAGACAGAAGCAGCATTGTGGCCTCTTCTAGATGATGTAGGAGAAGTGATCCTGGAGTTCCCCTGAAGACAGGCTGCTGCATACGAAGCCAAGGCAGGCAAGAGCTTGATGGTACTGACTAGTCCAAAAAATGAAAATATAAACGATATAAATCGAATATCAGTGACAGCTTTGGAGATCAGATAGTCTATTGCATCCTGCCAGCCCCAAAATTTCTATCTCCTCAAACCCTGAGCAACTGTCAAAATCATTGTTAAATAACTAAGGAGAACAAAACATTGATTTCAAATCTTCTGTGCTCATAAATCGCAGATTTCATTTTCCAAGCTGTTACAGTTTCCTTGCTCATGCGAATGCAATACCTCAGGGAGTCTCTCCCCTCAGTTAGTCCGTAACAGTGATCATTCTGGTGACCATACACAGTATTCATGTTATGTAAACTTTCTTGGGCAAAAAAGAATTATTTTTCTTTACTAGAATGTCCCTCCTTAAAAAAGAAAAAGAGAGAAAGAAAAAATAACCAAAACAATTATCTTGCCATTCATTCTGGTCTTCATACACATTTTTGGGACAAACACAAAAAATGAACAGACAATAACAAGACACTTAAATCCCGGTTTACATGAACACTGGTGCAAATCTTGAGCCCAAAGGCTGAAGTATTACTCCAGCAAAAAACTTCCAGGCTCCTATTGCTAGTTTGAACCACAAGCTGCAGCATGAAGATGGCAACATTAGTAGTGGAGTCTTGGACAACATTTGTCTATGAGGAAGCACAGAAATAATCTTGCCAGTGCAAACAGATCTTCTTGTACTGATGGTAAATTTACTCCATGATAATGATTTCATTCTCTGTGGAGGTCCAGACAACCATTTGGTATAAACCGCCTGACTTCTTTGACTTCACTAGAGTTATAATACTCAAAGCCAGTTAAAGATCTCACCCAATGACTAAGGAATATTCACCCATTTTCACTTAAAGCTGGCAAATACTGTTAGCTTTAATTTTCCAAACAAAGGCAGAGGAGAGCTGAACAAAAAATACTTTTTCTAAACAATGCAAAAAGGAAAATGAGACTTTATTTCAGCTCAGCCTGTCTTAATGTAAAATAAAAAGGGTTAGATTTACAAATAATTTAACTTTTCTTTAAAAAACCCAAACAAACAAAGCAGGGGAGTGGGGAGGAGGTGGAACAAATCTTTGTGCTTAACAGTACTGTGTCAAAATGGAAAGAAAAGTTTTGTTTTGAAAACACTGAAATCAATTACTTCACTTAGGGGACAACAAAGAAAACTTTTTTTGAAGAACAACAGGGTAAGTTCTACTCTATTTGATGTGTCATTCTTCAAGAATTCCCTTTTTTCAGGCTCAATATGACCTGGCCAGGGGGGTAGGAATGCATCCTTTCAAGCAGTAGCTATCTTGTACTTATTGTGACAACAGCAGCAGCAAGGAAATCTCACAATCTCATTCATCTCAGCAGCTATGCTTTCAGAGTCTGTCCCATACCTTTGAACTCTTTGTAGTGTGAAATAGTCTAGTAGCAACCTAACATTAGCAAATCTAGGAACTGAGAGAAAAATCTGGTTTCCGACAGCTTACCTGTGGTTGATAAAGACACAAGATAGACCCATTCATATGCAATTGCTTAGGAGTGTGCATGCTTAGCTGTTGAATTAATCTCCTGTGCCACCATTTACATCGTCAGGTACTTGCACATCCCAGTCTGAATGCAACCACAGGATGTAGGAGCCTTGGCACAGTGGTGTGCAGCCAGCACTGAGTATGTAGCTCAGTCTCTAGACTGAGTCACCTGGAGGTGTGGTCCAACCAGCACCAAAACACAGATTCCTTACAGTTCAGAAGCATCAGGAATAGACTTATGTCCACTGGGAGCTAAAGGCTACACAAAACCTATTAGCTGAGAGGGACCTGAATGTCTGGCTCTTTCATCTGTTTCTGACACCTGACAGACAGAGATAAGGTGCTGCTTCTGATCAAGGAGGCCTTTTAAAAGTTTAGCTGTTGAGATCGTAGCTTTTCTCAGTCCAGCCCACCTGCAGTGCACCGTGATCTCAGCTTCTGATGTCTCCTCTCCTCTGTGCCACAGCTGATGTGGTTTGCTGTACCCATCTTCCCTCCCTTCTCACACACCTCCTCAGGCCCTGGCCAGATGCTTCTGCAAAAACAGCTTTTGCCTGCTCCCCAGTACCCCCCTACCCTGCTCCTTGCCCCAACTAGCTAATATCTAAAGTACAGGATGTCCCTACACATCATAGTCAATGCATTTTGTCAATATAAAAAAGCAACAACTGCAGTTGTTTAAAATAAGGTGAAATTTGGATAACACAATCTCTCACCTTGTAGAGACTGCTGTGGATTCTCTCAAGGCATTGTGAGCTCTTGCCTCCAGGGAAAACATATCCAGTGTCCAAACGACTTTTGGCTGATCCTTGGTATTCCTTGACAAAGGTTTCACTCCTACCAAAATAACATTTTTCTTGGTACATGCTATGTAGTCCCATGGCCATTCAAAGGAGGATACTCATACCAGGGACTGTGCAGACTCTGCATGCTTGTGGCCCTTAAAACCAGAAAAATTCAGCAGACACAAAATCCCCAAGTGCAGCAATAGCAGCTTGGCACTGCCTATTTCTTTTTAAAAGCAGGTTTTATTACCTCCTCACAGCTGGTGCCTGGGTGGTATCAGCCATCTGGAATTTGAGCTTCCTTCTAGGAACTTCATTTTACCAGTTACATTTCCATTTGTTCTTCGGAGTTAGAAAACAAGTGAAAACCAAGGTGACGTCTGCACCAGGATCCTTTGAATGGCACTTCCCATGTGACTGCTACCATCTCCTCTCTAATTTTGTTGACAGGTGTTTATCTTCATAACATATTGATTTGATATTGCCTTTCCAGAGCTGTTTTCTGACAAGGAATTTTAATTTGAGGTGACTTATGCAGAGTTCTGGCAGGACTGATCCTAAGAAGTGCTCAGTTGGGGTGTAGTCACCTCTCCTGAAAGATCAAGACTATCATTTTTAATATGTGATGCAGGCAAAGATGAAAGCACCAGCCATTTGGCCCTAGCAGACTATGACTTTCAGTAGAAAACAAATAAAACTTGGCATCAGCTCTGAGGCATAAAAGTAACATCTATTTATTAATTAAATACATTTCATGTTAAACTAAATGGAAATCACTTGATTCAAGGACAACAGATTTGTATTACATGGACAGTCAGGGGAGACCCTAAAGGTCCCTTTCTTTTTTCTTTTTTTTTTGGAAGGGGAAGGTTTGTGGTTTTTCCCTTTTGTTTTACCAACAAGGGAATGGCTCAACTGTGGCCCAAGAAATGTTATGATTATTTTCCAGTATAAAGAGATACTCCAAGTCCCAAATGTGGAGACTATAAGGAAAGGGAAAACTGAGAGAGCACTAGAACAAAAGAATCAAGAGGGTTATCACCCTCCAAAGCTGATAGATAAACAAGCTTCAAAAGCAACATAAATTCAGTGTCTGTCCTGGCTCCATAAAATACGCCTGTGTTGGGAGTACTAGTTTCAGTACCCAGCCTTCAGTCATGGGTGGCTATTCCAGCAGAGCACAAAGGTTACATAGCAAACATCTGCCTGCCTGGGGAATAACATCCTCAAACACTCCTAATCTCTGTACTCATCATACACTGAACAGGATGCAGAGTCAACCATTTTCCAAAAGACTGAAGCAACAAAACTCATTGCATAGTTGTTTTATCTTCATAAATCTCATTTCCATAGTATTTCTGGTCTTTTTTTACAGTAGTCTTACACTTTCCTTCTCCTATGAAGACTGCCTAGTATATGCTTTTACCACCCTCTTACTACAGTTGCATCATCTCATACATTACTAGTGCTTGAGGGGTGGCTACCAAGAGGAAGGGGAGTCCCTTTTTACAAGAAGTCACATGGTAAAAACAAGGGGGAATGGATGCAAGTTGCTCCTGGGGAGATTCCGATTGAAGTCCAGAGGAAGGTTCTTCACAATAAGAACAATTAAACAATGGAATAGCCTCTCAAGGGATGTGGTGGACTCCCCTATTTTGGACAATTTTAAGACTCAGCTCAAGAGGGTGCTGGGCCATCTCACGTAAACTTTTTTTTAAAAAATTTTTTTTTTGTCTTGAAAGGTTGAACCAGATGATCCCCGAGGGCCTTTCCAACCTGGCTTTCTATGACTTTATGATGACTTTTACAGCTATATGAATTTTGATGCAAGTCTTTCCTTATCCCTTTCTTTTTTCCAATACAAAGATCCTGTAAGGAAGAGTCCCAAGGAAGATCTGAAAAATTGTTTCAGTGACTCATTTATTATGCCCCTCCAGACTTTTCGTAAATAGGGCTGAGTCACTCATTAGTTGAACCTTTGCAAAGGAAGAAGAAATTAAGGGGGTTTTGTCAACAAATATTCAGGTTTTATTTTTCTCTGTTATAGCAACATGAGTTGTGGCTTCACCAGAATTTTGATTTAATTCCCTGTGACTTCTCTATTTTTTCAGTATTATCTTTTATACAACAGCATCCTCATGCCACTGAACTGACTTGGGTTTTGGGCTACCAGGCAATACATTTTCAGGTCAAACTAGTTCTCTTGGACATCTTCTTCCATTTCACATGCTCTGGGAATTTCATATTTATTTTTCAAAGCCACAACAACACAAATGTCACCAAGATGTATTTGTCTCCCTGTGTGTATAAGTTCTGTTGTTTGAGAGGTTATTGCTGGTTTAGACCTCCAACTTGCATTGCCTTAGGTACAGTCATCACCTCACTAGCTGCCTAGCCTGTCTGATTTGGGGAAACAGAGCAGATATGTGCATCTGATAATTTGCTGTGAACCTGAATAAGCCTCCTGGGGCCTGCAATTCCTACAAAACTCCTCTCCAGATCTTTCCTGCTGGGCTCTGTGAATCCAACACACTTGAAACAAAAAGCTAGGGCACCTCTGTTTCTGATCAAACCTTATTGTGATCAACCACTTTATATGGAATTAGATGAAATTGTCACCTTCTCACTATTCTTAATGGGATTTTTCATCTTTTAGGTTCAAAGTACTCATCTTTTCACAGGAGAAAAAAAAATTCTGGTCCACATCATAGCTCCTTTGACTTCACTGGCAAATCTTGACTACAATGTTAGTGGGTACTGTCTAGATGGCAAAAAAAAACCAAACCAAAACCCCAGATTTTCTCAAGAACAGGATTTAGGAACCAATGTGTCTTCAGCTACCCATGGAAAGATGACCTAGAAAAATAACCTGTCTTGGCCTGTTATAATCACATAGTTAAAAAGAATGCAGTGTTTTTATCCAGTGGGAAAAAAGTGGGAACTTAAAGGCGTGCTGGTTAGTGATGGGCAATTAAATAATAAGTGGTGAAGTGTAATTTGTATCTTGCAAGGATTTGATGCTTGTGTTTGTACACATACTTCTCAGTAGACAACAGTATAGCTCTGTGCAAGCTCTTGTGTGGCAGCTGTCAATGAGCTTCACATTTATCTGGAGGGGAAGGTCTCTGGAGTTAGGCAGAGAGTTCAAGCCCCACATTTAATTTGAGACTCACCCTGCAGCTGGCTCCCACAACTCTGAGATTTCCATCTATCCTATCATGTCCATCTTTCCCCAGATTAGAAGCTGCCCCAAAATGGCTAATCACTGTCACGTCTGCTCTCTTGTCAAGAACCAGTCTGGGATTATACACATCTAACTCATTTAGACAATTGTATCAAGTATCTCTCTTGATAGATGGACACCAAATATTTGGCTCCGAACAAGGAAATCCTACAGACAGAAACACTTACAGTGAGGCCACAATGTCAGAGAAACTTTAAGCCAGGATACACCATCGGGCCCCTCCTCAGCCCAGCTGCCATCTCTCATTCCTGGCCCTCATCTGCCCTGTTGCTGGTGTTGCCCTGAGAATTTCTGCAGCCTCACAGTCCTCAGGGTGAAGGAAGGGATTCAGTGAAAGACAACCTGACGACAACAAAAAATAAAGGTAAATTTCAGCATGGCTGGGTGGTCTAATCCCCACCACTGCATGACCTTACAGGCATGTCCAAGGCCACCATGGAGGAGGTGGCAGGGCAGGACTCTGTGGGTAGGGGCAGGAAGGTGGTAGGATTGCTCCTTGTGGTGACAGCTCATGCCAGGGGATAGTGTTGGAGAGCTATGGCCACAGCTGGGGAAGGCAAGCAAAGCCTGCAGTGAGGGGCAAGTCAGGACAGCACTAGCCAGGCAGCATGTTGAGATGAATTCTCAAAGGTCTAAGCATGTTTTTTCCCATTTAAGTCTCTGCAACAGATTTGCCCGCTGTGTATGCTGTAAATAAATACTTCTGCTGGCATTTTACCTTACCCTTACTGAAATACCAGTGATTTCACAGTAGCTTACAGGTACTTCTTGTCCAAAAGGTGTAGCAAAGTGTGGTGAATCTGCAAGCTGGAGCTCTAGATCACCTTCAGAAATGCCCAAGCCCTTCAGGGCATTTTCCAGAGTATCCAAAGGGTACAGGAATGTGCCTCAAAGTAATTGCATGAGACAGTTTGAAAGATGGCGTGAGGGGTCAGAAGAAGAAATGTGCATGGTCTCTATCTAGTCCCTGCACATCCCAGAGAATTCAACATGTCAACAACATTTTACACAGAGATAAGCTGCAGCAGGAGGATTTCAGCCTCTTAGCATCAACATGTTGAGTTGAGCTGAAAGCAGAAAGAATACACCAAGTGTTTATTTTGAAAATGAAATTCTATCTGCCCACAGCCAGTTTTGCATTTGGTTTTCTGTTGACACAAAAGAGTCATTATTTGCTATTCTCTGGCTCCTATGGGCTTGCCACAAATCCATGTGTGCATGAAGCTCAGCACTACCAAGGGTTTCTTGACAGTAAGTCAGAAGAGCAATTATGTACTCAGAAGTTTTATAAGCGAGTGAGAAACCTCTCCCCATACTACTAATTCTCATGGACAATTATTTTGAGGTACTTGCCTTACTTAAGTACACTGTAAATATGACTTCTGAGAAAAAAATGCTGTATTTTAGCTCTAGGTCAGCCTGAGCCACACCATAGCTTGATTGTCAAAATAAACTTCTGAAAAGATCCCTGTGAACACAATTCTGCCAAGCAGTGCTGGTGCTGCAAGCCAGGCTTGGCTGAAGAAATGTGGATTACATCTGCCTCATTGAATCCTGTTATTATCATTATTACTTCACAGCTCATTTTTCCTTCCCAGCGCGAGGCTTTCCAAGCACAGGAATTCACTGAGCTCCTGGTAATTTGCCATGCATACTAACAAAGCTGGCATTTATCACAGCTTGTCGGAGAGACATTGCAGCCGCTGTGTTCCTGGCCCCTGCTCCAGCGTGAAAAGCCCCTGGCCTCACAGGCAGGTATGGCAAAGCCACACATTGAATATTGCATATTGTCACATTGCTTATTTCCCCCTTCCCCAAATCCTGTTACCTGCACCTTGCCTCTTTTCTCTTGCCCACCTGCTTTGGTGGGATGTGCCTGCTTAAGATAACCCTCTCCACAGCAGAGGCCAGCAGTCTGCTCTCCCCTCCCTGCTGCCCACTTTCCACGGACACAGCTCTGTTCTGCTGCTTGGGCTTTTCACCTGTTCCTACACCCTGTGATGGCAAATACTGGTCCTGTGACCCGATGCGCTGCTGGCACCAAAGGCAATGTAATACTGTAAAAACCCCATTTTTGACAAGCACCAGAAAGTTCTATTCATCATGTCCTACAGTGGGCATTCCCAGCAGCTACCAGCATTTGTGTAGGTTTATATAAAAAGGAAAACATGAAGTCACTGTCAGATCTGCCTTCTGGCTTGGCTGGCAAAGTTTGTGTGATGTTAATGTATAAATGAGCAGCCAAGCTTCTTGAAAGCTTCACCACCAGCTTCTTTAGCTCGTTTTTCCATTTATGAAACATAAGTTTTTGAAAGGTCATATTATCATAGGCTCTTGGTGTTTGCAGCACATCTAGTTCCACAGAGGTGGTATTTGGTTTGGCTGTGCCTGCCCATCACAGAGTTTGTTAATTCTTTTATTTTCTCCTGGCAGCATTAATGAACTAATGGCTCACCTTCGTACTTCTGGTGCTTTTGCATTAGTGTACTTTGGAAGGAACTACACAGCTCATAAAAAGTGTTAGAGAGAGCTAAACTAGTCATGAAAGAGATTACACACTCAAAATCAACTTACTCTTTCTTTGCCTCCTTAAAAGCTTTTTTAACGACCCCTGAAGACAAGGCAACCCTTCCCACTAACTTGCAATGTGTTGAGTTTCTTTTTGCGGCATCTAGTATTTGGGAACAAACACTCAAAACTAACATGTCCTGTTGCCCACACTTCACTCTTCTGCTGAGATGAAGAGTGAAGTGTGGGGAAAGACAATAATTATTAATATAGCAAATTTTATACAAGGACTAGTATCTACTAAGTATCACGAAAGTAAAACCTGACTCCAAAGAGTAACTATTCCCAGCTTTTCATTTGCACTGGTGAGTGAGTCTGCAGCTCCAAGGTCAGCCAGGGGGAAACTATAATAAATACAGGTAAGAATGAGCTGGTTTTATCCTGATAGGCATTAATAGAGCACCTAACAGCAAAATGTACTTTTGGGATAGAAGAGAAGGAGAAGCCTGGCAGTCTGGCTGGATTTACACACAATGCAACTTGGAACTGTAGATAGCCCTTGCTGCCACAAGGTAAATCTAGCTGGATTCATCCTCACTGGAGCCTAAGGCATGCAGAATAATAGATCTAAGAAAAAAAGAGGATCTAAGAAATGTTAATCAAGGTATATCTCCAACCCATTAAGCAAGTCTATTTCAAGCAGGAAGAACATCTATTCTGAGGACTGAAAATTGCTTTCAGACTTTTAGCCTTCATAGACTACTGTGGTTTTAGGCTTGAGGAACTTTAAGAAAGTCTACATCCAGTTTGAGATATTTACAAAATGTTTAACTTAGGAACTTGCAATTACTTTCAGATACATGTTGTACCTCTCAGGAATGACCAGCTGTCTCTCACACCCACCCCTGTCTTTCCCCATTCTATAAACTGTGACCAGAAAAGATGAAATTATAACAAACCTTCTGCTGGAAAGAAAAAAGGGTAAATTGAACTTGGGGAGTGTAATTTAACACAAATACTCTCAGCTCTGACATCCCTTTTGTAACACCAAAGCCAGAGAGCAGTGTTCCCAGCTCTCTGATGTTCAGCTTTCTCCCTCTGTAAAAAGGGATTAATAGAACTTACCTAACCCACAGACATGTTGAGACAATTTGTCTACCACGTTTTGAAGTCCGCATCTGAGAGATGCTTTACAAAAGCAGACTATTATTAAAAGCACAGTCCTTTTGGAAAAGCAGTTAAAAATACTAAGTTGCATATTCAAGTGTGTTCTATAGTCTTTTTTTCCCCCACTGCTGGTCTTCATTGAATATTTCTCTTATATTTTAAGAATGGCATGACTGCAAAACAAATAACATGTGCCTGAGAAATCTTCTTTCAAACAATACCAAATAATTGGGCAGATGAAACAGAAGGGTCTCGTGTCTCTCCTTCCTCATGAGGTGCAAGCCTAGAAGACAATAAAATGAAGCACCATAAATCACAGAAATCTGCATGGCATTGTCTCACTTGATGCTAACTGCAGAGAACACGCATTTTACAGTTTTTAGTCACCATCTCTGAGTGAGTAATGATCCATTTTGTTACTAAGGATCTCTGTTGGTGGCAAATTAATGTACATGGATTCATTAAGTATGTTTTTGTTTGAATGTGTGATTGTTTCTTTTCCCCCTCCTAGGGATGCAAACGCTGCTGTACATCACTGCAGTTCAAATCACTAGGGCTCTTCCAATCTTACAGGCACAGCTAGAAAATAAAAAATGTCATCAACTTATTTATTTATCTACACCGGTTAAAAATATATCAAAACAAACTTCTTTGTCACACAGGCCTGGTTTCTGATCTTAGGAAAAGCGTGAAGTTGGAGCATTTCCACAGAAGAAAATTATTCCTTACATCCCCTAGCAGAAGTGAGGATTTTGGTCCTCTGAAGATATTAAATATGTATGGAAGTCCCAGAGCAACCATCTCTTCCATGCATTGCTCCACCACTAGCCCAGGCCCCACTGGCTCCCGCTTGATGCTTTTCCAAACCAACAGCTGCCTCTCAGATACCATCTCTTCTCTGGCATCTTTCCACCTCATTTTCCCTGGCCATACACACTCAATTAGAGAGATCTTTACTTGGTGTTAGATAACTACAGGACCCACCTCCTACAAAGGAAAGCTAGAAAACATAATTGGTATATTTGCCCCCTCCTCCAAATTAATATTGAAAACATCATTCAAATAACCTCATGGTACAACCTAAAGAAACCACTCTGAAGCTATTTTAGGTTACTGTGTCTCTAACATGAATTTTACTTTTTTAAGTAATAAGATAAACCATTGCAATAATATAATGCATGGTCAAGCATAGCTTTGAATTTCCTGACTGAACTGTTACTAGCTTGTGTCAGAAATTCAGTACTATGTAAACAAAAAACAAAACAAAAGAAAACCAAAAATCAACCCAAAATGTCACCAAAACCCCCATTCAGCACACTTCCTATAAATCTTATAGTATATACTCTGAAGATCAAAACAGTTCCTTGCTTAAGTTTCTAATTACAAAGTTTTACAAGGTGCATTTCATTTACTTCAGAGACAAGAACAACTTCACTGGAGCCCTTCTGGTCTATCAACTGCATGAATTCCTGCAATTAGAGTTTTTTTCTTTTTACTAGACAAGACATGTTATGAATCCAACAGAAAAGGAGCAGTCCCAGCCCTAGTCAATACATTCATTTGATGCTTATGAAGCATGCCATTAATATTTTGAAATCTTTTGATCTTTTTAGTGAACAAAAGACAAATGACATCTCCCCATCAGCAACAATGTGAGACATCAAGCTTTTTAAATGCTGTTATTCCCCCATCCTCTGTTTCTTAGAATATCTTAACAGTAACCATATTGATGCATTTAAAATTACTAGGGAAAATAATTTCTTGGCTGTCACTGTGCCAAGTTTCACTGTGAAATATGTTTTTATAACTCCATTATGAAACTCTGGGAGTCAAGAGCAAAGAGCAAAACTAAATTGGGAGGGATATTGAGCTACAGTCACAGGCCAGCAAAGCAGTTCACTGTGGTTATAGTTCATCTGATCCTGCTCATTTGGGGTCTAGACAAAGGTATTAGCTGAAAGGCCAGCAAGAAGCAACAGGAAAGCAGCCTTCTTGGGAGACCAGAGCATCCGTATGTGCTTTCCTGTGCCTCATAGCTGCCTGCAAGCTAAGGTGAGGATTCTGAAGAGCAGCAACTGCAAATTTGTGATACTGCTCTATGGCCCAGACGTTTCCTTTCATGTAAAATTCAATGAGGTAAGATGTCGAGGAGTCAGCGGCTATGATATCGAGTGTTAAGTCCCACATGTGGTTTTAAGAATGTCACTGTCACTTGCTTTCTCAGGAAGGCTTATACACATTAGCAAAAACCAAACTGTTTCACTATGAAAAACATCTAAGTCACTGCTTGCCTAAACCCTATTATTTTTCACTTTAAGCTCCCCAAACAGTTGTCTTAGAATGTGATTGACATGTTACATTGAGATGCACAAGTGATTGTGAAAAATTTACTGTTTCTTGCTATATACTATTGCTTCATTATTTCTAGATGTTGAACTTGGACCAGCTAGGTAGAGTGAACAGATTTTCCAACAGGTAATTGACTTCAAAAGAAGGTCTGGAATAATTCTAGCTGGCTGTTACACCGGGAACGAGTCTTATTCCATTAATTAATCGTTTTGGGGAGCATTTTTCATTCTGAATAAACTCATTATTTTTAAACATATGACATTTAGCTGTATAAATAAGCTCTAGAACTGTGATTTAAAATATGTGCTAACTGCAATTTAAAATATGTGCTAACTGCAGACACGACATGCCATGGATAGCAGAGCCTCCTCTGCATTTTCTGGAGTGACTTTATCTACTGATTACAAAGAAACGGGGGCAGGGAAATGAACTGACTTGTGATTTCACCCACTTATTAACAGACTGTATTTACTTTCATGACTGTTGCATTTAAAGACACATGCAAAGGAGACGTCATTTGTGTATCCAGAGACGACCAAAGTGTACCCAATGAAAAAGAAGCATATCCAAAGAGGACAAAACCCAACCAAATCTGAAAAAAGATCCAATGAATTAGTCTTGATAATGCATAGATGCTCCCTCTGGTTCAACTGGACCCATTTAGCAAAAGTAATTCGAAGTTTTTTTCATTTTAAAAGCTGGTTTTGACAATAACAGCTTAGGTAGATATTTTCCAAATCTGGTTTTAACATCTGAAGATATTACTACCCATGTTGCTAACAAAAGGTTAAAATCTCCCAGCTAATTTTATCTCTAGTGGATTAAGATTTCTTATGAGCAGAGCTGAGTGGAAGTCTGCCTCTGATGGAGAAGCTGATTTAAAAAGATCATCCCACTAGCAAAACAAACACTGAGTGTCTGTTAACACCTTCTGGATGCAAGTCTAAAAAAACAGCCAAAGAAAAAATTTTTCATACAATCAACTATTAAAATATGCAACTCATTCCTGTCTAAGGGAATGGGATTAGTCCTAGTGCTGATTGCCACAAAATGTTGCCGTGGCAAGGAGTTTACGTTGTGTTCCAGAGACAAAATACATTGATGGAGGGTTGGTCCATTATTTCCTGGACCACAATGGTCCAGATGCTGAGGTTAGAGCCTCTGACTCCTGAAAGGACATAAAACGATACACCTTCTTTAAGCATTCACTACTAACCACAGTCACATATAGGGCATTATCCTGACCCAGCAGGACCATTTTCATCCTGCCAGGGTTGCTCTGCATTAGTTATTCAGAAGCACCAGTAAATGAATATTGGCTTTGGATTCAGTCTGGACCACTTGGCTTTTGTCATTTCTCTCTCCCTCTCCTTTTCTAGTCATCTTACAAAGGAAGACTTCATACCCAAACAGTCCCCCACACCTATCCAGGCTGAATTTGACTCAAGGCAACTCTGCTCCAAAAACCAGTCCCTGCCACCTCTAACAAAGAAGAAACACCATCAGTCACTGCACTATTAGTACCTCATTAGAAGTCACACAAGTACTTTCCATGCCTGGTACACTAACCCACAACAGACAGTAGCGTATGTGGTTGGCAAAGCATCAGACCCTTTATAGACTAGCAGACAGGCAAAGCACTTGATCCACCGGCTGCAAGTAGGCATGAAGCCATCAAAAATAAAAAGTCTCTGCTTCCTCATGTATTAATGCAATGCTCCAGAGTGTACAATTAAAACAAATATTATAATAATTATGTTTTTGTAGGGGTCCCATTTTAAAGCAGCGGGATTTTAGTAACATCTCTTCAACATCTCTACTCCATTCAGCTACAGACGAGGTACTAAACTGGGCCCAAGCCAGTAACAACAGCAGAGTTAGTCCCGCCTGGCAGTCCCAGCAGTCTGCTCCATCAGTTCCCACAAGCCTATTGAGCAACATATATAGGAAGGGAGCACAGCTGTAGCTCTGGCTGCACTTCACTCAGAAGGTATGCCTTCACCATTCCAAAGCATCCAGTGCTTTATTAAATCACTAACCAAAAAAAGAATGGGGAAAAAAGAGAAAGAACCCCAAATTCATTAAATTCATTTAAACATTTTTCAGTCATTGGGGAAGCTCCAGTCTGCATGACTACAAAAGGCAATGCATTTAACAGCCTTGCCAAGCAATTTGAATGTGTCAGTACAAGACGAAAATTCAAAGCTTTCCTACTTGAGCTATCAATCAAAGTGAAGCTAAAATTACAGCTTAACAAGCAGGTATACATGTTTTAGTTAGCAAATGAGGCAAGAAGGGCACATTATTTTTAGTTGCTGTGCTGAAGAAAAGAGTGAAAAATAGGAGGAAGAAAGGAAAAATTGTGTCTCTCAGTTTGGCTCAGGCTTCTGAAGTTTTAGCTAATATTGGCAGCGTTTGGATACAATACATCTCCGAATGGCACTCAATGAGTCTCTTGAACTGACTACTGCTGTGCATGTAATTGTATCATAATTTATTTTTTTTAAATGAGCTAGAAAAGAGCAACTGAACTCACCTCAAACATGCAAATTAATTGTCAGCTGTTTTATATTAGGTGAACCCATGGGGCCAGGATGATCATAAAACACTGCTTTCTCAAGTAGATGCTTACCAAAATCCAGTGTTCATCAACATGCATTTTCTCCTTGACTCTGAATGCCTTTCAGATGAGCCTACAGAGAACTTTCAAATTAGTACGACAAAATCTGGATCAACAATGAGCTGATTTTCTCTCTCAAATTCTGGAAACAAACTGCCCAAATACAGCCACAATTCATCTTCCCTAATACCACACAACAACATGACAGTTGCAGGACTGCTAGTAAGACCCTGGGCCTTTGGACCCAAAGTTAGCCACATTTCCATCCTCTGTATTATATCAGCAAAAGAGCTTCCCGTAACACTGGATGATGAAGACAGACATCTAATTTGTCTTGCAGGTACACTGAACTTATTGCTGAACTTATTAATGAAAATCACAAATATATTCCTACCTATAGGATCCTATATATTCCTAATAAGAAGCCTAAATTCCAGGAGGTTTATGGTTGTTATTGTGCGTGTTTCCTAAAGGCTGTTTGGTAAAAGTGCTCACCCATACAGCTTTAACTCTACCCTCGACATAAGCATAGCACCACAAACACAGTCACAATAGCATTAGGAGCAAACAAGTTCCTCTCAGCACTTCTTGAAATGTAGGAGACCATGACTGTGGATGACAGAACTCTGTCCTTACCTCAAATTTTGGCACATTCTGCTTCCAAAATCCAATCCTTTGCCTTGGCTAAGGCATATCCATCCATGACAGCATTGAATTCAGATCACAGAAGCTGGACATTTTTGCTAGAATTTGATTTAAAATAGAATTGTTCTGATAAACTGCTTATCATAAATAATGCAGGGTTGCCTTCTCAAAAAGTTGTGCAAAAACTTTTTTGCCAAATACAAAAGGTCACCTGTGAAATGTAAGCTGGTTTTAACAGTAAAACAATTCCTTTTTTGCTAATGTGCAGTGGGAAAGAAAGAAAAAGACTCAAGGGTGCTGCTCAATCCATTTTCAGAAAAACTAGCCAAACAAAATTGGAAGCAAAGGCTGGCATGTCTCATGATATCAAAATTTTCTGAATGCTGTTCTCATTGGTTTGATGAGTAGGGAGATGGGGAGGGAATCTCTTTTCTTTTTTGTAATTCTTTCCCCAAAAGGAATAATTTCCCAAAGGAATTATTTCATCATAAATTGCAGCTAGTAATTCACTGAAGAAGAAGAAAACAGTTGGTAGCAAACAATCAAGTTTCTGGCCCCAGAAAAGAATTGAAACAAGAAGCTTTTTTCTTTTGCTATTTAGCCCATTCTGGGGTGTGACTCATTAGTGCCTTCATGCCTCATCAGGATGTTTTGGTCAGTCTTTTAAGAATGATCTGATCCATTTTTCTGTTGCTTTCAGGACGTACACTGAATTTTCTTGCTGCTTATAGCACTCTCCTAAACATTGGAGGTGCTTCAGGTTCAAGACTCCACTTAGTGGAAAACAAGGTCACTAAGTCAAAAAGAACTGCTTCAGTGAGCTTTTGTTCCCCACCAGAAATCAACTCAAAATTTTCATTAAAGCAGAAGTTTGAATTTCTAAGCAGCTGCCATCCCACAGGTGTGAGCACATTCAGTAGGACAGAAGGTCCTGCTGGAGAGGGGCTGGAGTAAACAGTGGGCTGTGACCCCGAGCATAGAAAAAGGCCCCAGGTTGTGTTTGCAGAACAGATACATGGGCAGGTTGGATCGCTGCTCTGACAAGAGATGGTTTTGCTGAAGTTGCAGTATGTGCAGAAGAGTCTGGAAGTGGGATAAGGCCATTGTGTTTACCGACCTTGAAGGGCTTTTGATGGTTTCCAGTTCAGGGGTTGAGAGATTTCAGTCACAACTGGCAGGTCTCCCAGAAAAATTCGATTTGTCCAATGCATGTAAAATAATAAACAGGTCTTCTCTCCAGCCAAAGCAACCCATCAAGCAAACAGCATGGGCAAAACAGTTTGAGAATGAAGTCAGAGTTAGGAGTTGCTGAGGACTGGAAAAGTGACAGCTGAGAGCCAATTAAACTACCTTAAACAAAGTCAAAGATCTCTGTTATGCAAGTCCTTACCTCCAATCTATCCAAGCATCTTGTTTAGAATGTTTCATTATATTCTAAAACATGGTGAGTTCATAGCCTGGATAACAACTTTGACAGTGATTCTCACAGCTTCACGGTCTTTTGTCCTGTGTTGACTTCCTCTGTGAGGCAACAAAGTGAATGTAAGCAGGATCTGGGTACAGAAAAGGACAAAGAAGGGAAAGTGAGATGCAAATATTTGGTAGCTTGGAGAGAAGCAAGAGATGTGATGGTCAGAAAAAAAGAAAGGTCTGATACAGAAGAAAAAAGAAATCAGAAGAGGAGCAGGCTCTTGGAGATGACAAGAGCCCCCAAGATATGCTCTCACAAGATTCACAGGTGCTGCCTGGTGGCCTGAGAGCTATGCTGGTGAACATGTGTTTGGAGATGGATTAACCCAGGACACATCAGTGCCAGAGCGGAGCCTTCCCCA
>VYZX01021948.1:32920-46219 GCA_013401335.1 Brachypteracias leptosomus
TCCTGCATCTTACCTGCCCCAGCCACAGACATTAATAATAATTGTTGTGTGCATCTCCTCCACCATGTTTTGATAAACATAACACGGTGCCTGGAAAACTAAGAGATGAGGAAAACAAGTAATGTCATGCTATGCTCCACTGGGTCTTCCCCCTTAAAACAGAACATTACCAATAGCAGTTACAATGAATGCAAAAGAAAATTTGGGCAGCTGCTGTTTCCACTGCAACCAGGCTCATTTGTGGCCACTGAAAATATTACCTCTCAATAACACAAGAGCAGTTTTCTTGAAGTCATTCCAGTTGGAAATAGATCTGTCCCTCAGGAAAAAAACTACCATAAAACAGTGGGGAGTTTTTGACTCCCTGCCCTAGCTGGATTCTTACTATTGGATGTTTTCATGCACTCCAGAATAAGCACTTTTGCAACCAATTTCTTTAATATCGTGCAGTCTGGTACTCAGTGCTTCCTGCTCTCAGCACCTGCTTTCATTTTATTCCTTTTGCCAGACTGCAATCTCTTGGTTTGAATCAAGTTGACCACGATGGCTCTGTCCAGCCTGAAATTTTTGAGGAATACTTTCAGCAAAATAATTGGTCTGTTTCCAAAGCAGAAGCTGTTGTTTGTGATTTTATGTTTCTAAGATCCTTGCACAAGCAACTCTGAACCCCATGCTCTGGAGCAAGGACCTGATCTTTGACACTGACACAGCCTTTATATCTAAAGAGTAAAACCTCATATAAAAATTCCCCTAAATATAATCCATGGAGTGGGAGGAGAAAAAGAAAGTGCAAAACCAAACCCCTCCTTTAATAGTTTCACACGTGCTCAATAGAAGCTTCTAGCACAAATTCATGTCCCCAAACTTCACCTACATTTGGCACATTCCTGCTTTTTCCGATGCTCTGGTGGAAAAATACAGAGGATCTTGGGGGGTCTGTGTCCAACAGACAGCTAGGCAGAAAAGGAGGAGAGAGAGGGGGTGAAATTTTGCTTGTCAGAAGAAAACACTGTGCTACACGTACACACTGCAGAAACACACTAGATGTGTGTTCACCAAGTTGTACAAGCATGTGTAAAGTCAGTACCATGATTAGAATATGAAGCAATTAACAGTGTTTATCTCTCCCTGGTTCCACAATGTATTTCCAGCAACACAGGAGTTAAACAAGCATCAACTGAGCTGAAAACAGGGGTCAGTTGTTCAGATGTAAGACAATAAGCTACTGAGGGCATGTGCCCTGTGATCTGGACTTGGAGAGAACATAAGAAAGAAAAAAAGATATAATTGTACAAATTCAACAAGTTGTAGTACTTGGGCTTTTTTAATATGGTATAATCATTAACTGATGAGATTAACTTGAAGGCAAATTCCAGATGATGACAATGTAGGTAAAGAAATGAGAGCAGAGAAACATTTAGCCAGCAAAAGGAGAGAGGAATTTGCTCTGGAGAAGTACTCTGTTGGCCATGAAGGGTCAACCCGCTCTGGTGCACGCCTTTCAGACAGATACTTCTGGGAATCTGATGAGAAGTTGAGCATAGAAGTTGACCTCTAGAGGTCCCTTCCAGCCTAAAACATTCTATGATTCTATATAAGTGGGAGGTTACAGGGGCCATAGGTCAAGCTCCTTTGCCAGCCACTGGAAGAAGCAGGTTTCACATTTTGCTTTTAGAGTAAGCAAAAGGTCCTGGACAAAGAGGTTGAAGAGTCTTTGAACTGCCATACTAATATAGACAAATGACCCAATTGGTCTGCTCTCCTGGGAACATCTATCCTGAACTCCTAACTCTGTTTTAAGGGAATTTGACATCATTAATCCTGGATTAACTCTTTCTTTCCTCCACAGCTGCAAAAGGAAATTTCTGACCTCGGTGTGGTGATCAAGTAGAAAGCATCACTGCCCTCCACTCCCCATCACCAGTGGGCTCCTGTATAGTACCAGTGTCTCTTCCCACAATAAATCTCTCTTTCTCCTCTGCTTTTCCTGACCTAACAGTGAGCTGTTAACGGTACTTCGGTGGACTGTGACTAATCGGTTTGCGCACTACATTGTCACAAGAGGCACATGCAAGCCAGAAGAAGGGAAAAACAGTACTGATGGGTTGATAATCCCAACACAAACAGGAAAGATAGATTCATCTGTAAAAATACAATTGTTTGGAGCTGAACTCAGTAAAAATTTCTACTCTGGTTCACTCTTGTTTCTTCTATGATTTCACAGGTAAAAGTCCACTGTTTTTCAGAGACAACAGCAAAAAATACTTTGATGCCGTGCCCATTTTATGATGGCTATGAAGGAGGGAGGAGTAAGGGAGAACAATCTGGTAGGAACCATAGAATTATATGGAGCATAATAGATAGAGCTGCATAATAACTGATTGTTGGCTTGACAACTGTCCTGGAAAAATAGAAAGCAAGAAAGATTTACTTCAGGTTGGCCTAAACTTATTTTCTGGAAAACATTAGAATTTCAGTCCAGAATAGAAGCCTGGAGCTGACTTCCAAACTGTGGCTGCTGAGCAAAGCTGCTGTACTGTCAGTTTCTGGCTTCTTGCCTAATGGTCACAAGAAAGAATTTATATGGAAACCCAGTGCTAATACAAGTCATATTTTAAACATTTGATCAGCAATTAAATTTTGACTTCTCAAGAATTGACAACTAATTCACGCTCTGTCCCAACAAACTCAGGGTTATTGAAAACATTCTAGGCCAACAATACCAATAATGTTTTCTATCATGCTAAGAGTTATATTAAAAAGAAACCCATGCATAGCTGGGAACAAGAAACATATGTAGGTGATTTAGACACACACAATTGTTTGGGTGAGGTTTGGTTTGTTTTGTGATGTCTTCAATTACGAATCTGCAGGAGATCAGTGTAAGTATCAAAATCATCATAATGAAATACTTAACTTCCTAACTGGTTCAGGCAATGACCATGACAAGATGCTGCCACATCCAGTCTCTATTAAGAAACAAAATGGTAAGTAGTCATTACATCGCTTATCAGGCTGCAGCCTTCTCTTCTGAAACCAACTATCAGTATAAGTGAGAATGACTTGGCTGTTATGATCATGTATATAAAAGATCTGAACATTAAAATTTTATTTTGCTTTACTAATTGCAATCACTTGTCCTTCTACTGGCCTTGTCGCTTGAAGATCAAAACCTTATTAAAAACATTAGTCCCAGAGCACTCCAATAGGTGAAAGATATCATAAAATCCCTCTCCTCACTTCTGTAGTCAAGAAGCTCAAAGAAGACAGACAAGCTCTAATATTAATATGTTTGAACCTATGTGGCACATGGGCTACTTCCAAGGACTTCAACAAAAGATAAGCACATTGTGTGGTTTTGCATTATTTAAGCCTGATTCATCTCTTCCATGGTCGTAGAAATGACAACACAGTGCACAGTTTGGAGCTGAAAAACAAAAGCATCTGCCATCACACTGAATGACTCACTCTTACCAGAGTTTTGCTCACCCCTCTCAAGTTCTGTCAAGGGCTGAGCTCTGGAAAAGGAAATGTCGATTTCCTACATATTCCCTCCCATCCCGATTTCTTTATCCACCCATGTCCACCTGTCTTCTTCTACAAACAATTGTTCAGGCTGGTCTAGGAAAATAAGACTGTAAGACTGCAAATAGCCATACAACAAAATTAAAGTTTGCATTTTTTATCTGATACTATAAAATTCAAAATGAAGCCAGCAGAATCTTAAGGAATTAAGCACTTTCAGGAATGTGAATTACTGAATAAAGATGTATTTATACTAAACAGTGCTTCTAATCACTTCCTACTAATAAGGGTTTTCAACATTATTTCTGAAGTGTGACCTGCCTTAAAGGATACTCTGCACCACATGAGCAGTGGATGGCACGTATGCACACACACCTGTTTGTATCCATGTATGTCTTTAAGCACACACATGCTTTTGTGGAAAGGAACGATGATGAGACAGGAACAATCTGATGAAAGTGTGCAAACAAGCATCACACCAGCAGGGTGACAGCTTTGTACCTGCACATAGATACCAGTCCAGTAGTTCTATCCCACCTGGCAGTCTGCAAAGTGACAGTTTCAGTCTGACAAGACCATCTACCAAGAGTTGTGGTTGCACCCATACATCAATAAGCATTTTTCCTCTGGTAACAAAGCCTGGATTTGGTGCTCCTCTTTCTGTCAAGCCTGTGGGGCAACATTGCAGAGGAGTTGTGAGCCCAGGCTCAGCTCTCAGAGCCTAAGTCTCACTCCCAAAGCCCAGACCAAGTTACAGACAGCTATTAAAAAGTGCAGCAGTTTTTCCACTCACACACAGGACATAAAACATGTCAAGAGACATATCAGGGAGAGCCCAGGACACACTGCTTGAAAGTCTCTCTGAGATTGCCTGGCAAACATCTGCTCTCGCTTCCTCTTCCAAGTAGATAATAGGTTCATGGAGGGTTTGGCAAACACAACATCCCTGGTTAGACATTGGTACCATCAGTGTTATTTGTGACAGACATAGACTCTCAGGCCAGATTAGCCCCTGTCCAGTACCAAGGAGAAGAAGATAGCTTCCCTCACACAGGATGCATACAGCACTGGCTCGTTCCTGCCCAACGCTGTGCACCCTTGGCTGTCGTTAACTTCAGAGAGGACTGGAGGCATGCTTTTGTGCCACTTTAGTCTGAGCATGTGGGTTTTTAAAAGCCTTTGGGCCTGTTCTTCTACCTCTGAATTTTTCCTTATTGTAGGACTGAGAGTCTTAAGGAGTCTCTTGTTCTGCAGGTCAGCACCTGGACTGGTTCTCTACTGCTTTTATGTTCTTTGTACCACCAGCTTTCACCACCTTCTCAGTAAAGCTCAGTGCTATGTTTTCTTTGTTTCAGTGCAATCAGGGGTTCCTGCTTCTCCTCTTACCTTGGTCTTAACACAGCATAAGGAAAAGCAGAGTAGAGAGTGCATTAAGTGCACCGAGTACCCTGTTGGCCTTACATTCAATGCAATTTCTTCCTCTGTATGTCATTGTCCTGCTTTCATCCCCATCAGAAGTTTCCCCCAGCTACTCTCTTCCCCTCCATAGTGAGGGTGGAGACCTTCTTTAGGACAGGTGGGCTCTGTCCTGGGAATGCAAGAGAAAATAAGAGACAGCGAACAGCAAGAGGTATCCAGGAATCTGCTATAATGCTGAAGAAAATAAACAACAAACAGCAGAGGCTTTATAAAGAGCCATGTAACCGGACAGACTTGCCTACTGTGTTAATATTAGTGGTAAATAAACCCTTGAAAAGAAAACTTTAGGTTTGAAGACTATCATAGGCCAAATTCAGAAAAGCATTAGAGAATATTTGGTAACCTACCCCTCTTCCCTTTCTCCAAGTATGGCCCAAAGCCCAAGATTTAGGTGCTTCCTTAAAATTAAGATCACAGATTGGTTAACTTTTCAGAAATGCAAAAGAAGCACAGAGAAAGCCAGAGAAAAATTGTATATTGTGTATAGGTGGCAGTGAGAAAGGCTCAAAGCCCCAGGTGCTGCTGGGGAGATAACAGGGTAAGGATGCAGAAAACTAGTCAGATAGTGCTACAGTCCAACACAGGGGGAAAGTTTTTAAAGGGCTGGAAAAATAACAGCACAGAAAACTTGTTCCAGCACCCATCTCCTGTGCTTCCCACCTCCACTGGCAGTAGTCAGACTTATGCTCCTGCTGAGTTGAAGAGCCCAAACTGCCATCTGAACAGTTTCCAGCATGATGGGCAGATGCTGGAGGATGTCTTAATAAATAAATAAATAATTCATTAACTTTGGCTAATGCAACCAGATACGTGGTGTAGCAAGCCTTTTGCTTGCAATAAATATGACATGGCACCTGTTTAAATTACTTATATCAGGATCCAAATCCCAATGTGTTGCTAAACCAATTGCACTCTAAATGTAATGCTTAGGGACAAATTTTCCACACTAGATAAAGTTAAGAGTGGGGGAAAAAATCTGCATTGATCCCATGAAAAACTGTATGTTTATGTTCTCTCTAAAGGAGATATTTGTTTGTGTTTGGAGGGGCACAGCCTGAATCTCACTTCAGCCCAATTACAAAAGGGGGCTTTCAGTAACCAGGAGTACTGGGAACATTCATAGGCTGCTCTTTACAAAAAAAACCCTTTTGTGAACATTGACACTTAACTTTATCTTGATCTTTTTAGGACCTTCTTACATCTGAGCCTACTTGTTCACTCTGAATTGACCTATTGTTCAGTCAAGCAAAAGCAGGAGAGTAAACCATGCTCCTTCTCTGCAAAAAGAGAAAGTACACTCCCAGTTTGTTCAATGCAACAGAGGTAGTGGGATTCAGAACAATAAGCAGTATACAACCAGTGCTAAAATTTCTTCAGCTGCGCTATTTTTTAATTATTATTTTTAAAAAGAAGAGAACGTGATTTTCTAATTTCCAGCATCCACTTCAATATATAGCACAAAAACTTCTCAATAACTTTGAAGTTCTTTCCTGTCTAACACACTCTCACCTAGAGTGAAAGATACCTTTCTCATTCACATCTCTATCTCTGTTCTCTCTTTGCACTTCACAAGGTTCATTAAACTGTCCAGTTCATTGTGTATGTTGTATGACAGGTGTTTCTAGGGAAAGTCAAAATGACTTCATATGTGCCAGTCCTTCCAATAAGCACTTACGCTGTGTCAGCTTCAGGTGGTGTTGAGTTACATATTCTGCCAAGCCACAGATGGACAGAGCACACCTTCAGTCTATAATGGGTTTGCTTCTTGAATATCTTAGGACAGCTTTGGTCACCCATATCTGGTGCTAGGATAACATCAGAGTCTTAAGCAAATGCCTATCTATCCATCTCTTCAAGTAGCAGCTGACGAGTGCCAATGTACAACAGCTCATGAGATATTATATCTCCAAAACTTACATATTAACTCTGGACTCACATTATATTTTATTTCAGCAGTCCTTAGAATCATGTATAATTTTCCTAAATGACCTACCTGGAAGGACAAGGTAAAATTTTATATTCATAATCTTAATGAGTTAATGTGCTGCATTTTTACATTAATGGCAAGTTTGAAAAGGTCAAGACAAGGTAGGATTTTAGGAAATAATTGTTTAAAATAGTCTCTGAGTTATTATGTTTCATTTGTGTAAGATGGCTAGGCAAGAAGCTAGATTTTTACCTGATCTTCACATCAATACTTTGGTCTTCAGCTGCTATATGTGTTTCGTATACATTTATACATACACTTTATTCCAACAAAAATTATTCCATTATTGTGAGGTCATTTTTAAGTCACTTTTATTGATATTCCAATCTGAGGCCTGTAAATCAATGTCCTAGGAAAAGATCCAGTTTATGTTCTCTGTTTCTTTCTGCTTATGACAGGATGTCAATTACTTTAAGTCTTCAAATACTCAGTATTTGCACTAGGACTTGAATGGGTACTCTGATATATGGTTCACTGCACTGTACATCACATTGACTTTGTCAGCAGTTACTTACAAAGCCAGGCAAAACACCAACTGCAGTATCTAAGCTTTGTTTCACAGAAACCTGAAGTCCCTCTTAACTCTTGGGTTTGAATGAATGAATTCTACCCCTAGTGCAGCCTGGCATGTCTTTGGGCATCCACAAATTAAGCCTTTCTGTTCTGTACTAAAAATGATGCAGCCTACTTTCCTTCTCAGGACTCATCCCCACAATGTGGGACGGAACTATTCACTTTGTACTTTGATGATCTTCTTATAGTAAATTCCCAACGAGTGAAAAGTAAAACAACAGAAGCAAGCCAATGAAAGTATAACTATGCTCAACTTCAGCCAAATAACCTCTAGTCCAAAATAATTAAGGAATTCCCAATCAATGCTCCCCTGGTGCTGCAAATGGAAGTCAATAAATGAGGGCCATTAAAAGGATCAATAACAACATATAGGGAAGAGAATGACGTACATCATCACTTTGGTGAAATGTTCTTATGGTTCTCCCTAAGGCTTCTAAGACACACCTATATTGCTGGTACTGAAGACCCTGTAGTCTACGTTGCTCAAGATTTTATGAATAAGAAACCTGAAAAAAAAAAAATCTCTTCTCATCACTTGCCACAGGCAAGAAACATCTTAACTCCAGCAAAATCCACAGGACAGAAGCATTTGTGTATTTCATCACATCCATGAGCTATTTATTGCTCTGCCCAGGGAAGCCTGCCCTGGCCTCTAGTCTGTCACTGTGTTCAGTTTATCCAACAAGGGGTCACTTTAGCTCATTTCCTTGTTTTCATCATCTTTCCTTACTTGATGAAACTAAAGCAAAGTGACAGGCACATAGACACTAAACAGCACAACTGAGCTGGACCTCCAAAGGGCTCAGACCTTCCAATAATGCTCTTTTCATTTACTTTCAAGATGCAGCCACCTGAGAAGAAGCCCCCAAGTTTCACCATGTGTGTCCTTGGAGATGGTGCAGACTTTGCTTTTATACAGTCCAAAGCTGGAATCTGTACTAAGTGATGCTACAGGAACTGATGCTCATGACTCACAACTTCCCCACAGTATCAACAAGAACTCACCAGTCTGGTGACTCCAGCTGGCTGTGGCACTGGGCTTGGAAGGGGAAACTGGTTCTCAGATACGGGGCAATGCTGCCAGGTGAGGACCTCTCTGGGTCACCCAGAGGCTGGGCTCAATACCAGGTGGCTAACAGGGAGCCCATGTCTCATTCTGAATTATGGGGCCCCACCTTCTTCTGACCCTGTAAGGTTCAGGGGCTGGAATTAAAGCCTTCCTGCTCTTTGTACTTGCTATATATAGAAAGTTTTCAGAAGAGTTTTTGGCCAAATTCCAGAAAATGAATCCTATAAAGGCACCAGCTACTTGAGGTAGGAAAGAAACATCCCTGTGGTTACACAACTTCCTAAATTCCTGCAGACTATGGCTGGGAGGAAATGCGCAGGTGCTCATTTGTCCCTAACAATTTTCTCCTCACCTGCAATTATAAGCAATTTTTAGAATTTCTCTATACAAAGACAAATAAAGAACTCGAAAAAAATTAAAGTCTACTTATCTGTGCTGAGCTTCCTTAAATCTGTTCACCCCCACAGGGGAGATAAGCCATGACTGAGTTTGTCAGACTCTTGGAGATTTTGTGAGGTGAGAATGTGGAGAAGTACCATTTCTCAAGTAGAACCAAGCAAGATCAGACATTTTATTGCTGTAAATTGAGGAAGAGCCATTGATTTCAGTCAATAGCCAACAAACATGGAGTAAGTATTGTCACTGTCGTCCAGTCCATGAGTCATCTGCCATTATTACTCAAGGCCTGCACTGAGCTGAAAACAGATAGAACAATATGGAGAAAGCAATATGGGAAAAGAGGCAGAAAAATATGACACATGATCCTTTGCATTATGTTACATATGCTCATGTTGACTTCAAGGTGGCTTAGTGAAGCTTTGGCTGGGTAGGTTTCTGATCCCAGCAATAGCCCTCCTTCAGTATTAAGCACAATATAGACTCCATTATACTGCAGACTCTTGAACATGTATATAATTGTCCTAAGTTGAATAGACCTCCAACAGGCATTAAAAAGCACTTGATAACTAAAGTGCATACGACGCTCCACAGCCCACCACCTTCCAGTCATGCACTGACCATCCTGCCAACCATAAGCTTGGTTCCCAGCCCTTGCTTATGAGTCCCATGACTCCACATTTTTCAGCATACTGCTCACATTAATTTTACACTAACTTTCAGACCTATGCAAAGATGTTATGTGTTGAATCACTCACATTAATAGGGCCAACAGCACATGCAGCTGAAATTTTTTGTAAGCTTAGAAGAGTGTTTCTGCATCTGCTTGTCCTCTTAACCTTCTTCATTTCTTTATTTGCTCCAATTAAAATAATGAGTGAGACTTCCTCAGTCCCAACTCTGCAATTTTGATTACAGGACTGGGCTACACTGCCTTCACCAGCTTGCTCTATTGTCTGGATGAGGTCTGTTTATCTGCTCAGGGATCCTGTGTGCGACCTTGATACTTTGCTCCTTACCACTTTAACTTACATAATCTATAAAATCACAAATGGGAATGAAAAAAAGAAAAGGAGAAAAAAAAAAAAAGGAGATCTTTTTGAGACTTTTGAAGTAGCTGAAATATATCTTTCAAGAGGCAAACATTTTTTGCAGGAAGAAAAAACAAGAAATGAACAGTCAACTAACCAGGCACTGGCAAAGTGTGTACAAAGAATACCCATCTGAGCTGAATTTCATTTATTGGCGAGCTTTGTTTTTACTAAAGTGGAAAAAAAGGAACCTGAGAAAGAGTTAAGAATTTCCCCTTGTCTGATTACTGTTGACCTTCCATTAGTCACTGAAAATGAAATGGCTTGTAATGGGATCTTGTGGTTTCTATGGCTCTAGAAAAGCCATTTTTATGAGGTCGCAGCTTGATGACTCTGATGAGTCACACCTCATAAAAAAAAAAAAGGCAGATATGAAAGTGGCCAGTTCTAGCAGTTGGGGGGGATGTGAATGGGCCCCAGGGGCCTCCCTCACAAAGAAGCGCTGCCAAAGGCAGGGGAGAAGGTCATCCCTGGTCTCAGAAGGCCAGCTCAGAGCTTCTGAGGATGCTGACAGATCATGTGCACTTAGTGTTGGGGAGCACAAGCGGAGCCATGTTCACAAAAAGGGTGAGGAGGAAAAGAAACGCTGTTTCCCAGTGTGTGCTTGAATTTATTTACAAGCAACCATATCAGATAGCACAGCAGCCATCATAAAATTGTTTTTCTCTCTCTTACTATGATTTACTATGGCATCCACAATACATTATCCTAACACCCAGAAGAAAATCTAAAAATGTGAAAAGTCAACAACTGCTCTGCTGCCACCACCACCATCAAAACTATCTCAGAACCTCATGCTACCTGAAGGTTTTGGACAAGCAATACAATCTATATTGAATGTAGTGCATACATCAAATGATGTGATAACATTTACTTGTGGTTGCTCTAAGCTGAATGTGTCATCAGTACCTAGGTGAAATATTATTATTTTTCTAAAATAAATTTATTTCTCTGCTACTTTTGTGTAATATCTATTAAAAGATGATTTTTTTTTTTTTTAGGAGGAACTTAGTACAATAACACTCCAAGGATGAATGTGAAAGGGGCTTTGAACTATTTAACTATTATGGAAAACTTTAAATATTTTTATAAGAGTCAACCACTTGAACTCAATTCTGCTGATGACTGAAGCAGAGCAAACATACCTCCATCTTCAAGAATGGCAAGAAAATCCAAAGAACTACAGGCTAGTCAACCTCAACTCAATCCCAAGGAACATGATGAAGAAAACTGTCCTGGAAAGTATTTCCAAATGCATGAAGGGTAAGAGTGTGATTTAAAACAGTCAGCATAGATTTCTAAAGGGGAAATCTTGCTTGACCAACCTAATAGTCTTCTAGAGCACCATACACTTCCTTTGTATGTTTGAATTCAGTTTGGCACTTCTTACTTATCCATACAGGCCTCCTGCCAATTTTGTTTGATTTCCTAATCTTTGGGATGATTTCCTGAGCACCCCACCTCTCCTGGACACCTCTTCTCTCTGAGGCTGCATTCCATAGGATTCTTACAAGCACATGTTTGAAGAGGCTTCATTTTGCTCTCCTGAAATCCAGGGATGTGGTCTTGCTTTTTGTCCTGCTCCCTTCTCTTAGGACCTTCATCTCCACAGTCTCATGGTCTCTGCAGCCAAGGCTGCCTCCAACTTGACATAATGTCTCAAATCAGTTTTTCTTTGTTCATAGTATCATGTCCAACAAAGCACCTACTATTTTTCATACTTTGATCACTTGTTTGTACAGGATCATACTCAGGTGCTCAATACTGCTGTGGGTTGATGGGTATCTCCCTGTGAACATTATTTTGAGTTTGCAGCAGTGACTATGAAATCTGTTCTCACTAGTTACAGATGCCAGGAAGCCACAAGATGCATTGCTTTGTTTCCTGACTGTAGTCTTAAAATGAGACTTTTGACACAAATAACCACAATTGCAGTAATGTATCACCACTATTTGAAGCATGATGTTTAATAAAACCTCTGCCTGATATATCTTTATAATTATTCACACAAAAAATCAAATAAAAGTCTCTGATTCAGAAAAGCACTAAATATTCCCTTTAAAGGTCTTTTTCATACCGATCTGAGTTTGGTAAAATATTAAAGTTAGCATGCTCAAGCCCTCCACTTAATGTAAGGTTAATTCTCATAGAAGTTAGGATGAATGTTTGCAAATACAATTTTACAACCCTCATTCATCTTTACAGTGAGAGACTAAATGCTCTTTAAAATATCAGCTCTGCAACACTATCGACAGAAAGCAATAATTTCGGCTGCCTAACTGCAATAGCTAACAGAGCCTTCGTTTCCAAGGATGGGTGCTCACAGCTCTTCTTTTTTAAAGCTGTCTGAACTTGAGTTCCAAAAAACCAAAAGCCATGAAAACAAATAGCTTTGAAAAGCAGTCTGTAACTTCAGCGTTGCCTGATTTTTAACTGTTGAAAATTGGAACCTTAATGTTTTACTAACACATGTTTTTACATTTTCCCTAGAAACAGATGGAATAATGTTGCTCATGCTGTGCCAACACCACGTTGTTACATAATCTTTATTAAAATTGCTTGAAGGCAAAAAGCTGTATGCACAAAGGCAAGGGGTGGGGAAAGCTGGCAACTCTTTTAGGACTTTCAGAGTTGAGTTCTTTAACTCTCAGCCAGCTCTGTGCATCATTGAGAAATACTCACCTTCACCAAGGGTAGGGAAGCTGGGTACTGAGCAAACTGCATCCGCGAAACCCTTTCCCTGCCAAAGGTAGCCAAGACACCCAAATAAAAAGGGAGAAGGAAGAGGAGGAACATGTACAAAACGAAGAAAATCAAGCTTCACAAATTAAAGAAACAGAAGTGTGAGAGGAATTAGATTTAAAGGAAATAATAGAATTGGAGAATTAATATCTGCTTTTTAAAAAAAATCCAGAAAACCAAACCAAAACAAAATTTTTTCTTCTTTATCTTGCTAGAGATTAATCCCAGTTATGATAAATAGCATGTGGAGGAGATGGGCATCTGTGTGTGTGTATACATATATAAATACATTTTGAATATGTGCTTCTAAAGTATGATCCAAAGCCACTGAATTAGATGGAACAATTCCCATTTGGCTTTGGTGGATTTTGGATCAGGTTCCCAAACTTTGTAGATTCAGCTTTGAAAAAAAAAAAAAAAAAGGGGGGGGGGGGGGG
>VYZX01021948.1:47219-98052 GCA_013401335.1 Brachypteracias leptosomus
AAACAAAACCCCATAACTTTTAATCTTCCAGCCATGTAAATGCCTTCAATTAACTAGCATTGATTTCCCTTTGCCTATATTGAGAATTTTTATGTCCCAAAAGGAATCGGTATAAACATTTCCATGATAATCATAAAAGTCACTGAATAGAAAATAAAGTTTTCTGTTTCATTACCTTTTCTGTATGGTAATCAATTACAAAGGAAGAACAGTGCAGGCTTAATTAAGTAACGACATAAAAAGGAATTAAAAGCCACAGGGAATCTTTATTTTACTTATGTTAAAGCAGGGTCTGACTCCAGGCCTCACTGACTTGTTTGTACCATGTAATGGGGTTTAATTTCTGTGAATCGGTCTGTCAGCATTAGCTGATCATAATTACGAAAATGGGGTTAGAGAAAACAGAGCTACTGAAAACAGCTTTTACCAAGTATAACCTCCCCTCCTCTCTACTTTTCTCCAAATGGGATTATCTTGAGTTCTCAGCACATAGTAAAATAAAACTGAACCATTTGGCAAAACAGAGGTCCTTCCTTTGAAACACAAGATACAATTCAGGAAAACACTGAATGTTCTGTCCCAATTCAGCAAGTGCCTGAGCACATGCTCACCTTTAACCACTTGCTTAGATCTTCCACTGATTTCAGGTTTAGCATCTGCTGAAAAAAAGCTCTCTCTGTCTTTTAGAACTAAGTTCAAACTAAGTGGTGAGAGATTCATTTAAAAAGGAAATATGATTTTTTTTAGAACTTGAAAAAAAATAGCTGTGGGTTTGGTTTTGAGTTTCTTATTTTGAAGTCTGAGTTCTTATTTTAGTCAAATAACTCATGACTTCATTATAGACAGTTAGCTTCAGATCAGCGAAAACAAGACTCCTGGAGACATATGCAGTGTTAAATTTGTGCAGATAGCTGAATGTAAAATTTGAGGAACCGGCATCTTCAAGATGCTTTGTCAATTGAAAGCAGTTTTATGTGGATCTTGGATTCACATTTACACTGGTGCATACAGACAAGCAAAAATCATTACAGGAAAATTAGATACTCCACTGAAGACAACCGCTGAAGTCTTAGAGACTCCAATGAAGCCATGAGACCATCCACAACTTTTACACATGTTGGCTAGGACTCATAACCTCAAACCCCTGCAGTCTCATGGTCACTTGTCCCAGGCTAAGCAAGCCAATGTGTGTGTCACTGGGAATGACACCTAGAGGGGGAGCCACCCCACCAGTCACGGGGGTAGGCGGGGGTGGATTGTACCTCTGGCAGCACATGACATAGCAAAGAGATCAAAATGCCTTTTGATCTCCCCAGTCTTGTCTTGAACCCACAAGACACCTGTTCACTCTCAGCAGGGACCTCTGGCATCTCTATTCCCCCGTGGCTCATCATCCCCTCTGCAGCAGGGACTCTCAGGGCTCTGCACCCCTGCAGCCTTCCCACCCTCTACAGCCACCAACCAAGGAAGGCTTTAAGGCCAGGAAGCGCCAGCACTCCTGAGGTCCACCAAGCACTCCACATAGCTGCATAGATAAAAAGAGAGCCTGTCTCATCACCTTTCACAAGCAATAGGTACAACTGTACACCTCACCAAGAGTTGCCTTTCCAAAGGGCATGGGTTGAAAAATCACTCTCAGAAATCTGCGGAAAGATAATTCAGTATTGCTCATAAATCAGGCCACTCCATTTCCCTGCCAAGATATTCAACAAATTTATTTTTTGGGCTGCTCATTTTTCATTCCTTCAGGCTATGTTTAACCAAGTAATCTCCCCATAAATCCCGGCTCCTGATGCCATTCACAATGCAGTGGATCTCGTTTAGAAATTCTTAGAATCGGTGCATTCCTGCTGCATGACAACCCTCCAACCTCTTCCTTTTCGAAAGAAGCAAAATGGAAACCAGTCCTTCTCCAAGTTTATCAGAAGGGCAGCCAAACACTGATGTCATACAGTAAGATCTTGAACTGGGAACTAGGCAGCTATTTTAATCAGTGGGCTTATTTCATGTCTGTCAAGGGCAGTACATTTGGAACTGGACAAGCTGTTTCTTCGCTGCACCCTTCATCAAAAAAAATGACCCAAACACAGCATTTCTCAGATGGACTCATGCATTTTGGCAAACCCCCTTGAAAGAGACTTTAGACAACACACTAGTTATCAACAGGGCCGGGATTTAAAAAGTGCAAAGAAATGTCCATGCAAAGTAGAGCTGGAGTGATCATTGCTGTTTAATCAATCATAGCTATTTAATCATGCCTTCTAGGTGCCATCAGATTGAGTGAATCACTCAGGTCAAGGCATCAAAATAAAACAAGTTCTTTTATCACTGCTTATCTGCCCAGAGTAAAGTGTATGTGAAAATGACATAAGTGATGATTTCTGAGCAACTGACAGTACACAGAGGAGGAAAGTTCTGCTGCACCAAGACAGAGCATGAACCAGAGAGAAGAAAGAGCTTCTTTAAGGTACCACTTCCCAGCCACACCACCATGCAGTAGTACAGCAGGCTGCCAGCATTTTCAGAAGACCATAGTCCCCTCTTCGGGCATCAAAACAAGAAGAAGGATTTTGGAAAGAGCTTGCCTCCAAACTATCTGTCCTTACCACAATGTAAAGATAAGAACAACTGGGTGGAGATCAGTCTCTACTTAAAACCAAACTTTAGTATAGTTATTTAAACAGGAATGGAGCAGATACAAAACCAGGATCCTTAGTGAGTGTTGGCAGTGTAAAGGGTCTGCAGCATCTGCAGAGATGACAGGTTTGTCCAGTTCCAGCTAGGGCAGTAAGAAAAGTCATCCCATGCCTCACTGCTTGGCTAGAAACACTAGAAAAGTGGATTTAAGCATGAGGGGGGAAAAAAAAAAAAGGGCTGCTACAACATTTGATTGCAAGCAGTTTTCTTTCTTTTTAATCAGTCATTTGCATGACAAAGGGATTCAAAGATGAAGGCATTACTAACCATCATGTTCCAGTCATCTGAGTCAAAGATACCAGGAACATCACCTCATCAGTCTCAGTCTGCCATACATAGGCCTTGTGTCACCAGCTGGAGCTGTGGGCTACAGCAGCAAGAGAAGATGTCTGTGCTATGATCACCAAAGACCTCTGTAGTCCTTGCACTGCATGCATGGACTACAGCTTGACTGCTGCAGCTTGGGTCACAGAGCTGCCTCCAAATGTCAAAGTGAAGCACAAGTACTTAACACTATTATCATCTTCATCCCCTCACTAGTAGCTGGGGAGCTTGGACTTGGGACCTCCTGCAATCAAAAATCTAGTGTCTAAGAGCCTTTTGTATTTGCATTCTATCGATAGTAAGGCAGTGAGAGGAAGGACCACCCTCTGCATTCAGGCCAGCAGACTGTCTGATCCTTAGGCAAACTGAAATCCTCTATATAAGTTAGGAGTTTGTGTCTTGGATATGCCAGTGAACCATCTGCTTAGTAAGGCCGAAATAAAATTACCTGTTCATTCATCACACAGCCACTGCAGCCCTGAGACTACTCCAGCCTTACCCACCACAACTCTTCAGGGTGTCCCACACTACTCACTGCTCAGGGATCACTGTGGAGGGAAAATTGCAGGTCAACAACCAGACAGAAAATGCGGGAGAATTAAAGAAAAAAGCAAACATAGGCCCCCCCTCCCCCCCAAAAAAAAACCCCCAAACCAAACCCACAAACAAACCAAACCCTACACCCTCTACTCTTATCACAAGCCACCACATGCTCTTTAAGAGCCAATCACAAATCCCAGAGTAAAATGCCTTGATGACCCCCAGAAGCTAGTCTTGCTCTAGGGCGCCGAGAACAACAAAAAATCTACCTGCTACCCTGAGCTGAAGAGGAAGTCCCATCCTGACATGCTTACCAATGTCACTGGGAGCATGACAATCTGACAGGCTGGCAAAGCAGCTCCCCTGTCCTCTCCTGTGCAGTATCATCCCCATCTTTCCCCTGAAGGGGAGGGGCAGCATTGTACCTTGCCATCCCTTTGCCTGATCTACTGTAGCACAAGTTTCAAACCTGGATTGTCCCTGGAGTCTGTTCAGCAGAGTCCTGGCCCTGACCTCTTGGAAGGCTGCAATGCAAACCTGTACTACTTCTGCTGGTTTAACATCCTTCCTCTCCTCTGCTCCCTCTCCTTTTCCTGTATATTAGCTCCATTCCTCTCACCATCTGTTTCTCACTTTGCAGCTCTGTCTTTCCTTTATCTCACTCCCCATACCTCATCTTGCTTTTTGCCCTCTTAGCACACATGGTCACAGTTTTGTAGTCACAGGAGTGACCCTTTGTTGCCAGATCTTGTCCACATAGAAGCGCAACATGGAGTGACACCTACATTTCAGCGACATGTTTTACTGCAGCTGCAAACTACACTTTCAAGATTAAGAACTGGGGTTCTAACTGCTTCCTCCAACACCAATCAAACCTGAAGTTATTTTAAAAATAGTATTTTGCTGGAAAGAGATATAATGCAAGCTAGCAAAATACCATTTCCTCCATTAATGCCTGTGGAGTTACAACATTCTTGCCATAATCTGCCTGCAGATGTAAAGTAGGTATTGAGAAAGAGCTCAGAGACTCAAAAGAATCAGGAAATGACCACTTTCTGGGGTACAGAGTCAGCTTGTTTTGTACAAGCTGTCTGGCTTACTAAGACAGACTTGTCTTAGACTTGCCAGCCAAGCGCTATGAACTACTGATGTATGTCTGGAAAATATTTATGATAAAAATTAGAGTTGCATAAAGAATAGCAAGTAGCTGATCCAGCTGGCATGCAAATTGGGCACAATGTTTATCAGCACAAATATGTTCATTGGCACTACCACCTAGTCCCTCTGAAGCACAGTAGGTATTGAAGGATCTCCATGACCATTAAGCAGCTGAGTTTCCTGCAGTCCCAATAATAAATGCGATCCCTATTTTAAGTGAAACAGGAGCGGATGTTTAACCATCTATCATACCATTTGACACAGCAACATCAGTGCACTCTGAGATGAAGTGAGGCACTTAAAGCCTTTGACTTCAACTGGTATTATATAAAACAGTGCAACACCTCAGGACTTCATTGAGCCCTTGGTGCTGGGGAGAAGAATGTGCAGGAAAATCAACATTATTGGAAAACAGAGCAACTGGGCATCATTATAAAGGTATGGTGCACACTTTCTGACATTGTTCCTTTGCCTAAGCAAGCTCTGGAGGTTTCTGGAGGTTACTGGAGACACCCTGTAGCAGAGGCAAGTCACATTGTAAAAGGGACCTCCCCAGACCAGTACATTCATGGCAACACCAGCCTGTGCTGAGTGGGTACTACACAGATGCAAAAGGCTGGAGGTAAATGGAGGGGACAATGGCCCTGGGACAGGGAAGTTTCATGGGGACATGGCAGTCTAGGTGCTCTACTGAAACTGATCTCCTGCACACAAGAAGAGGAGGAGGATGGAGACCCACCTCTGAGAGGTGTTCAGTGGGCAATGATGGGTTTAAAAACAAAGCAATGCCACCAGGTACTGCTGGGTCCACATGTTCTGTGGCTCTGCCTGTGCCATTGGGGCTCCCTGGTGCATCCTGGACTGCTTTCTGGGATGAGTCCTCTGCTACCCACAAAAACTGCTGAGCTCCCACTGCTCTCAATTTTCCTCTCTACACAGCCACCTGTTCTCACAGAACTCAAGGAGCTGAATGTTTTTCTCTTGTCTTAAGAGAGGCCAAAGGACAGACCAATGCAGCATAACCAGACAAACTCATAATTCCTTGGGAAACCAGGCTAGTAACAGCCTGGTAAGCACTCATAGTCTTCCATGGCTTTTGAATAAAATAATTAATCTAGGAAATGCTGTATTGGAACACACCTTAATGTCACTGTGGGAAAAGAAACGAGCTTCCAACCATCTTCCACATTACCAGGGAAAGACTGAAGGCAACATCTAGTGAAATAAAGAACAATCAGAATCTGCTTTAGCATCTGCCACTACCAGAAATGTCCTGAGACCCACTCTGCCAGCAAAGCAGACTATGAGTCATACCACCAAAAAGTAAGATTTGGCTCTAAATCCATAAACACTGTTGTGTTCGGTTCCTTGAATGGTAAGGCTTGTTAGTGTCTCCTGGTTCCTTGTGGCGCCCCCCACTCCCGTAATAAATCACAAGGAAAACCTCCCTGGCCATCTGATTTCATACAAATGTTACTTCTTTATCTAGGCATAGCTTGGCCAGCTTTGGGATCCAAGACAGGCTTTGTGACCACCCTGCCCAGGCTTTCTAGAAATGACTTTGTTCCAGTGCAGGTCACTCAAACTGTGGGATAACTGGAAACATTAGTGCTTATTAGTTTTCTTTTTCAGTGTTGAGTGTCTTTTCAATATTGACTGACAGAGTGACTTTTAAAGGAATAATTGCTTCCAGATGTAATGTATATTTTGCTCTGAAGGAATACTGCAATCTTTGTTAAGGTTACAGAGCTAGAAAAACTGTTTTCCCCTGAGCGGCTCTCTTGAGAAGAATTGGGAACACTATATGTTCCATGTGGGTCCTACAAATGCAGGTAAGAGTTAGATGCAAGGTCTCTGAAAAACACGCTTGGTTGGTACGACACTTCGTGAAGCTGAAATGTTGAGTGTACATCCGTGACACAATTTTTGGTTTGCTCTGTAGGAAGAATATTCTGTTGGGGTATTTGCAGTAAGGCCCAGTCAAAATCAGACATTCCTAGAAGGCCTAGATCTCCCATCTTACAGGAAGATCCTTGAACTAGATGCAAACACACTTCTGATGATGCCAAGTCCTCTTTGACTTCACTGTGAAAAGACTGGGAAAGATAGAAGTTCTTGAAAAAGAGGCCCAGGGGTAAAAATAAAACTCTGCCACTAAGGACATACTCAATCTTGACTAGTCTTAATTGCAATTCTTCTTCAGTCAGCTAATTTCTGGGCTTTCACTCCTAAAATGTGTATATTTATCAGCGTAAGATAAAGAATTTATATAAAACAGTTCAAAGGTAAGGTCATAGCACAGAAGAAATACAATTTTATCCCTTCTGGTAATCAGTAGTTACATTATCCAAACTTTAAGAGCATGCTCTAAATTATTCCTAAGCAGCTTCAAAGTTGCATCTGTTTAGGTGCTGTGCTTATAAGATCTGTGCTCTGTCTACTACCTAGTGAAGATTCCTGAATCTGTTATCCTAAATTTCCAGTTCCAGAAGGCATTATTTCCATAAACAGAACCACTTGTTGAAAGGTAGATATGTTCTACACATCTAGCACAACATAAGCGTGAACAAGATTTCATGAGAAGCTTAAGTGGAAAGAAAGGTAGGAAGAGATCACCTGCTCCAGGCATGTTAAGAAAGCATGTTTTGGACACAGACAGATCAGCTAAAACCCTCATACAAAGACAAAAATGACTGATGAAAACAGAATAGTTGTATTTTGTTGTCTGTCAAGTCCCGCAGGTTTGCTTATTTGCAAGGAAACTTTGTGTGGCACTCAACTAGGGTTGCTGCAAGTTGCTGGAAAATGTTGAGTGGCTCAAAGTGAAATGTGGCAGCTTTGGGGAAAAAAATTAGTCTGTAAGTTGATAAGAAAGCTTTAGTAAGGTTTAAACACACTATTCCGTCATTTCTGCAATTTTCTATTTTAAAAACTTTTTTTTAATTCTATGAAATACAGTGGAATCCACTATGCATCATTTGATTAGCAAGATTTATGAAGTTTTCCGGGGTTTTTCCATTGTGTATCGAGAAAAAATGTGAAATTACAAACCTCCCCACAAAGTGAAAAATTAAATGATCTCATTGCTCTGCAACTAAGAGTGGGCGGTATTGAAAACTAGTGTCTTAATAGCACAGGACAAGACTGACAGAACTAAAAAAAGGGCTAGGAAAAGATATAGCTAGAAATAAACTGCCCTCTGCAACTGAGTACTCCATAATAGGTAGAAAAATATGTTCATTTTCCTACCACAATAGATTATACAGAACACCATCATTTTGTGTACAACACCTACTTCAAAATGGCCCAAGAAGCTGTAATACCTAAAACGAGAAAGCTGCCAAACTTGTGTCTATGTTCAGCAAAACTTCAAATTTCATTCTAATACTATAGCATGGGAACAGTTAGTAAATATATGCTAAAATATATTGAATAATGCAAGGAAACACAGGCTTAATTTAAAAGCTTAACTGAGTAAGTCCCAAAGACATCCAGGAGAGTTTAAATCTGTGTTTAAGAGTTTTCTTGAATAGGGTCAATTAATTTTAGTTGGGGGCATACAAAGCTGAAGCTTCAGAACTTATAATATTGATGGAAGCAGGCTGTAGTCACCAAATCTTCATCCCTAAATGCATTAGTATTTGTCCCTCTGAACACTAAACAACTAAAATATTAATAGATTTTGAGAGAGGATATGCTAAACATTCAACTAGTTGACTGTATCAAAGAATTATTGCAGATGGTGGTAATGCCACCTGTTATCACAAGCTGCCTGGTACGTCCCATCACGTCCTCCTATTTTCAGATGTTTATAATTTTGTCAAGATATAGTCAATTTTTTTGATACCATGACTGATCCAATTAGATATTTCTTTGCAATCAACAAAGACCTCTCAGTCATCACCAAGACAAGATTCTGAAATGCACTGTTTTGCTTAGGTTGAAGTTGTCCACAATGTTACCCATTTTGCTGAAAAGTCCTATTGCTTCCAAAATATTAAAACTTGGGACTGTGATTTGGCACAGACTACCACAGTGAGGAATGCCCCTTTTTGGCATCACCACAAACATCATCCCAAACCTGATCAGGCCCTGAGCCTGGTAAAAAGCGACCACAGCTCACACAGGTCTGAGAGGCTCTTGTCTCAGAGTGCAGGGCTGAATTTCCTGACATTCAGCTGCAGTGGCGCATTGCACAGCTCTTCTGTGGCTATACTGTAGCCACAGGCTACATCGTGATGCACAATATAAGGGACTGAAATTACACTGGTCATAATTTAATCTGATTCTTTTCATTCTGATATCCCTTAGTGCTTGGGTGCTTACCTATATGATCTTTAGGTTCTTTATATTAGGACATGGTATGAAGAACATCAAGCCACCTGCCACAAAGCCTTCACACAGAAGTATTTAAAAAAAAAAAAAAAAATCACCATGCCACCAAAATGCTCCTCTATTTCCATTTTAACTAAAAGCAATGTAAGTGTAAAAAATAGTCTGCAAAGAGAAAAATTAGTTTTCTTTTCCTTAACAGTCAAAGGAAATACACATCAGGACAACTCACACTGACCATGGGTCACACTTCTATAAATAGGCACTTGCTCCACATCAGGGATGCTTCCATAGGTGCCTAGGCACAAGCAGTGTCAGGAGAGACTATGCTCAGCACCGGGGATACACATTGCTTTTGCACATTTTAAATAATCCTCCTTACTATTTATTGAAAGCTGCATTCACAGGTGTTATTGCAGCAGTTGGAAGAGGCACTATGTAAAGATCCAATTCAAATCAATGGTTATGCTCATTTTAAAAGTAAGCCTTCACATTAAAAGGACAAAGTCTTGACAGTGCCCAAATCTTGCAACATGACTAATTTCAAGTGGCAGAGATCCGATGAGATCTGATATTTCACAAGATTTCCCAACCACATGCCTCCCAGCTTGAGAAGCAATTCAGAACCACAGAATCCAGCTTCTAAGATACAACGTGGACTAATCTCTATTTTAATCCTCCCTTCTCTTCTGCTTGGTATTACAAAATACAAGATTTGGCTTTGAAGCTTCTGACTTTATAACTTTTAAGTTTAAAGCTGCTATCTCTTGGTTCAGTCGAGAATGAAGCACTTAATGACCTTACCTGGCAATTAGCTTTACCAGCTCTCTGACTTGCATGATGAATGAGGCATTCCCCTGCCCATCCCACGTGGATCAGCAGTGCTGGCAGCTGGTGGAGAGCAGAGATCACTGTCCTTCAGGGATGAAGTCCTTCTGGGATCTCACTCTTTCCAGAGTCCTCTTCTCACTGCACCAGAACATCTCAGAAATGCTCTAAACCTGCCTTTGCTATGATAGAAGCAGTGGTTTGAGCACTGCAAGACAGCCAGGTCAAACCATTGACAGTGTCAACATTCACACCTGTTAAAATGAACAATACTGAGTTCTGAATGCTGGCACTCCATACTCCAGATCAAGGCTGATGGAACATCTTTAAGTATGCTTTGGTACAGTATAATAGCAACTTGTTTTGATTGAGTTAGTTTTGCAATTACATCTTTTTTTATATGATGCAGGACACAACGGGACTTCAAAAATCTGTTGATGCCTCTAAGCTTTTCTGCAACACAGTACATCATGTTGTGGAGGAGCATAGCAGTCCCAAGGACGTGCCAGTGATTCAGTGCACAGTACTCTGAGCAAACATGCCCAGGGGATGAGACATACCCATGGTCTGACAACACCCCCACCCCTGCAGCACTCTGCTGCAAGGCTAGTTTCCCTGAGGACATAGCAAATGACATTTCCTGCAAGTATCTTCAGATTCTCCTCAGGGCAGGGATCACTTCTTCTAGCATATCTCATACAACAGAGGTTTCTGAACCCAAGACAGAGCCCTAGTTTGTCTTCCCTGCCTAGTTTGGCAGCCCCCTTGGAAATTAGTGGCAGGGAGAGAAGCTTGCTTTTCCTGACACCATCCAGCTGACAAAACCAGTATTCCCTCCAAACTGCTACTACAGCCCTGCCTGGCCCCAAGACCATGAGGCAGGAGTCCTGGAGGCAGCAGCCTGCCTCTGTTTCATCCCCTGAGCAACACTGCAGCTAAAGGTGGTGTGAGCAACTGGGGCAGAGGTGGGAAGTAAATCTGTGACCCTGTAGGAGAAGGCCGTGTCATCAGGAACATAGAATATCTCAGCTGGAAGGGACCTACAACGATAATCTAGTTCAACTGCCTGACCAAACAAACTGCCTGATGTACAAAATATTAAGCAGCGGCTTCATTTCTGATATTTCCTCACTTTTAAGTCTCAGAACTTTCAGCCAAATTTACTCAAAACATAAGTTTGCATGTGTAATTTATTAGATTATTTGCAGTCTTTCTTGCTGCTGGAGGGTGAACACAATGTCCTTATACCCTGATGCTTATAAATTATTAAGGACACAGCAGAAATCTTCATTAAAAACTGCTGCCTTTTCCACGAATGATTTCTAACCTTTTCCAGGACAGCTGCACAAGTTAATATTAAAAAATAAAAAATAAAAAATAAGGTGCTGTGCGTGGCCCCAGCAGAGAGGGTAGAGCCTCAGTGCCAGCCTGTCTGAAAGACCCAGGTCTCCTTGATGCCAGTGCCTGTAACAGTGGACCACCAGCTCAGCTAAAAGGATGCAGGGACTTACCAGTCTGGCCACAGAGAGGACACAGGTGGTGCAACAGGGAGACTCCTGCACCCAAAGTTTGGGGTGGTTGAGGAAGCACAGCATGGCTAGAGCTGAAGGTGCTGATCCCCTCAACCACCTCCACCCTCTCGTTAGCATCTTTCCCTCACCTGCAGGTGATAGGGAGAGGTAACGATGGGCATCTGAGGAAAACAGTTAGTCATGCCCAAAAGGAGCAAGCTGCTGGGCAGCAGTTTCAATAAACTGACTTACAAAAAAGAAAAAAAACCCTAGAAAGGGCCAGTATTAAGACCCCAGTGTCAAAAACACCTGTTCCCCCTCTAATGGTACAGCCACACACACACTTCTCCTCTTGCTTTGTCTTTTGTCCTGTAGATCAATTCATCACCTCTATCTGCTTCAAACCAAATGTGCTGAGTAAACATGAAGATTATTAGAAAAATTCTTTTTCCCCTAGAGCAAATTAGACAGCTGGAGGTTACATTTCTTTTGAACAAGCCGTTACCAGGCATAATGTAAAGCAGTTGGCTGCACACACAGACACACAATGTTTTGCTGGGTTGATACAGCAAAATCAAGGGACTTGTGTCTTGCACCCAGCTGCAAATGCTGGAGAGGCTCCTGAATGCCACCAATTTTTATGGCAACCGTCACACCAGAAGAGCTGATCTTCCCAGACAGTAGAAGTGCACAATTAGATCACATTAAACATTGAGAAAATATCACAGTGATTCCACATGCCAACTGAAAGTGAGTAACACTGTAAAACAGCTCCTAGATGGCAAAAGCCATCACAGTATCAGTACATGTTTCCAGCTAAGAGTTTACGGATGAAGTCCACAGGTGCAGGAGTGTAAGCAATCACCCAAGCAGAGGGAGTCCTAATGTTTTCCCACGAGGTGTTGAAACAAGACAGCCAAGCACCGTGTACGGGTGTTTCATCCTCCCTGGGAAGTTGCCACTACCTTTGCATTCACAGAAGCAGAAGGGTTGGGCATCCCTCTCCTTCACTGCTCATCTTGATGCATCCCCTAGGTTTCCTTTAGGGTCTGAATGAATAAACTGAAGCAGTGCTGTTTGCAGCTGAGGCTTCAGACTTGGGTGGGGTGCTTTTTTCTGTGTACAGCACCAAGTATAGTGGCCAGATCTCATAGCCTACCAAAGTAAGGAAAGCATTTGTAACATCTTTGTCGTTGCACCCAGACACTACCAAGCATATCCTTGGCCAGAGGTGAACTAGTGATAAAAGCACAGGCCACTCTGCTTACAGAAAGCCTTTTGCATCCTGTCAGCATCACCTAATTATGCTCAGTCAATTTCAGTCTTGCAAAGCTGAAATGGAAGATTGTCATTTTGGCCATCTAGTGTCACAGGTAACAGACACTCTGTTGCACATTTGGTGCCCACCACAAAGTAATTGCACTGAAAGACTTCTCTGCCGCTGCCACACCAGTGGTAATTACTTAAAACATTAATAAAAAGGCTCTGTGTAGGACCTCAAAGAGAAGCCAATGCTGCATGGGGAAAAAGCACACCAAAACCACTTTTGTAGAAAGTATCAGTGTGTGCATTTTACTCCAATGTACCTTGAAGTTACTTGTGGAGTCTGTTGATTACGAAAAACATGCTTAATTTTGCCTTTGATCAAATACATGCCCATGATGCAGCAGCAAGCAGAATACCTCAGAGAAATGTCACAGTTTTGGGGATGGTGAGTGGGCAGCACAGCTCTCTCAGCACATGAATTAACACCACCATTCTTTGAAAGTTTCCATTTTTCCATTTCTTCACCATGTTTTTTTGGTAGAAACACTAGCTGTCATGATCAACACTCCTGTTTCAACCTTTCCTCTGGGTGCATCCTCATAGAGCATTCCCTTGGTTCACTCCCAAGACTATTATTAACACTTTCAGGTCAGCAGCTGAAAAGTGCCCTTTAGCCCAGGCCAAAAGAAGCATCTCATTCCAAAAGCAGACACCAGAAAGGTGCAGCCAGAGGTGCACGCAGGAAGCACCCTCCTGAAGCTTTGCTCCTGCGGCAGCACCTGTGACCAGGCTCTGAAAGCAAGGCCGTGCATCAGTACATACTAAGAACCAAGTCGACCACTTCGAGGAAACAACCAAACTCCAGAATATTTTGAATTAGGAAGCTTAATTCAGGCTTCAGCCCAGAGCAAATTAAAGTTGCTCAACTTATGTCACCCTCATCAATCAGATTTGATCAGGTCTGTTGTGGCACAAGACCACGACGCTGTATTTCACCTGCAAGGAGGATGCTGGCAGCTGAACTCCCACGAGAACTTTTTCTCTACTGCCTGCTGCCACGGCAGTGTCAGGCAAAGCCACTTCCGCTGGCAATGCTGGGGTGATGCTGAGCAGGGAGAGCGTCTAGGAGGGAGCAGGGAGCGGGAGCGGGATCGGGAGGAGGGGTGCAGCGGCGGGGATGCGGTGCCGTTGACAGAGCTGTGTAAGCTCCCTCTCGCGGCTGCTCCGCATGCTGCTGGAAAGGTGTAGAGGGCTCCCAGAGCTGGCATCTGTGCCCTCAAAACTGGGCCAAACCAAGATGGCCTGGCTCCGGGGGTTCCCTCGTCCCTGGTGCAGCATCACCGCTGCTGAAGCACCCGCAGGACTCTGGTTTTGTCACCTGGGGAAACAGCCACACTCTCGTCTGTTCCCCTGCCCTCAGCTATAACAAGTTAAGAGATAACTGATGGCTGAGTTTTGATGTATTCGGTGAGAAGAGCATACTGGAAAAAGAAAAACAAACAGAAAACTCCCCAACAAGTTGTAGGCTACTCTGTTGAGAGCAAGAACTTATCAAAATGTGTTTCCAAAAATAATTTGTGACAATTCCGATCCTAATTTTGGGAAAGACTTGGGACAGAGGAGCCTGAATATCTAGTACCTGGCAAAAGCAGACAAAAGGCAACTTAAATAGTTAAATTCACTTTTCTTTAGCATAACTTTTCCTTTCTAACTCACTGTGCCATCTTCACAGCCTCAGCCTGCTCTGGGGTTTGTGCAGTGATTTCATTTGTGTACCCTGTCTTTCTGATCAGATCTCATCTACTGAAAGTGCTGTGATATGTTAGCATAGCACAGTGAGTTAAGCCTGGAATGCCTCCAATCCACAGACACCCAAGAAAATCTAAGATTTCTTTGCTGTTCATGCAGTTTTCTCAGGTTGTTTGGCAAAAGTTATTGGTGGCTATTTTTTAAATTAAAGGAGTAGTGAGAAAATAACTTTGCAGCATATTGGGATAGCAGATTGTTCAGACATTATACAGTGACAATAAAGCCTTTAGGATCCTTTGACTGACACATATAATGAATGTAGCTGTCAAACTTCTGTGCAGCAATTTTATTTTGCATTGACAAGCTATTCCACTGGCCAGGGTTTTGCATAAAAGGAATAATTCACATTATTGTGATGCTGCTATTTACAGAGCCCAAAGGACAGTGGCATCACTACCATATGAATATTAATATAAAAATTTCTTTCAAAATACATAATTCTATGCAATAGATACTTCGTGCACATCTTGATAGAGAGAAAGAGGCATTGTTCTGCAGAGAGAAGGGGGCCTGGAGCTGCTGGGGGTTGTTGTTCATTCATCGATTCATTATGTGGCCTTTGAAAAGGCACTGTCATTCTGCAGTTTAGTGTTCCTCTCTGTAGAGTGGAGAACAAAGCCCCAACACAAACTGCACTCACTCTTATCAGTCTGAGTGGTAGAGGTCACAGAGATGGCTCAGGGTCAAGGGGCTCCTCTGAGCAGCCCTTGTGTGCACCAAGCCCAGCGGCATGCTCAGGAGACTGTGCTCTTCTGTAACAGCTCCTTTCTCCCAAAGCAGCGGCAGGGTCAGTTTGGACTACCTGGCACAGCAGTTGCTGCTCATCCGCTACCTTACTTTGGTTTTGAGTAATAACTTGCCATGAAATCACCAGCCTTGGCGAAAACAGGCAGAAAACAACTGAGCAGGCAAAGCAGAACATAAAGGCGAAAAACAAACATATATATAAGCAAGGATGACTGTCATACTGCATTTGCTATGCAGTCAGGCCCATGAGCAGTTGCATATCTAAAGGTAGGAAATTCAAAGACAGGATGTCCTGTTCCCTGGGGAAAGGTAAGTGACTTCTGAAGTTGTCTTTATATGCTATTACTAGCCCCACGCTAACACCGGTGTACCCTGCATCTAAAGCCACAGCATGCAAACACTGTATCCATAATAAGAGATATTCACAGCTCTGCAGCTAATAAAAGTGCTACATCCATGTTCTGGTACCAGTATCATTTGAGAAAACTGCTGACTAGAGACTGAAGTTATGGAAAGGACTTGCACAGCAGACTTGGAAAGGGCAGAATAATCCAGCTTGGGGTGCTCCACTCTGTAGGTACACCATTTTTTGAAAGTGTAACAGGTTTTGTTTGTTTAGTCATTTTCATTTTAAAATACTAAGAAATTCTAGAGATGGTAACTTCATCTCCACCCCCAAAATACTAGTATATGTGACAAAGACAATTTGGTAAGGGATGCTGGAGCATTTCACAGTTTGTTTATGTACCAAAGCATTATATGTACCCATGAAGGAGAATAGGAACTTTATGCCACTGTGCCTTAGGTCCTAAAAACACAAAACGGAGCCAGGGCATAGAGGAAAGAAGAGGAGAGGAGCCTTGTTCTCTTTCACATCACAGCCCTGTAAGGCTTTAACCCAAAAGACATAACTATATGGCGAAACATCCATGGGGAACACTCTTGTTTGGCACAGAGGTTCTGTAGATGGACTTCCAAGGTGGAAAAGGAGCACCAAGGTGGCAATATGAATGACTTTGGGCCAAACTCCAATAAATACCTGCAGATTCCACATATAGATCCAGCCTTAAGCCCAGAAGCGTTAAAGGTGGGAAGGAGGGAGGGAGCCTTAGTGGTTTAAAGGGCAGATTTAAGCAGTTCAAGGTAGCTGGAAGCAGCACTGATGCTTCTAGGTTGCTATGTTCACTATTGAAGATGAAGATACAAACCATATGGTGGATTGGGCACACAACCACAGGGATGTTCCTCCCTGACTTCAAAGCTGGTAGCTTCTTAAAAGCAATGCTTGTTGGTTGGAGTTGGTTTGCCAATCAGCAGTGCCACCTCCCCTCTCTCCTGCCACAGCATTCAGCCTTTCCCAGTGTCAACAACAGAAAACGGCACGTTACATTACTTCCCCAAATTTTAGCACTGAGAATTTGATTCCAAACAGTTCAGCATCTGCTTTAGCCAAAATAGTTCAGCCATTTCCAGGAATATTATTAAGGGAAAAAATATATTCCTTGGCACAAGTTAAATAAATCTAGACAACCTTTTATATGAGAATTTCTAGCTTCAGAAGGGGATTTTTAAAATTTGGCAGAGAGGCAGCATTTGTGGTAGAAATGTGTCTATCCCTGTTAAAATCTACCTGACTTTGACCAGATTACAGAACAAGGGAAGACTGTAGTTAAGGGCTCAGTAAAAGCTTTTGATAATTGAAGTTACCTCCTACTTCTGCTGTGGGCAAGAGGTTTCTTATCTCAGCAAAAACACATGTCTCTTTGAGCTCTGAAGGTTGGAGGGTGGACATAGACCTACCACAGCAAGAGGCACAACAGAAAACCAAGGAGCAAGGAAGAGATATGGCCTGGAGCCCTAGCAAGAGAAAGGACTGACAGAGAAGAGATCAAAGGAGACAGAAATTTGTTTCAAAATGGCCCTGCCTTTGGGAGCTAGGAGGGACAGAGGAAAGGGCAGGGAAGATGGAAAGAGACAGGGAATAGGACTGGCTAGGAATGGAGACCTGGACTTGCAGAGGTGGAAGAGGAGGTGAGGCAGGTGAGAAAGCGGTTTGCTTTCTGTCAGCCAGCAGCAGCTTGTGCTCACCCATAACCTTGGACAATTATGCCTGCGCAGCCCCTCCGCAGCTGGATGATAAAGGTAGGGAGCCAAGGGAGGGCTGGAGACACCAGCATTTCCATCTGACATTTCTGTATTTTTCCAAATTTGAATTTCAATATGAAACAAGCTGAAACTTCTGTGATGACTTTTTAGCTGGTAAGAGTTGAGGAAACACTAACTCTTGCTTCTCATGAAACAACTGTGTTCACCCACCCTCAGAAGGCCTACAAGTGCAGCAATTTCCACTGGTGGCTGGAGGACATCCAGCGCCTCCTTCCCACCATCCAGGCACTGCTGCTCCTTGGCTGGCTGGTCCCTGTGACAGCCTGAGTGCAAGTCTGATACACCACGGCCCCATCTGCCACACAGCCCAAGTTCAACCTCAGCACCAGGAGCAGTGAGCAAGCAAGGGGAACACTGCAGAAGATGAACTGTGATCAAGTAAATCAGGGCAATTACAATACATAGAGGTGCAGCCAGAAGAATAAACATCAAACAGAATCTCATTGCTAGTTATCTCCTAATAATGAACACTTGAATGTGCCACCTCAATAAAACTCTCCAAATTACGTTCGTGTGCAGTATAGCAAGAGTTTCTGGAAGAAATACAAACAGCAGTTTCACAAACCCAAACCTTTGTATTCAGGTGCCATCTCACTGACTCTGCTGAAAAATCAAGGCCACTCCCTTTAAAAGAAAATCTGTTCAAACTGATGTGTTGTAACCGTATTCATTAGTTATTCAGACAACTCTTCTCATATCATGGAAATACAGTTTGAGGACTGGCAGATAAATGCCCTTGCATTTAAAAGGAAGAAATTAGTATTTGCATTATATCTATGGCATGAATGGGACTGATGGTCTACGAGAAGGTGGGCTTGCAAGGCTCCCATTCAACTCTTACAAATAGGGGTTAAGAGGATTTACAGATTTACAATGAAAGCACTCACGCACTTGATAATGTTGCAGCATTTCAGTAATTTTTCAGTCTTGGCTCATGGAGAAAGGACAAAGCCAATCAACTTCCATCTAAATAAATGTGTTAAGTAGAGTTTAACTAGACCATGCTGTTCCTTCATTACAGTCCCCAGGGATTTATAGCCCAGCACACCAAGGGAACAGTTTCAAGGCAAGCAGAAAAATCTATGGAGGAAACACACGAAGCAGTCATCAGACAAAACCACCCTACTTTCACAGAAAGGTATCTTTTCTGTGATCTTCATCAGACTATGCAGTCCTTTCCTGTGGGACCTCAGGGGTCATTTTCCAGGTACAGAGAGCTGACTTGTCAGCATCACCCTGGAGAATGGCTTCAGTTCATTAACTGCTGCTAGGAAAAGGATTACCATTCCCTGTAACAAAAAATTTGAGAGGCTCCAAAGGAGGAATTGAAGGACAAGTTAACATACCTCTTAAGTGCTTTCTTCAGGACACAACTATCCTTCCCTTTACTCACACACAAAGCAGGAGCAACACCAGAACTTCAATATAAATATACTTCAGTACATAAATGTTCTGGAAGTGCAAGCATCTGCTTAACGCACAGCAGCGAGCAGAAGGACTTGGTGGTGCTTTCGTTCCTGTGAGAGAGGGGAACCATTCCTCCTGCAGAAGGCCAAGGCTCCATATAGTCTGCAAAAGGCACTCAACAAACATTTTTGCTTTGCCAGACTCAAGTGCTTGGTTAATGATTCACCCTAAACAACAAAGCAGGGAATTAAGGCAAGAAATAAGAGAGCTTGTTCTCCTTCCATGTATTGGCTGTAATAAGGAGAAAGAGCTTGATGTGGAGCTAGTCCAAGAAACTTCACGCCCTAAAGTGCTGTAGTAAACCCTTCCCAGGAGCATGAATTTGGTTTATGTATCACAAGAGTAGGTATGGCCAGATCTAAGGAGTCAACCCAGCAACACATGGACTTTGTGTTGTATTTTGAGTTAGCAGAATCCAGGTACTTTACACAGTCATTGTCTCCAAAATGGGGAAATCAAAGCATAGAAAGCACATTCAGGTGGCTTCCTGAAGGGCAACTGAAGAGCCACAGTCACAGCTCAGATCTCCTCAGTACAAGCCCTGGAATGTCTGCAAAATCCTTCTTTCCTCTTATGCCTCTGAAAACTGTCTGCAGGGGGACCTCAAGAAAATTACATACATATTTACATGCTTTTGCCCATGCAACAATGTCAGTATGTTTTGTAAAACACATGTTCTCACAGAAATCTAAGGAGGAAAGGTACATAACCAAAACCAGTAAAACATATTTCTGTTTGGAGTAGACAACTTTAACAAGACTGTTTTAATGGGAAGAGGATTTGGTGGATATTTTAAAATGTTGGCAGCAGTTTTTTCTAGACAGAATTTTATGGTATCATTCATGGTATAGATTGCTAATCTGCAAAAATATATCACTTCAAACTCTGCAAAAACCATACTAATGGTACACAAGTCTTATAATTACCATATGCAGTTTGGGAGACAGTGGAATGAGGTCAGACCACTTTTGAGTGTAAGGACTCCTCAGTAATGGAAGCAGGTGACACACACCATGCCACTTGGCTGTTTGAAGGACAACTTGAGCTATTACACAGCTTCCACAAAGGACTGCACACAGAATGACCATACACTCCTTACCTTTTAAGAGCTGCATAAGCAGATAAGCTATTGCATGTTCCATAATTAAAATTAAGATTCCCTCTGCCCCTAGCTTCCTGCAAGAATGTGGCCGTTCTGCTTGAGAAATCACGACCTGCTCTGCATTGCATGTGGATGGCACTTGGTCAAAAGGCAGAGCCCAAGTTCAGCAACCTCCCAAGGCTGCTGCTGATCTCTTGACAGTCCATAGCAAACATTTTTTTGCAGTTCCAACAACTGAGTCAGATCCGATGAGGTATCAAAGTTCACATCACCCAGGAAAATGTAGGGGACTGGCTTTTTAACCACAGCAGATGCAGGGGTGTGCTTCTTGGCCAAATATACTCAGAATCCCCTAGGAAAAAAAAAAAAAAACCAACAAAAAAGAAGAACAACAAACCTCACTTCTGTCCAGATGAACAATTGTCCATGCTTTTCCCAGAACTTGCGTATCTAGCAGCAGTGGTAACCACCATGCAGTAAATCCACTCTGGCTTACCAGAGAGCTGGGAATCCATGGCACACATACACTATAGTGCACATACTCTGTCTCCACTGAGGATATTACAACACTTCCAGGAAGTCTTACTCTACATATTGTTCAGGGATGCACAATAGAGTCGCATAAGTCTGATCTTGCTGGAAAACAAGTCCTGTTTAGCAAGTACAATTCACAAATATACAGTCAAGGACCTCCCAAAGCATCAGATAACCTATGTAATACCTGGACCACATTCCAGGTTTAGGCAAGGGATAAAATCCTGTATTTGCAAATAGACAGTAATAGCAGTAAGGAATCTGTTTTCAGACCTGGCTTCTTGAGATACCTTCAAACAGCTCTTTCCCCACCTCCTAACATGCCTCATCACTTAAGAAGTACCTGACTTTTGGTTTTGGCCAGCTGTTTTGCACAGATCTAGTGCTTTGCAATTGAGCATCTCCCAGAGCACTAGCAGTTTGCCTCCAGGGTTGCTGACATGGGTGGGTGGCAGGGTGGACAGTTGTGTAGGCACCATAGTGACAGATCCCCTGGATCTCCCCATGCTTCACTTAGAGAAGATGTCATGGATGTTTTGACTTGAAGGTGACCTGATGAGGCCAGCAACAGATTGAGGATCAGGCTCAGTTCCCATGCCTGTGCAAACATCTGCTGAGAATCAGGCAAATGGGATTTTGCTGTAGAAAATAAGTCTGATTTTTAGGTCTTCCTTAGCTGTTAGGAGAGAGAGAGCCTTAACGCACAGGCTGAGGCACCACGTCACAAGCAGTCTCAGTCAAACATACCTATTTATGGTTGCAAGTTAAAGGTGCTATGACTCAGGTGCCTGAGCAGGGATCTCTAATAATACCTTCCAACTACATGTAATATGTAAATACACTATGTGGGAAGGAAATGTATGAAATAAGAAGGCACTCATTATATTATTCTAAAGAAACTTTTAAAATATTTCAGTATTTAAACTTTATTTACAGCATGGCAGTAGCCGCTGGGAAGAGAGCTGGAAGTAGATGAACTCCTTTTCCCAGCTTTCTTACTGGCTGCTTGGCAACACAAAGTGAACTCCACTTTTTCTTCTTCACTTTCTTTACTTCTACAGCCACACCAGGCAATACTGAGCTGCTTAATAAAACAATTTGAGTTTTGCTGGTGGAATTTAAAAGCCTGGTGTGATTTATAGCAATATAATACAAGCATATTTAAACTGTGGCTTCTCCTGACAAAGGGGATAAATTCCTGGATTTCTTGGCTGGTGTTTATAGCAAATTAACTTGCTAGGGAAAATGCTGGAGTGACAGCAGCAAGGAGCAGAGCAAAGAGGCAAAAGCTGCTCATAGCTCTGCACAAAGGGGTTGAGCAGCAGAGGTGGGAAGACTCTCCAGGCCTGCATGTGTGCTCAGGAGAGGGTCCAGGGTGACACTGGTGACTCATGCAATGGCACATGTGACATGCACATTTGCCTGCTGTGTTATGGGGTGAGATGAACGCATGTGCCTATCACTGGTGGAGCCACAGCTCCTTGGGACAGCCTGATCCTCTGTCCCTGGCTCCAGCTTGGCAGCATGCAATGTAGGATATGCCTATGCAAACTCCAGGAGAGCCATCTAAAATGGCCACAACATAGCTGCTGGACCAGAAGGGGACATCCCAATAACAGAGTAGAGGATATTCAAGAATATTTTAGAATTGTCTCTTTTAAGAGGAGTTTGAACCTAAGGGATGTTTTTGGACAGTGAGTTGTAGTGCACAGCTGGAGCAGGACTGCACATACAATTACAGTTATTAAAGTCAGCCAGCTATAAACAATTGCTGCTTCAAAGTGGGATCTGAGAAACCATAATTATTTCCCGTTCAAACTGTAGAAGAAAAATGTGCTAATTTTTGATTCCAGCATGCAGCACTGTTTGCAACAACTGTACATGTTCAACTGAAAGGGAAATGATGTCTTCTGACAAATTTAGTTTCTCATATTAAAAGCCTGGTCAGTACAACAAGATCCATCAGTGGTGAAATAGATGCATTACAGATGCAACTTCCAGTCCCTTGCTGTCAGGGCATGCTTTGGACCAACTGATATAGTCACATGAAATACCATTTAGCAAACCCTGGCAACATCTGTCCCCTCCTTTCTAACTTCCAGAGAAAACAAAATTTACTGATAGAATTACAACTTTCTAAAGAACAAAAGAAATCCATAAAAGTTGGGTACAGCAAAGAAGATGAAAAAAATAACTGTTAAAGTAAACTCTCAAATGAAGCCAAGAGAACCTTTGACAGCAACTGTGGTTTCAGAGCCCCAGGACATAAAAACAAGCAAAGTGAAACAGTCTTGTGTTCAGCTCATTTCCAGACATGCATCTGGAGAACTCCTTGGAAGGTGTTGGCAGGATGACTACTCAGAAGCTTTTCAGCAAGCACACTGCAGAGAAGAAAGCTGTCCTGTACCTACTTCAGGGATTCAATGGAACCATCAGTCCAGGGTATGTCAAAATTAGGAGCAAGGAGCAATTGCATCCAACGTCCTTGGGCCAGCTAAGCTGTGGTGCTTCTTGTCCAGTTGGTAACTGGATCCTTTTAAAGAGTCAAACTGAAGTGAGGCAGGTAGGAGTAGTCTGAAATAACAGTTGTATGTGTATTATGTTTCCCAGCTTCTTCCAATAGCAAAATGATCTCTTCTGGAGGGCTTACTACTGCTTCTACTAGCTTAAAAACCCAGCTAGGTATAACAGGTACTAAGCTGGACCTTTTTCCTCCTGTCAAATTTGTCCAGAATGTGTTTTTGTCTTGCTGGAATCACAGACCGGACAATCAAAGAAAACATGAAGCTTCAAGAAACGCTGTTTCAATGTGTCCACAGGGAGGATTTCCACAGAGTCTCTAATGAACATCCTGGTAACAGACTGACTTTGCTGGAGCAATACACTCTGCACCCATTCGGCAAACCCCAGCTTCTGTTAAGGCTTCTCAAAAAAGCTTGGGTGCGTGGAGATTTGAATTCTCTCTGAATTCAGAAATAAAGCTGCTGTTAACATTCAGCTCATGTTGCCATCCTAATAGGGACAACAGCAATCCTACAACAGCACTACATCTCTGCTCATCTCCACACTTAGAGTATTTTCTCCTCTACCTCAAATCATCTAGCATATCTCTTAACAGTATCTTCTAATTTAACCATCCAGGTTCTGCTCCTTAAGGTATCAAGGCCTGGAGAACAATAATTATGTGATTAATTCAGTATTTTCAAGCCTTCCTGCCTTCAGATGAGAGTTAAAAAAAAAAAATCAGCAAATAATGTAGATTGATTTTAAAAAAAATTAAACCCTCAAGCCCAAAACATACATTATTGGGGCTTTGTGTACTCAGAAGTAATGAGAATGTGGCCATCTTCCCCATGTCACAGCTTCTGTGCAAACAAGATACAAATACAGAGCTCAAAAGCTATAATAACTTGACAGGCTGGCTGAGGAGCTAGGGCTGTGGGGTGCACCCCAGAAGGCAACCCATGAACACTTCACAGCCGCACACAGATAGTGCTGCATAATCCAGGCAACCATTTCTGAGTCTAGTTACTCAAGTTCCCAAAATAAACCAAAACACCCCATCAGAGCATTCCCTTAAGTCCCCCTTGTGAACTCACACTAATTTCTCATCTCAAACAACTGCATTTAATCACTGTAGAATAAACCAATTAAATCCAGACAATACACAAATAATTAAAACCTGCAGCTTCATATTCTGCATTTCTAGGTCTAAAAGCTACCCTACAGAAAATTGCAGATAAAATGCCAAACCAGTCTGGCTTGCACTTCCAGAATCTCATACAACTTAGAAGGAATCCTGATCCTGTCATTTTTCCCCTCAGGTTCCAATACCTCTTGACCCATCACATGCATGCCAAATACATTGTCTAACTTTTGCCTAGCGTGTAGGCTGACCAACAACAACTATACAGTAACTTCTGGCAGGGGGGAAGATATTATCTATATATAAATATATATTATGTATATAACGCAGAAATACATTAGATTGAGTAAGCTGTAGAATGAAGATGCATCTTTGGAAGCATCATGTACAGAATGAGTACATGAAAGCATTGTAAAAAAGTTTTAAACTCTTTTTGCATACTTACTGGTTAGTTCAAAAAGCTTTAAGTGAAAGAATTTGCCTAAAGTTTTCCAGCATTTTCCTCATCCATGCAAAGTAATAGATTTGGTACAGAAAAAGCATCCTCTCAAACATGACTTCAGTAAGCTTGAAATTTTTCAGCAAATTAATAAAACTATAAATCTGTTAATGCACATAGCTGCTACATTCCAGTTGAAATATATCAGAGTACTCCTGTGACCACTTATACAACACCCATAGGCATATGCTTCGCTTACTTTGTGTCTGCAGCAGATGTAGTGTATTATATATGTCCCCTCTCATTAAAGTCACTCTGATTAAATGTATTTTCAGAACAGGTCACAGAAGTGCCATTTTTCCAGAAGCAACGTCCATTTCCACAGACTATTCACGTAGTAGACAACCCTGCTACCCCCTGAACCTGAGCAAATGACATGGTGAAGCATTTTGCAGTCCTTAGGAAAGGGGTGAACAGTGCACCATTTTGTTGAAACCACACCAGACCTGGAAGCCCCCATACCAGCACCCTCCTCAGTAAACGCACGACCACCATTCCAACTAGCTGCTTTCCTCGCCTAGTCCATTTGAGTTGTCCAAGCTTTGGTGGGTGGTATTTCAACCACTTTTAATATTTTCATCCTCTCGTTTTTGTTACAGATGGTGTTACCACCAATTGTCTGGTACTGCAACATTTAGGATAAAATAATTGAGCTCTGGACTTCTGTTGTGGAAGGTCCTTGCAATCAGTTTCATGGTGTTCAAGTAGAAAACCAAAATATTCCTTGATATTCAAAAATAAAATGGAATTATTTAAAATATGAACATCTGCAGTTTTTGAAAGAATAATTAGCACAAATAAAACTCAACTCAGACAGAAAAGTAAAGCAAATGCAAAAGGTAATTTTGTTAAGACAAAGGCAGTACAGGGAGGGCCAGCTGTAAGGGCATGTATTGCTTACCCTTTCCATCAATTTGACAGCCATCAGAGTGGTTGCCATGGGCTGGAAGACCAGATCTTCACAGATGTCTAAACCAGCTTAAATATCCCATGAGGAAAGAGATTTTAAAATAATATAGGGAGAGGAAAATGAAAAGAGAATGAAAGGAAACATTTCTAAATCCTTAAGCTTTCTAGTTGTTGCAGAACGAAGGAGAAACATATAGTTTGAGTAGCAAAGATGGCTGTAGACAAACTTCTAACTAAGAAGCTCAGACACCAGTCAGCATGCCAGAATGAAAAGAACACATCCCTGAGGAAAAGAGATGACTAAACTTCAAGCAGAGAATCTAATTACTTGGCTTTGACATTCATTCCTACTGTTAATTAAGGTATCTCCCAATAGAAAAGCAAAGCTGTGACTTAACACCAAGGATCATATGACTCATGGATTGAGGGCAAAGAATGGAGCTTTGAGTGCAGATGCTGACTTAAAAATCTGTGAGCAGGTCTGAAACATGGCGTTGATCAGTGCCTACTTGATCAGTGTTAGGGATTAGTAAGTTGCTTATTTTTGACAAAACTTGCTGCAGCAAAACAAAGAAATTATAAGATGTAAGTTGAGTCAGTAATAATGGATGTGATGAGAGTAGATGTTGTCTTGAGAAAACCAAGAGGAGCCCTTTGAAATGACCTGAAGGGGACAATAACCCTGCAGAAATACTCCTGTGAACCTGAGACTTCAGGCTACAGGAGGGTAGTAAAAGCTCTCTAACTCCAGGGGATGGAAAGCAGGGTTGACCACTACATCCATTCCCTGGCCAGTCTGAGATGGGGGTCAAAGCTTGTGCCTGGCCCTCTCTTTCCACCTATGATAGGTTTCCCCAAAAAGTAAAGGAAGGTTGAGCCACATTGAGAGCCCTGGACCATCTTAAGCTGATTCATTAGGTGGCATTAGTCCTGACAGGAGACCAAGCATTAGAAATGGGACTTTTATTAAAATGTCTAAACTGCCAGAGATCAGGACCTAGGGCAAGCTCTGGAGGGCACCAATGTCTACAAAGTACATAATGCAGTGAGCAATGGCCTGCTGGAAAGTGACTTCCAAGGCATCTAAGAGCCGCAGTCAAGTAGTGTTTCAGGGCGCTACTCAACTTTTTTGGGCAACTGTATCTCTGGAGCTGGTGCCAGGCTTAAATTCCTGAGAGATACCAGACACCTGAGAAATTCAGGAGGTCTTAAAGCAATACAGATACCAGTCATGGAAGACATTCTTTCAAAGTTTATGCTGGAATTACTTACATTTTCCCTTTTTTCCTTTTTGCTTCAGTGTGAAAAAAAATCTAGTTGAGGTGACCCGGAATAAGGATTAAGATTCCTTGAAGTACAAAATCAAGATGAAGCTAAAGTCTTCCAGAAAAAATAGCTGAAGCTGTTGATGCTTCTTGCAAACTCTTGGCTTAAAATCCCTGCTCGCAGAATGCTTCCCACTGGCTTTTTCCTGAACAGCATAAACCCTGGCAGCACGCATCTGATGGTCAGTTGTCAGCAATGGCTCTGACACATCTGGAACAGCTTAAAGCCACAGCCTTTAAGCAAAGCCATGCCCACAAAGACCAGAAAGCAAGTTTTCTGTTAAAAAGAAAAGTTTGATAGCTCTGGCTCAACTAGATACTTAGAAGAACAAGGGTGAAAGTGTCCTCCAACCAAGAGTACACAACATATATGCCAGACCAGGGAGGAGGGAAGGAGAGCACCCTTACGAACACTGTCAGGGCAGAAAAGCATTTGGCTTAAGTGTCAGGCATCCACATGCCCATAGCATGAATGATTATACAAGCAATTGCTTGAAGGAAAAGTCTGGATTTTTTCTTTTTGGCACATAAAGACACCGAAGACAAACAGTGTATAAATAAAGCAGGGTGCTTGTGTGGTACAGAACGATAACAATCTCAGCAATTCATCAGCTCATACCAGGAAATTCACCTCATGCACTGCTTCCAGGTTATTTGCCTTATCAGATTAGATACAAAAAATAAAATGACAGAAGCGAGGAGGCAAAAACAGTGTCTCCACAACAGAGCTTGCAAGGAGAAAACAACACTTTATGTGGGGAAAACTCAAAGCATGGCTTGATGAAGGGCTGGGTTAGGAAGCAAAGGGCACATGGCACTCGGTACCACATGCACCTGTGTATCGCATACATTGTGCCCACAGTAATCAATTCAATCACTTGAGCAAAAACACTGAGTTACAAATAATGAGAGTGGACACTTACCTACTTCAGGTCTACTGCTTGGGGAAGGAAGGGTGTCAGACATTCTCAAACAACATAGACTAGTTCTCCTATTATGCTACTTGTCACTAGAGTGCAAAGCATTTCACAAGCAGATCAAGTATCATCATTCTTTCACTACAGCGAAACCTGAGCTAGCGAGCAGCAATGTGTCCAACTTACCCCACATCTAGCCAGTCCAATTCCAAGCAGCTCTTTGTGACCTTCTTAGAAAGTTTGTGTACCATCTTAAAACCAAGATGAATTTACCTATTCCTCCTATAATGAGGGAGCTACAACTAACACTATTCTAAAGATTAGACACCTTATACGTAACAATTTTCATTAATTTCAGTAAGTTTTAATAAGAGACTACAAAAGCCCTACCAAAGGTTTACAACCTTGAATTCCCAGAGGCCACAGGACACCTGATAGGAGAGTGAAGTGAGAACATTCTCACAAACAGGCCACGCCAGTGTTATTCCACCCACACCTGAGCTATATCCCACTAACTGTTAGGAAGCTCCAACGTGGAACCATGCTAATGTTCCTCACATCACCAGCTGCTCAAATTAAGCGACACCACAAACCCTTCTTGAGGATTCATTCATCCAGGTCCTCTGGGTTCAGCAGCAGTAACATTGCTTCAGGAATCTCTACTGTGTGGAAAGCTCTTGTGTTGCTTCTTAGCATCTGATCTGGGTAACCAAATAAATGTTTATGTGGACAATTAGAAGCCCAAGAAACACCACTAGAGGTACATACTCTCTTCTGCACATCTTGCACTAGTGTAGCCAGCCATGTTCATCCTATGGTCTCTCTTGTATTTATTTTATATACCCATAATCCTATACTAGATACCTATTTACTTCTGACATCCTGCAAAGTCATAATCCAAACAGCTTTCTGAGATAAACTAAAATTTCCTCCTCAAGGGAGACAGACACAGAAGAGACTGATTCTAGAAATCTCAGCTTCAGATCACCTCGTGTTTTGAAATATTCTTGTGCCTGCATCTTCCTTATCTAAACACTCAAAATACTTAATCGTATATTAAAAATTATGATCTCTGCCATAAGTTTAACAGAATTTGAGCTCCATATTTTAAACATCACTGTAATAGATAATTCCTGTAACTTTCAGTTATTAATCAATTAGGGATTTACCTTAGCCAAGTTTAAGACAATGAATCTTCTTCTGCCTGTTTCAATGAAGCTAAAACTACAAAGGCAATCTCTACATAAATCAGCCAAACCCCCACGGTTTTGCTTTCAGGGCTTTGATTTTCTATTAGTTCACTAATGATGAGAGATAAAGACTCCAAAGGAGCCCAGACTAGATGTATTTTTTAGGAGCAACACTCTAGATTATATATAATTAACAAATTAAAAAGCCTGAAATAGTTGCACAGAGCAGCCCACACCACTTTCTCAGCTTGTCCCACGGCCGCTGTTGTGCCCAGCTGTAACTCCTCACCAGCAGCAGTTTTCCCAGTTTTCATAATCTATAAGCTTTGCACTGATCTGCTTTAGGAGTAGCTCCCATCAGGCACAAAAGAGAAACCCTCTATGTTCATAGGATGACAACTACATCTATTCCTTACTTTGTGCTCACGGGGGCTGTGCTCTAGAATACACACGTTTGTCACAAAAATGTGTATTCAGCCCACAACTGGCAAGAAGAACTCTTGAGATTTAAGTGAAAACTTGCTAAATTAAGAGCTTGCTGGAATTTCAGTGTGATAAAACTTCTAAAGATGATAATTATCAGTCTCTGGATCTCTTCACTCAAGTATTTTTGGTGCAACATAAATGGACTGAAATAACCATGAGTTACTGATTATTTTGATTTAACTAGTTATCCTTCTAACATATGACAACTAAATATTTTTAAAAATATGTATTTACTGTTTAGACTTAAAATAAACTCATTAAACCCACAACTTTTACTCCCATAAAATATAAAAAGAAAACAATACGGTAGTTTATACCCCATTTATTAAGACAGAGCCATCTATTACTCAATACACTGGTTGGGTAGCTATAAATCACATTATTTTCTTACTATATTAAGATGCAAGACAGTTTGGCAACCAGATAACAAAGACAAATGAGGCAGGGTGGAGAAATATTGAAGCTGCAGCAGGTTCAAAGCCATCTAAGCCAGGGAGACCTCGACCGGGGCAGTTACACAAGGTGCTGGCATTGGGCGAGGCTTGGCAGGGCTCGCTTGTCAGCCAGTTCCTCGAGTGCCTGATGGGGCTGCCAGGGTGCCTTCAGCTGGAATGTCAGGAAAAGGTCCAGGGACCATCTGGGTGCCACTTGCTTGGACACCTACCAAAGAGCGCATCACCAAAGCTACAGTTTTTTCTGTGCGGGGATCACATAGGGTTTTTTTGTAAGAATGAAGGCTTCTGGTAAGAAAGTTTATAGTGCAATCTGAACTAATTTGTGCCCACAGTGTTATTATTCATTCTCTCAAAAGAGTTTAAATATAATCGTGTAGGAATTTGCTATCTCCATAAAGATATTACAAAGTAGTGCTTATACTGTTGGTGACTACGTAGAATCAATTTTAATAAATATATCTCTTCATGCTTTTGCAAAACTACAAGTACAAAAGCAAGATGTGGACAAAGCAGCCAAGTACTTTTGTATATTCTAAAGCTATTCAAAAATTCTCAGGGCTCTAGGAAGTTAATACACCTTATCGCACAGGAAGCATATACCATGTTCAATTTAACAGCTGCTCAGAGAAGAACAAACCCCAATTATGCTTCCTCTTTGCCAACGTGCGACCAAGTTACACCTTCTGCTGAGAAATCAAAGAGGTTGCTTTACTCCACACTAGCAAGTCCAGATACATTTCTGCTTGTCAGTATAGCTGCATGATGGAAATTTGCAACACTAGGTCTATCACATACACAATTATGTAATTCTTTCTACTGAAGACAGGAGGAAAAAAAAAAAAGGGTGAAGCACCAGGAGCTTAAGGTCATAAATACATCGTGTTGGCCCTAAGAAACCCAGCTGATAACAGCTGTAGCTTTAGTGCAGACTTAGAATGTGAGCATTTATTCAGCTTGAAAAGCACACACAATAGTTACCTCATAAAAATAGATTTAAAGACAGTTTTAGGTTAACAACCTATTGATACATGATTTTCGTAAATGGAATATTCTATGAAAATAAGAAATGGCAATGCTTCGTTGAAATAACAGATTTAAAAACTCCCTTCTTTGAACAACTACTCTTAAGTCTGTATGGCAACATGCAAGCAAATGTAGTAAAAGCATCAGATTTCAGTCTAAGCGATTGTAAGGTTAAAGTCATGAAGAGGTGGATTTTTTTCTTTTAAAGAGTCTTAAATCAAGACAGTGAGTGGAGAAAAACTTCTTAAAAAGCATTTTTAAAAGATCCTTATCTCAATGCAAGATGTTTATATATCTTGCTGTGAAAACATCAAGCCTTTTTCTTTTCAAAACTCTCATCAGGAGCATTTTCAATTAAAAATGAAAGAAAAAAAGCTGAAAATTCAGACATTTAAAATCAACTGCATTTGGTAGACACAACCCATGGTCAAGCTAGATTACCTGTCTATTGCAAGATTTTTTTGAAAAGCAATTATGAGGAACAACAAAAATATCCCCTTTGGTCACAGTCAGGAGACAACTGTTTAGGCAAGTGTGGCAATAGCAGGAAAACACCAACCAACTCACTATAATATATAAATACAGATGAAGATACAAATAAAATAGTCTCTTTATTTGCATTGCATGTCATACACAAAAATTAGAGAGAGAATTTTCAGAATTCTAATATATTAATGCTCAGCATATTGGTGTACTTCAGGTAGCTTCAAAAAAGACCATGAATGCACACATGCCTGGAAGCATCTTATTAATGCATATATATGAGCTATATAGGCTCTTGCAGACTAAGATTTGGCACATACATGATCATTTCACAGCAACGCTTTAGGAAAAGGAGACTCAAAAAGCACTTTCATAATTTTAAATGTGAATAGTTTTAAAAGGAGACAAATATTGTTATTTTAGAAAGAATCACAGGAGACTCCATTCATATTTTTCCATTAAATATGGTAATTCAAGGTAGCTTTGAAAAAAAATGACCATGCTTCCTGCAAATTCATATCTCTGACACTCAACTTCTGATTTGACAGTTTCAGTCTTACATGCAACTTTGCAGCAGAGACAAGCTTTGAAGCATTCTGCAAATATTTTGGCTTGCTCATGGAGACTAAAGCAAACCAGTTTTGTAGTGCAGAACACTGAAGTTAAATATGGGCTTACAGATGTGATTGACCATCAGGATGTGTAACAGAGGCCTGAATTCATCTTAAACACTATGGACACACAGGTCTTTCAGAGACTGTATGCTTCTGATTTTAAGACTATAAGCAAAAAGTCTTCAAATACAAAATTTGAAGTACATAAATGCAAAACACGGCTTCGTCACTTATTTTCTTAAGAGAGGTTTCATTCTGACAAGTAAATTATCTGGACAAATGTCTACATGTCCTTAAGAGTATTTTCAGAAGAGTAATGTCTTTAACGCTGATAAAAACCCCCAACCCGTAGACCATCATATATAGTAAAAATATACCATAGTTACTTTTCTTCAAATCCAGTGATACAGATTTCTAAAAAGATTCAAATTTAATGCCCTAATTTTTAAAATTGCAATTCTGCCCTACAAAAAATGATCCACTTAGAGTAAAAAAAAAATAAATCTCCATGCTCTAAATATAAAGGCATTAATGACATTGTTTTATTTCCACAATCTTCCAATGTTAGATAACAGGTTATATGGAAATTACAGTTATTTTAATTTCCATATGTTGGTAAACTGGAGCTGTTGCTGACGCTAAAATAACAGTGCATGTATTTATATGCAACAAACCCACCGAGTTGTGCCAAATATTCAAATATCTTCATTCCCACATAGCAGCACCACGACTTTGTTCTTTTCAAACATGGTCAAAGATCTTTGTAAGATTTTTTTGCAAAATAATCTTACCAAGTAAGCCCTTTCTGTAGAAATGAAAATCACCTTGAAAAAACACTTTACAAGACTGAGGCTCAAATACTTATGTCACGTAACCAAATTAGATTGGAATCATCCTAGCATACCTTATTACATTGAATCCTTCTGTTAAAAAAACAAACAGTGGTTTGTGCCTATCTTTTGAAGACACGTATAATATTTTCTAAACAAAATCAGAAGGTTAAAGTATACTCCTCAAACAGAAATGAGGAATCAACTACTTGCATTCTCAACATACTCACATTTTAGTGTCTAACTGAAAATGTATACATTAAGAAATACACTGCAACTTGAGTAGTCAGTCTATAATAATTTAAGAAGTTGTGGGGTTTTTAGCATAACTACACTAGCAAGTTATTCTGTATATTTCAGTGAAGCAAAGCTTTAAAAAACGTTGTAGAGAAATAGATAATTTTGTGTGTGTGTGTTTTAAGGGAGCAATAAATCCTCTCTATAAAGATTCCTTACACAAATGCAAAAGCAAGCTTTCTGAGATAAGGGTTTGTAGTTTTTATTTTTTCCTCCCCCAAAGATTCCAACACATGATAAAAAAGTTAAATGAATGGGTATTCCTGACCACATTGATAATGTCATAGCTAGAATCCCATCAGCTAGGTTATGACAAGCAACTGCAACAGGTGTAAACAAAAAACAGGTCCCTACACTGGGACAAAGCTTGGTTGCAGGTTGACTATATGGTACTAATATTGAAAGCAAGATTTAAAGTACACATTTGGAATTCAGATCTGACTGAGGGAACAGTGAGAACAACACAGTGAAAGTACACTTAGGTGAAATTTCATGCTGGTGATTTTTTTTTTTCTCCTCATGTTTGAGCAGATTTTAAACCAGGAATTGCATATCCAATGACACACACACAATTCAAAACTTAAATGACCATTAGCACACTTGTACACATACTTACATAAACTTAGTATTTACACATTCTAAACAAAGTTCCATTTTAACAGCTGAAGTCTTTTAACACATGAAAGAAGATAAAATACTACAAAGAATGCATAACGGGATCACAAATTTTCCATGAGCATATAAAGACATGTTTTAAAGTGCTTTCTGGGTGCTTCAGATTAACCTCTTGCAGTATGAACTTCTATGTAGTGCTGTTCCAGTCATTACAAAATCATTTATATCACTCCCCTTCAGGTGCATTGCGAGTTCAAGAAAAATGACAACACTGTTGATGTAAAAGTTTTAGGCTCTACCAACAGAAATGTATACAATACTTAAGTTCAGATGAAGCTGTCAGATACTTTGGTTTATCATAGCTTGGGTTAAATATTTGATAGAACAGAAACTGCACCTCTCCACTCTTAAGGTTTTTTACTAAAAAAAATACCCCAACATAAATTGACAGTATTCTTTGGTAAAAACAGGACATTCGGACAGTTTGTGTGTACATCTATTTATTAAAATAGCCTGAAAGTGAACAAATGCCACAGCTGTACTGTCAATTTACAGGAATAACCATTCCTTACTCAGTGGGGAGTATCAAAACATTAAGCATAGCAGTTAGCTGTAAAACAAGCTGAAACACCTTCAGCAACCATTACAGGGGATCAATAATGCTTTAGAACACTTCTTGCTTAATGTTTGTCCTTTCTGTTACAAAAACTGCAAAATGCTCTATGCCTGAAGATAAGTCCATTGCTTTGCAGCGACTACAGGAACATTACTCAAGGTGTACACTGTTAGGTTTCTGATAAGCATGTAACAAAAAGCAGGAATATGGTGTGTTGATCAACCAATACTCAGTTGCACAGTATTTGTGCATTACCTATACTAAGTACTAAGAAAAGCCTATTAAAAATTCACTTAACTGCTACAAGTTATGTGAATATATAAAAACAGAGCAGATGTAGAACACTGAACATACTGTACTTTATTAGCACAAAAAGCCAGAACAAGGCACAGCAAGCAGAAAAATACATCAATAGAAGGGTTAGTGTAGCATACAAGAATAACGTTTATTGTACTTGCAGCCAAAATGTTCCCTACCTCGCACAGGTCACTGCCAAAGAGAAGTAAGTAATAATGTACTGTAGCAGCTGGTAAAGAAACTAGGGAGCACTCACTATTGGTACAAAACATGAAACAGGGGTCAGGGCACTCCAACAAAACTTTAGTGCAAAAACCTCTAAGACGAAACTAATTTAAGTTCCATCTCCAATTAAATAAGCAAACAGATCTTAGAATCTTGTTTCCAAGTAATCTGCCGAAACTATAATCAGTGCATATTACTTTAAAACATTTTCAAAAGCGCAAATGGAAAGATATTTACAAATAAAGTGTTAACAGTACCTTTGAAACCTGACATTGACTTCAGATATGTCAGATTTTCGTATTGTGGTTATAATCATTCAACCACTTGTAATTTTCTCCATAAAAATATCAGATGACTTTAAATAACTAAACATCTTTTCTCTTCACTATTACCTTCCATTGTAAGCTACAAGCAGCCAGGCCACCAAATTAGATTTCAGAAAAAAAAGTAACCTTTTGTTTCATGGCAATAATCTAATCCCACATCCTGTCATTGAACCAGTAATTCACACTGGAAGGTATTTGACTGTTCAAGACAGTATTACTTTTGCTATCAATGCCACTTAAATCTCCAAGTGTTTAAAATAGAATTACAGTACTGAGCAGGCATATTCAAGTCTTAATGATTAGGAAACCTTATATGCTGAGAAAAGCATGATTCATCTGTTAGCATCAAAGCACCATTAACTCAATGGGCTGCTTCTAGTGAACTACTCTTCATTAAAAGAAAATACTCTTATTCACTAGTATTTGGAAATTTGTTTGTGAGCTAAATTAGTACTTTGAGTAGTGGAAAGTTTTCAAGAAGATAATTTAAAAAAAATACTTCAATATTAGCAAAAATGCTCCTCTAATAAAGCCTTTCTTTATTAGCATTACATGAATACCCCATGAAAAATGCCTCATAGTTTCTTCATCCAATTACTACAGCTATTAAAGGGAAACAAAATACTTAGAAATTAGCAAAAATATTCTCATTAGGCCTTAATGAAAAACATGCAGAATTGTGTCTGCTTATTGTTTCCAAGAGGCATCACAACTCAGTTTGATTAACAGCAGGCAGCATCTGACAGGATACTAACACTCAGCTTAAATAGGGTATTGCAGAAAAGCTAGACGCTGTTGGTGCGCTTGCTGCAGTTCAAATTATAACACACACACAAAAAAGCATATTCTAGAAGCTTATTCCAATTTCCATTTACTTTGTTTTTATAGGTTCCCGCTCCAGCCATCGCACCCTGACTTTCTGTTTATAGTGATACTCCTTTAGAAAGTCTTGCAACATTGAGGGTAGAGGAAGGTCATCGATGCCATCATACGTAGTGCACCTGCAAATGACTGCCCGGCAGATATACTGCAGGCTAAAGGGGAAGGTCCTGTTCAGAGAGACAGTGAGTAAAGGTTCAAAGAACATGCAAGAGCTAGGGTCTTTGTAGTGTTCCAGAAGCCCTGTAACAGTGGAGGAGTGAAACACACAGGGATCGTGGGCATCAAAACTGAAGTTGTGATTCCACTGCTCAATGCGTGCGTGCAGCGATCGGTTGTAACGACGGAAGCTCACTGAGAAGAGGTAGTCCTCTTGCGCAGAATCCCTGAGCAAAAAAGTGCCTTCAGGTTTACCCTCCAGAAGTGCTTCTGCTTCATAGCGGTCCATCACCCCCCAGTAACATGGGTTACCTGTAATCTGAAGTAAGTCTGGCACAAGGCAATGGATGTAATCGATCTGAGTATGCACTTTCCAAGCCCCCTGCCTACTGATATGGCCATGGCTCTCTCCAGACATCTGACGCTGCTTCTGCCTGCGTGACTGCAGACAAAGCATTGTCATGTCCTCTTCGGAGTCACAGTTCCCTGAAGGTGTTATGTTTTTGTCCCCGGTCAGCTCAGTCATACCAGGTGCTAACTTTGGTCCCAGTTTATACAATGGATTAACCTGTGCTGTAGCTTCAAAAGTATGTATTTGGGCATTGGGAGGGGGATCAACCCCTTCTTCAATACTAAGTCTACGTCTCTCTCTGAGTCTGTCTTCTTCATCTTCTGTGGAAACCAAGGAAGGATCAAATGTGTCAAAAAATGTTGAATGAGGACTCACAGGCGCTGTGTGTTGTTTAATCAGATGCCACTTCTGAGCCAGATCCGAGCCTGCAGGAAAAGGGCATTTCTCAAGCATTAGTTCAGAGAGGTGGATCTTTCTTTTGTTAGAAAACAGAGGCTTGGACTGTTTGCTGTAAGTTCTCATGGGAAAACACAGCCCAACAGTATCTTGTAGACGTTGGCGCAGAGAACGGCTACCTACCGTCCTGTTTGAGACTGCATCCATATCATGGACAGAGCTCACCCCGTACCTTCTCTCCCTCCTCTGCAAACCACTTCGTGTTCTACCAAATCTTTTTTCAGTATCCAAGGAGCTCTGGGTTTTGGTAGAGCAGGAATGCTTCTTCTTCCCACCCCAAGGAGCATGCCGAGAATAAGAGTCCCTTCGAGCAAGCCGAGCTCCTGTGGTGACAGACGAGTCATTCTCCTTCTCAATGCTTATTTCAACAATCTGAGGAATTTCTGAGACACAGTTTTGGTTCTGCCTTGCCGAATTCTTTGAAGTTAAACCCAATTGCAAATCAATGTTTTCTCTCAAAGGGCTGCTGGGTTGCTGTTGAGTCAAATCAGTTACCTGGAGAGCTTTTTCTTTAGCAGATGAGCAACCGCTGGAGTTCACAACTACATTTTCATTTTGGCTTCCACCCTCATGGCTGAAGAGATTCTGGCACCTGTATTTGAAATTGTTCCACATCTTTCCCACTTTATCCATGGATTATGTTACCTAAATTCAAGAGGAAAAGAAATATTGAAATAAAAATACAGTTTTAAAAAAATGAGAATACATCCTCAATTACCAATTAAGTTACAGACACAAGACAACTATTAATTGAACATGCTACATTTGAAGAAGTGCCCTAGTGTTTGTATGGTTATGTGGAAGTGACAAGCATTACCATGAAGAAAATGTTTGGGAAATTACAAATATTTTATTTACAATCAGGCTCTCTCATTCTACCTAGGCATGTAGCTAGGTCTGCATAGTTGTAGTTGATGGACAAAAAAAAGGCAGCCTAAAATTCTTCAATTTAGGATGAATTTGTAAGTGATATGTTAGGTATGACTCTCTGATAAGTTTCCAATAAGCAGCAATAAAACAAATCCTGAAAAAACCCCCTATTCAAGTCATTCCAAACTATGTTACTGAAATCCAACAAGCGCACTGCAAATGTCCAGATACACCATCTAAAAGCAAAGCTCCAGCCGCAGGTCAGCTAAATTCTAAGCTATAGCTAACAAGATTTTTAAAATTAACACAAAAAATAGAAATTTAGGGTGGAGAAAAGCATCCAGTATTCTTAGGATGAGGCAAGCACCAAAAGACAAGGAAAGGCAGCAAGGTATCAGCACAATTTTAGACTTCTAAAATCTTTGATGTACTAATAATAGCCATACATATGAAACATCTAAAAAAAAAACAACCAACAACTCACCAAAACTGTCTGGCTTTATTACTTAAGATATAAAAGAATGAAGGAGCCCAAAGAGCTTTTCTATCTTTAGTAAGAGCACTTAAAAAGAAAGCAACTCCACAGCAGAAACACAATGACAGTGAATCATGAAGATACAGTAAAAAGATAAAAACATTAGCAATGTGTGTTCTGCAACTACTTCTTTAGAAACAGAGTTTGATAATTGGAACAAGACTGCCAAAAACACAGGACTGCCCTAGGACAGAGAGAAACAGGCTAATTTTGTACTACAAAAAAGTCAGGCAATGCCAAGCTAAATTAGATCTGATTAAGTTCTGCGAGAAGTGCTAAACTTAAAGGACTAAAACATGTCATCTTATTTAATTTAACTCTTAATGGAAACTGCTCTGTTCTTTGGAAACATTATTTTGAAGCAACATTCCTCTGATGCTGCAGTTCTTTTCTGATCACAGCTAGAAAGGAATCTGAAGCAGTGACTGAATGCACTGGGTCTCATGAAATTATGTGGACAATAAACAAACAAGCAATACTCTTGTGATCCAGTCAAGAAGTCCCTTAAGATAAAACCACAGCTGCAAGGTCATGGCTTTATAGGAGAATGCACTGAGACTAGGGAAGAGATGGATGTGTTCAAGACTAGGCCAGATAGGACAGGGCTTCAGGCAACCTGGTCTAATGGGAGGTGTCCCCATCCATGGCAAGGGGGTTGGAACTAGATGATCTTTAAGGTCCCTTCCAACCCAAACCATTCTAGGATTCTAAGAGTCAGAGGTAGAGCTTACATGAGAATCATGAAAGGATAATGAATGTGAAAAATCTAACTGTTCTAAGAACAGAAAGCAAAAGGAGCAAAAAGCTTTCTTCTCCACCTCCTCCTCTGATACTTCAACAAGGGCAGCAAGCCAAGTATCTACATCCAATTGCATAAAATAAAACCTTAAGAATTTAGTGTGGATGCAGGGAGGTGGGGGGGGAAAGCAGGGAAATCAGGTCTTGACAGTCTCTGGAAATTACTGGTACAAGTTACCTAGAACAGAGTGCTAATGACAGTCTAAACAACAGGCAAGTAGTTAAGGAGGGAGACACTTGCAGAGAAACATCATACATCTTGCAGAGATATGTAGAAGGTGCTATAGAGTCCTGTGTATATGTAAAAAGTGAAAGTGTTTACCAAATGAACAAGTAATGTCTTCCTGATTTAAAAAAAAATTTAACTCCCTTTTTTTTTCCCGGAGTTCTCTGGAGCAAGCTGGGGGAGTTCTAAGAGCAGCAGAGCTAATGAAGTCAGATCACATATAGATTTACAGGAGCCATACAACTCAGTATCGTGCCATCGCAATGATCACAGCTGCTTGCGGTGTCTCAGAATATCCACACTGACCAGGAGGCAGCAGATGCTAGCTGGCTGCCAACCTGTCAACACGGTATATATAAGGCTGACTTCTACCCACTTCCCTCTCAATTTCTTTCTCTTCCTAGTCACAGAGACATTTAAAATTTTTAGGAAGGGAAAAGGAAGAGAGAGAGGATATAACCTCCATTTCCTTGGGAAATTAAGCTAGAAACAGTGCACATCTTTGCGACAATGAGATGGAATGACTTTTCTAACCAGAGTGATACACTATTCAGTGGTGTCTTATTTTCAAATTTTACATTATTGCTCTACCTTTGCACTATTAGTCTAGAATGTTTTTAGACTGTTAGTTCTTTACACTTTGCCAGAAAGCTTCAAGAACAAACAAAAAAACAAACAACAAAACACTGCACCCATAAACCCCCTCACCATACTGACTTGACAGACTATTTTTCAAAAGTTAGATTATAAGGTTAACTACTTTTTGTCATACTCAAGAGAATATAGATACCCTTCTTACCCAGAAAAGCATACAAGTCACTGTATCTTGTCTTGAGAATATACCTCAACATGAACTTGCTAGATTCCTTCTCTGAGGTGTGGACATGATTACTACAAAGAGGAAAAAAAAGGGTATTTTTGTTAGCAGTTAGAATATATGTTCATTTAGATATTAACAATTAGTCACTGGTACCAAAAGGATATTTTACTAATTCTATCTTCAATGTGTGCATGGAACTGCCTGACAACCATTTATTTTTAATACATATTAGCATAAACAAAAAGCTTCACAGAACTTTTTTTATCCATTAACAGCATTTGTCAAGTAAGAGTCCAGGGGAACACCCTCAAACGAAGCTTTTGAGAACACAGAGTGAAGCCACAGCATCCGGATGACTGAAGTGCCAGGCACAATGGGCATAGTCAGGCCTGTAAAAATGGTTTCCCCACATTTTGGTCTCAAGTCCAAAGCAGCAGTTCCCAAGTTGTGATTGGCAGTGCTGTCAGATCACCTCATAGTGCCTCTCCTCCTTGTTTCCAGCTGCTACATCACATCAAAAGGCAGCTAAAAATACACACTTTGCTAATATTACTTTTCCAGGTAAGCAACTGCTGTACTTGCCACAAGGATGTTATATGATTGTGAAGCAAGAGGAATATGAACCATGATTCTAAAAGCAGGAAAGTGGAATACAAGACACATTCTTTATTAAAAGAGTATGTCAGCGCTTCCCTAAAATAATCATCATTGTTTTTTCAGAAATCCAAGAGGAGCTGAGGGATTTAGTATGCTCACACCACAGTCAGAAATCTACTGTCAGAAAAATAGTAACAGGACAGAGAAGAATAATTTACTTCTCCATACTAGAACCAAGCCCAGGAGAGCAGTTAAGAGTTAGCAGAAAACACTGGGAACCTATGTTAAAGCTTTACATGCAGAACAGTGCGAAAAATATTCAAACATGATGCATATTTACTGGAATAAAAAGCTATGGGGTTGAGCAATCACTAGGTGAATATTAAAAATTAATATTCCTAGGCAGAAACTTCAGAGTAATATCAGAAAAGTACTAAACATTATTAGTTTCCATTCGACTCTGGAAGCACTAAAGCTCCTGAAGTGCTTTCAAATTTAGACCACACTAGGACTACTGAAAGATTCCATGAAAGTAATCTTTCAAGAGAACAGAGTTACAAGTACAAAATCTTAGTGCAAAATGAAGATTAAAGCAAAAGTGAAGTTCTTTTGCAACTTAACGTTTACACCCATTTCTATTTTCCTCATTATGTTCCTAGCAAGTCTACAAACACGACAGTAAGACATACTAAAACTGGTTCAGAGCAAGACCTTAACAGAGCAAACAGAAGGTAAAGTTGCTAGAATAAGGGCTATACAACTTTCAACAAAGCCTTACTTAAAACATCAGGTCATTCAGGCCTCTGAAGACATACCTGCATTCCAAATAAAACCAGTAATGCTGTTTTACTGGGCACAGGTGGCAAAAGGGCTTCATGCTAAACATTTTCACTCACTAAAAATACAAAAAGGACATGGAAGATTATCTTGAAATTTCATGCTTAACAGTACTTATCTTTACACATCACTATTATCCCTCAAGTTCTGCTCAGAACCATGACCAGTCAGTGTACCACCTAACACCTCACGGTTGCTAGCCAGCTGACAGCCTGTGGGACAAGCTGCCCAGTGGCTCCAGGAGGGAGTGGTTGCTTTGGGAACCATCCTTCAACAATGGAAAACAGTTTCTTGAATTTGGGTGACTGTCTCAGTCAAACCTCCCAACCTTGTGTTAGAATGAAACTTGAGGCACTGGTAAAGTATTTAATAATCAATCTAGTAATTTTAAATCAGTTTAAATCAATTGCAAGATATGTGTGGTTTCACAGATTTCTTGCAGCAGTGCTAAGGTTGACAAAATCCAAATTACTACTTCTGAACTGGCCCCAAAGCCATCCTGGTTTTTTTACACAGGAGCATTGCTCATGGTTATTGTAGTAGGTCTGTCTGAGCTGATTTTCCCCATACAGCCCTCATGCTGCAGTACTGGAAGCCAGAAAGTGTTGATAACACACACCCTTGTTATGACTATCAGTGCCCACACAGCACCAAAGGTACGGGGGGTGTGGAGGGGGCAAGATTTGGGAGGGGATACAACCCGGACAGCTGACCTGAGCTGGATGATCCTATGGAATAGGATATTCCATACCATATGATATCAGCTCAACTATAAAGGGAGGAGGACGGGGGGATTCTGGGAAGCCATTTGTCCTCCGAGAAACCGGTACGCGTTCTGGAGCCCTGCTTCCCGGGACAGGCCCGACACCGCCTGCGGATGGGAAGTAGAGAGTAACGGCTTTGTTTCTTTTGCTTCGCGCGCGCGCAACCTTGCTTTCTCTGCTGTTTATTAAACTGCTTTTTATCATAACCCACGGGTTTTCCTTTTCCATCTTACTCTCTCCCCACTTGCCTTGCTGATGGAGGTTTTGGTGGGGGGGGGAGTGATAGAGGGACTAGGGGTGGGCACCGGGCACCCAGCCAAGGTAAACCCACCACAGTTATATCAGCCTAAACAGAAAATAAATTTAATTCCACCAAAATCTACAAAATGAATCCATCAATTTTTAGATTTACTAAGAAAAGTTATACTAGTGTTCCTAAAACAGTCTTGAATCAACTAGAAGTTACTTCTATCTACTTTAAGATGGCATAAGTTTTCTTAAAAATAACAGGTAGTAAGAACTCTGTAGGGATTACCAAAGCAATGAGCAGTATATTCCCATTTACAGTAAATTTAGAGGCATTCAAAGCCATGAAGTTTGCAAGAGTGTAGTCTTCAAGTATTCAGAGTGTACAAATGATGAAACTACAAAGAGAACTATGAAAACCATTTGTGTAATATGATTTAAATAAAAGACAATAGTTACAACCTGTTTGTAATCATGAAATACCACATATTACTAGATTACAATGAAAACTCGGACCACTGTTTTCAGAAGTGTCACAAGATCTAGCCAGAGCTTTCTGCCTGTGACTTCCTCTAGGAGGAACAAAGTCAAGGTTGTGCTCTGACCTAAAAATAATGCACTTGTTTAAGTCTCAGTGTTATCCCTAAATTTAATTTTAATAATGATAAATAAATGTTACTTTTAAATAATAATTTATGTACTGAATTACAAATTGTTATTTTAATAATAAATGTTAATTTTAAAATTCTACAATATGGTAAATTACATTCAAAATATTAACTTCTAAAAACATCCCATCTTCATAAAAGCTGGCACACTGCATAATGTATGACACACACAATCTCTGTGCTCCTTGCACTCTGTTTGGCTCAATGCTAGCATGAGCCTATGCAGGCAAGCAGCCCAACACGTTCAGTGACACTGGTGCCCATCACCTTGGGCCACGGAGATAGAACAGGAATAGAGGGAGACTACACCTCTATTTGGATTGCTTCTCACTTTAAAATGATTCACTCAGCAGTGACCCCATTATTGAAGACATTTGCATCCATTAATGTATGCTTGCTGAAGAGGTGGATGTCCTATTTGCACAATGCCAAATGCCTGCTATAGGCTACTGCTCCTAGGGATGCACTAACAAAGCTGCTCACATAAGCACTCCTCAACCTTACTCAGTCAAAATGAATAAGGCTAGCGAACACCTACCTTTTAAAGCAACCCACCTGAGGAAGGGAAAAAAGGCAATACTAAGGATTACAAAGCAATTTCCTCCCTTCCAATACGCATTCCAGAAATAATGAATTACTACTGTAATACCAGAGACAACATATCTCAAAAAACAAGGAATATGTTGACTTAAGTGGAACCATGCATTTTTCTACACACACACAAAAAAAAAAAAAAAAAATGTGCTCACTGCAGGCAGCTTTAAGAACCGATCTGGAGGGGCTGGAAGAGGTGGCTGTTATTTTTTTCCACTATACAATGCAAAGAGGCCAAGTGTCTCAAGTGTTAATGAAAGCCTTATTAGGACAAAGTACTCCTGTTTTATTTCTAGCAGGCTCTAGAAATACAGTTGCGCAGGGAGAAGAATCTCAAAGTCTGAACTCCCAAATCAAAACTCAAGCCTGTGAAGAAGAGGTAGAGGATAACAAGCTGTAATTCCAACAATGCACAGAATTGGCCTAAGTCAGCTCTGCAATGCAAAGAAATGGCATCAGCCTCCTTCTGGCCACCTGTGCTGGTGCAGGAGGTGGTCTCTACATTGTAAGGCTGCTCAACCAGCTCAAGGAACTGATCCAGACTAAAATTAATCCTCAGAAGTCTCAATTATTTACTCCACCTGGTTTATGATTTCTGTATAAACATTGATGTTAATGCAAGAGAGGAGCAGATGAGGAGAGAGGAAGCAACAGCAGTAAGACTGCTCCTTTCCACAGCAGCACTGGTTAGTTTTGCTCACAATATTAAGACCTTAGATGGCTACTTCGAAGAGAAATCTCAATTTGAAGCCTATATATTAATCAGCCATGAGGCTCCAGTTGTGAAGAGAGAGATTAGGACTCTATTTAAACTGGTGCTTGTAATATTCATGCTGAAAGTTCATCCATGGAAAACGATAAAATGCTGAGCTGGTTTGATGTGTCCTGCTAAAACATGGAGAAAGCTATAAGTTTCAAGGACTTAAGCTGGTGGACTGTCAAGTTAAAAAAAAAAGGTATTTTCCACTGTTCCAACTTGAAAGTTAGAATTAATCTCCTCCTCCTCAGTGAAGATTCACAATGAGCAAAAAGCAGTCTTAGCTTGAATAGCTGATGTTCTGCCAGTTTCTTTCCAAGCAGCTACACATCCTAACTTCTTTGTAGTCTTTGGGGTTCAAAAAGGACAATGTCAGGACTACAAGATTAGAAAACACCATGTAGTTATATCCACTTCAGAAAAAATCTAAAATCCCTGAAACAGAAAAACATCAATGGAAGTACAGAATATGAACACCACCAAACCAGAAACAGAGATATTTATTTCTAAAGCACTCTTTTCCCTGTACTTGTATGTCTAGTGGATAATAATACAACCATCCTGAACAAAGCTAGTATTTCTAATTACATAAGGATCACAGAACTACACATAGCAAGTTTCTTATATCAATACAGAAATAAGATCATACAGATCTAATGAGAACTCCCTTATACTGGGAGATATCTGTGGTAGAAGCTCTGCCAATTCAAGGCAATGATGTATATTAACTTCAAGTAAAGACATCCTCAAATCATTTAGGCAGTATGCTGGTGGCCACTCATCATAAAACATAAATCCACACAAGCAACATTAAATGGGAGTGGTTTCTTTTAAATTACCTCCACATACCCTAAGCAGGCAACTCATAACTTCACCTTATCATTTGAAAAGCAAGAGAAAAGCATTAAGTCAGCAAAGTAAGGCACTCACTACAGAAGAGAGCACTAGGTGACTCACTGAAATAATATTTTCTTTATGGCTGTGTTTAATTCTTCTCAAACAGAAGCTGTCAATGTATTTTTTTAGGTTCACATAGGCAGAATAAATGGTTGCAGTTGGTGCTCAAGTTAAGTATGGCAGCCCTCTTGATGACCTCTGCAAAAGCTGTAAGTATTGAGGAAAAAAATTATGGAGCTGTTCCCTTGCAGTGTAGGATTTGTTTCTACTTTTAAGAATGCTAACAAAGCATATCCTTCTCTATCAAGTTCTGAAATATAAGTAGGTCTCAAATTGATACAAGAAGTGATCTAATGGCTATTTGCATGTAATTCTTGGGAGTTCTGAGATAAGGAAAAGCATACCTTAATAGCTATGCCTCACTGAAAGCCAAGGAAAGTGGAAGGAAAGTTGAAAAGATGGGTCCTACATTCTTGACTAGCTCAGTAGAAATTTAAAATATTTTGTAAACAGAGCATTTCATTTAATCGCAAACTGGCTATTTTGCAAATAGTGCTTCTGTTCTTCAATCAATTTATATTGATTTAACAGCCTTGTTTCTTCTCACTTGATACTCCACTTTTCAAAACTTCAACAGCCTGGCTAATGCCTCCCCCTTACCATAGTACCATTGCCTCCCATCAGCTTACAAGCACCTCCTTTACACAGAGCTCTTCTCATGCACCCAGCTACTTCCCATGTTTCCTTTCTATCCGATTGAGCAAAAGATAATATCCTCTAATACAAATGAGCCTGCTACAACCTCTTAACATTGATAAAAAACAAAAGTTCTACTTGTCTTTCTCTAGTGATGTATCTACAGTGGTGACTACATAGGAAAAAGCAGCATTGCTATCCCTGTAATTTGCAAGACATATTAAAAAAGTCACCTTCATTCAAATTTAAGTGAAATGGACCCAAAAGTTCTAGAACCATGAGAACTGAGAAGAGTGACAGCCTAAGCTGTGATTTCTTAGGAACTGCAATTAAAGAAGCTGGTGCTAACCTGAAGACTAAACATTGCTACATGCATTTAAAAAAGGCCCAAACCCTAAAATCTCTTGCACTGAGTTGTTCAGTTCATTAATTTGTCATTTCTGATGAAAATTAAGAACCCACTGAGGTTTTATGGATATGTATTTTTTGTTCACTGCTAACATTACTGGAACAAAGCACTTGAGAATAGCAAGGTCATGCACAAATGTAAGAGACAAGAAAATTCAGGAAAATTCCAGAACTAAAAATAAATTTCCCTTTGCAGTAACATAAATGACTTGAAACGTTTAAAAATATGAAGCATTTAATTGCTATTTATTGTTCAACTATATTAATTTGACCTGTAAATTGGTCAAACTTCCTTGTGCCACTGCAGTCCCATAGAGAGATTAAACTCCAAGCTACTGGGAGGAAAACTGAGGAACAGCCTGGCATCTTATTCAGCTTCTTCCAGGTGGTCTGGGATGGGCAGTTCTGATAGCATCCACAAATGTATGAAATGACCTTTCATAATGACTTAACTCCCAACTTAATTTCTTTCATGCCAGAAGTTTGACAATCTATCACTACAGCATCACTGGCAATCTTAGATCAATTTTTTTATATAAAACATATTTTCATAAAATAGAAGCATATTTTGATAGCTGCAGAATGAGACCAGGGATTTAACCTGCAAAGCCTTTGGCAAGCAAGGAGTTAAAATCCTGCCTAAGACTACCCCACAGCTGCTGTCAGCAGTCAGGCTTGTCAAGAGAAGCTCTGGGTTGTCTGGACAAGACTAATTGGCAGCAAGCACCTGGTTCCCTAGGCTGGGCCAGGGTAGGTAAAAGAATATAAACCCTGCAAAGAAGGAGAAGAAGCTGGAAGGCTGCCAATAGGTCTAGCCTGTTTCATGTTTTCATTTTGATCCACAGGAAACTTTTTTCTAGGCTATACCCAGTTAGAGCTATCAGAAACATTCTTCCACAACTTTCCAGCTGAAAGGAACCCATGCTTTATGGTTCTGTACCTGTGAGCTCTGCCACTGAGCACCCACCAAGCCTTGCTGTACAGGATCACAGCACTGCACAGCCAACTGCAACATTGAGGCCACTATTAAATTGCAGTGGAACTGCAATTTGGGGTTTCAAATGCCACAAAAAATTAGCCTAAAGGCATTATTATAACTTTAAAATTACGGACTAATACGCCAGAAAAATCAAAACTAAGACTGTCCTGGATATTCTGTATATTGGACATACAAAGCATGTGCAATGACTGCTTATGATACACAGCAAATTACAGTGCATGTTTAAAGGAAGGGGGAAAAAAAAAAGGTAAAAAAACCCTAAGGCTCTGTAAAATAGCTAAAAGTAGGCTGCACAAGAAACTTAAAGGGAGATTTCCAGAAGTGGGAAAAGACACCTGGAGTATATTTTGACCTCTACTAGGAATCACAATTTCAGTGAATTTGAAGCTTTGTGGGGGGAAAAAAAAAAAAAGGGCAAAACTGCAAAATATTAAAACTCAAGGGGAAAAAAAAAAAAGTCATTAGCCTTGCAGGTTCAGCCCCTAAGGTATTGAGATTTTTCTTAGGAGTAAGGGGAAAAAAATATTTCAGTTTGTTAGTTTAACAAAGCTTTACATTATTGAACTGAGTATCTAATGATACATAGACACACACAAATATATATAAAATATACACATGATATCAATATACTTTTTTGTGCAAGACAGTTTAAGCATAAATATAGAAAAGTCAGAACAATTTCTTTAAAGCAAAGTGCTCAGCAGAGACTTCATCTATGTCTCTGACAAGTTTCACATTTTAGGCATTTTAGCTCGCTAGTCAAGAATTCCAACAATGTACAGTAGCACGAATATTTCCATAACTTAAATAACTGGAGATTTAGAAGTGTTAAAAGGCAAAGCCAGTACCTGTACAGTCTCTGTATGAAAGACATTTCAATCAGTAAGCATTAATGCAGAATTATGGTGTTTGTGAAAACAAGAGAATGCAAAAACATGAATGTCCACGATTCAAAACACAGTATCAAGATGTATCATAAAAGCTTCAAGCAAAAAAATCTAACTCTTCAGGTTGTCAAATACATAACACTATGACTAGATGCACAAGATATGCATTACAGAGGCTGAACAATCATTGATAAGAAAATCAGGTCTGTCTTTCTTCTTAAGAGCACCTATTGCCTCAGTCCATTACAACTGAGGTGTTAACTAGATTATTGTGTTACTATCTTACCTGTAGAGAGCTGAAACCTACTGCATAGTAAGATGCAACTAAGTGATACTTTTCATCAAGATGTGGATACATCTTTCCTCTTGACCTTATATAATGCAATCAGTTACATCAAAACTATTTGAATTAAATGTTTACTCCAGCAAAGAAGCACCTGTGTATAAGTGAGCGAGCCCCCATAGGACAAGAATTTTCTAAGAAAAATATATGTGTTTGATTAGCTCCTAAATTCTTCTGTCTTTTCCAACTTAAACAATTCTATGATAGCCTGTCTAATTCCAAAGCTGACTTCAGTTTTCACTAAGGATTGTTGTACCTAGACCTAATCATAGACCAGTAACCCACTGGTGAGCTAACATGCATTCCTATTAACCAATAGGAAAATGGCTTATCTGAAAACAGCAACTCACTAACCTGTGATCCCACTCTAATACCTACACACACCAGCTCCTTCAGCACTGGAAAGTTGCTAAGTACCTATGGGCTCCTGTCTGACATGGGTAAGTGTGAGTTACAGTCTGCAGGAACTCCAAGAAGATACAGCAAAGGAACAGGCTAGAAAAAAGAATCTTTACAACAGCTGCACGAGACTAAAAACTAATAATACTCTTGGGCCTTTAATCAGACCTATGAAAACAGAGATTCAGTTGCATGAACAGTTTAAGAGACTGCATTTCATGCAGAAAGTCTGCAGCACCACATAAAGCTAAGCAAACCAAAATCAGACAGTGATTACTGGATGATGAACTTGTCAACCGGAGAATACTCTCTAGAAGACTCCTAATTTGTGATAGCACTGGGCATCAGTAGCACATAGGCATACAGGACTAACCTGTAGGCAACTTAAAATTCATCATGATTTGAAGAAAAATGAGAATTTACCTTCATAAGAGTTATGATAAGCAGCCAGACTGGAACATCTTTCAGCATGTTCCCTCCAATACTGAGCGAACATGGAGAAGAAACTCCTGCTCAACCAGATACAACTCCCTGTGAAGTTCATGCTACTGCACTGTGCTCTGCTGCTAGTTCAGAGAGAGGAAAGCAATAAAATTCAGTGAAGATTCTCATAAAACTTCAAGTGTCTACATAATTGGCATGGATTTTGCTAGAGGAGAAATGCATTTCAAAAGGGTACTTTAAGCCATACAGTATCCACAGGCAAGGCCATCCTTCTTCAAGCTTAAAGTAGCCACCTCAAAAGTAGCAGAGAAATTCAGCCTACTTAGTGGGCTTAAAGTCTTCATTCCACCAAGAGGGACATGACTTTGAAGTTGTTGTTTTTGGTAAAATTTTTTATCATCACCTAATGCTTCCCATTATCAGACCATGTGAGTGGCTTCCTGCAGCTTACTGATTTGGTCTGAATTTTACAACCCAGGTAGCTACCTAGAATAGTTTTACTAAGTTGAAGCAGTTGTAGGAAAACTGCCCAAAAAAAGTTACATTTTGGGTGCCTTAAACAAAAAAACACACACACAAAAAAATCACCCAAAACCCAGGTGATTTTAGGAATAAATATAAAGTCAGGAAGAGTGGACTTTTTGTGGACTATCTTCTGCTATCCTTACAGGAGTACAAACAAACCTGGTTCACTTTGGAACTCCTGAAGAAAAAACCCTTAGGTTTCTTTCACATTGGTATTTCCAGATTTTATTTGGTAAGGTCTCTGAAGAATCAGACTGAGCTTTTCTGGATGAATGTCACAGCAATCAGTACCCTACCTTTACCAAGCAATCGAGTATTCTCTTTACAACCCTCAGCTACATGCTAGTAGTGAAGAGTGGCATCCTGGCTACGCACAGCAGTAACATAACTGTTCGCATACAGGAGAAGCCATCGCAGTAAAGAGTAGATTTGACTCTGGAGG
>VYZX01021948.1:102604-126540 GCA_013401335.1 Brachypteracias leptosomus
TAAGAGCTATAACTTCATGGTACGAAGAAAAGCAAGTCTGTAACAAAAGAAAGCAAGCCCAACATTTGTGAGAACTCAGAAAACGAGATACAAGTGGTTAGTTTACAGGAAAAAATTCAAAATGGACCCTGAACAAGAGTAACATCATTATAGATTTGTACTGCATAGCACAAAAGAGGCAAAACTATTTCTTTGCACATCTTTGCTGTATGAAACCCATGTCAAAGCAAGCATTAAAGAAAGAGAAATACATTTTTACCAAATTTTAAAATAATGGACAAATTATAAACCACAATTATAAGGCATTTTAATCACCTTACATAATATTCACTTTTCTCCACAATTTTCAGGTTTGTTTTACTTACTGCTCTCTGAAATAAGGAAAGAAAAAAAAAATCTTAGTGTCTCTATATTTCGCAAGAAAACAGAAAACGCCATTGCAGGAGTCCCATTAAGAAACTTGTGCGAAATTATACATGCCTCTGTTGATGAAACTGGCAAATCAAGATTCTTTTCACTTATTACAGGCTTTAAAGCAAGTAGAGGGATGACATATTCCTCAACCATGCACAGATACACTATCAGTATGTCAATTTAACTTTACTAGCATTGAGATGGTTGGCTTACCATGGTACAAAATCGATTCAGCTCTCATATTTTACTAAAGTTTTAAAAAACATTATAGAATTCATGGGCTACATAGACCTTTTGCTGTCTTTATTTCTACTGCTACACAGTTTAAAATAATTCTCTTACTCACACAACTGAAACAAAAAGTGACTTTGTAACATGATAATCCCTGAGCTTATCAGTAAGAACTTAAAGGACTAAGACCAAAGTCATTTATATCTTAAGAACCATTTACAAAATAGGTATAACCACAGATCTCCAGCTTATCTACTGGAATCTATGATGCTCAGGGAGAATATTTTCTGCCCAAATAAACCAACTGTATTGCTGAAAACAGGGCTGTAAAGTTACTCTGGAGCTCACTACCAACAAGAATTTCTAAATATAAGTTAAATAGAGAGCCTCAAAAAGACAACTGATGATACATCACTATGTTCCATTTTTTCCACTTTAAAAATTCTGATCAAAACTAGTTGTGAAAAAGCAGCCAAACAGCACTCATAAAAAAAATACAACAGTGATCAATAGATATGGGGAAGGAATGAACCAAACAACACACAAAAGTAGGGAGACTTCGAACATTCAGGCCACTTAGAATCAGCCCCTAAAAGCTTGCTTCCATATCTTGTCCTGGAAACAAGTACCTTGTTAAACCAACAAATTCAGTTTTGCTTGAGTTATATACATTTCTATAGTGTACAGTAGAAAAAAAAATGTTTTTCCAAAACCAAATGCCATACTGAATTTGAGTCCAAAGCTTATTCTAAAATACAAGATGACTACTACAGTTCAGAAACAAATTACTCCACTGGTCTGGACCTTAAGAGCCCCAAGCTCTACTCTGTTCCTAACTGTTAGACAAATACCAAAATAGAAAACTTGTTCCATGCAGCGGTCATCAGTCATCTACATAAGCAACACTGAGCTACAGAGTGTAATTATTTGATAGTCTTGAATTTTAGTCACATTCTGACAAAAACACTGAAAATCCTTTAACAGATGCTTCAATCCCAAAGGGGTTTGAGAGAACAAAACCATGTCGTATGCATATGAGGACTAACAGTTCTACCAACAAAACCACTAAATCCTCTAACAGATGCTTCAGACCCCGAGGAACCTGGGAGAACATATCATCCGCACATGAGAATTGACACTGGTCAAGCCAGTCTCTTGAGACAAAGCAGTTTTCTCACTTCTAACAGCACAATTCTTTTGGTATAATAAAAATTAAAACTTCTGACAAATTCCCAGATTTTCTTTTTAGTTTCATTAATGGGAAACAGGCCAAAGTGAAAGAGTCCTTTTATTTATTCAAATAAATTCTGCTAAAATGCAATTCAATGGGCAATAAAAACACCTCTATAATATAAGCTACCATGTGGATTTACTGAACTTGCAAACATTTTAATTGAGACATGAAAGCACCATAGAAGAAGTTATTCTGGAATTGTCATATTGGGGGACAAATTGCTAAGTTATCTTTAAAATAGAGAACAAAAAGGAACTTTCGTCCTCAAAGTAAATGAATAGGAATTAGAAAATGAGTATTTTGACAATTTTATCAGTGCATGATACGTTAAGCTTCCAGAATAAATGTAGATTTTCTCCAAAACTCCATTTCAAACATTCTCTTCTAAAGATAACTAAGTCTTCAAAAGAAACAACAGTCACAATGCCATAATCATAGAATGTTTTAGGCTGGAAGAGACCTCTAGAAGTCACCTGGTCCAACCTCCCTACACAAGCAGGGACATCTCTACCTAGGTCAGATTGCTCAGAGCCCCATCAAGCTTGACCTTGAATGACTCCAGGGATGGGGCCTCCACCACCTCTCTGGGCTGCCTATTTCAGTGACCTATTACCCTCATGTTAAAGAACTTTTTTCTAATATCCAGCCTAAATCTATCCTTTCCTAGCTTAAAATCATTACTCCTTGTCCTATCATTACAAACCCTTTTGAATAGACCTTCCCCTGCACTCCTGTAGGCCCCCTTCAGGTACTGGAAGGTCACTATAAGGTCCCCCAGGAGCCTTCTCTCTTCCAGGCTGAACAGCCCCAACTCTCTCAGCCTGTCTTCATATGAGAGATGCTCCATTCCCCTGATCATTTTGGTGGCCCTCATCTGGACACGCTACAATATGTCCACATCCTTCTTGTGCTGGGGGCTCCAGAACTGGAGGCAATACTCCAGGCGAGGTCTCACCATGGCAGAGTAGAAGGATGGGACAGAATTTTGTACGTTGCCAAACCAGTCCATAAGCTAATAATGTCAGCAAATACTAACAGGCAGAGGATGTTCTCCTGAACTACAGTAATGGGACGTAACATAAGAAGAACAGCCCAGACCATCGAAGACTGCACCTAGTAAAAAACCTGTATGGCCAATACATGCTATTCAGCAAAGAATATAAGAACCAGTCAACTGTTTATTAACACATCCCTGATATCCTCACCCAGAGTTAGTATCTCGCATTCCAGGGCCTTAAACCTAGAATTAGTACCTCTGCATTTCCAAAATTATATTAAGAAATTAATTAATTCAGAAATTTTAATCTCAATCTTAATTACTACATATAAATTGTTTTACTTGTGAAGGAACCTGAGGTTCTGCTTACAAATAAATAAGGCATCCAGATCTTAAGGACAATGATTATGAGGAATTTCTTCATTAAAAAAAAAATGTATGTGGTTTATTTGCTAAGATAAAGCTGTTTTGATCCTGAAACTTTAATCTAATTTATATCCAAATCTACCCAGCATCGTGACAATCTGTATTAAGGCCTTCACTTGCTATTAATAAATAAATAAAAATAAAGCAAAAATCAAAGCTGATCATGTTTGTTGCCAAAGCTGTCAAGAACCTCAATGTCCAAATGAGTTAAGCCACTGGTGAGAATTTGCAGAACTACCCAATGAGATCTTGGCAGAAGAAATTTTGCTCACTGGATTCAAGAGACTTTTCTTACATTAAGGATGTGGCCAAAGGAGACAGACTTAAGAGAGAATAAGTCACTGCAGTCTGAAGGGACATCACAATGCCATCATCCCTATGCACCCCCTCGTCCCATCACACACCTCAGCCCACTCTTAAGCTAACACCAGTACTCAGAGTCTGTCTCCTTCAACAAACCATTCATCAACTAACCCAGAGGGGAAAAGAAAGGAGAACATCATGGATTAAACTGGTTGAATACAAACTGAGAAATTGTGTCAGAGAATCTAAGGACTCCAACTCCATAATAACGTAGGTACAATTTAGGACAGGTCAGACAGAAGCTTTAACTAAGATCACAGTAAGATGAAAAGCAATCATATCAATGTTCAGAAAGCCAGGTACCCATCCCTGGGAGGGATAGGCTCCTCAAGTCCCTTGCTAAGCAGCCACAATTTCAAGGACTCAAGCAGTAGGTAACATGACAACACAGAGAGATGGCTCCTGGCAGAGCCCATAGGAGTGACATCCCCTCCCTGTCCCCCCCATCCCTGCCCTCCTCCCCGGTATTATCCTACCTCAGAACTGGGGAGTTGGAAACAATCACAGGCTGCTAGCTTTTAGTTGAAAGGAATGTTCTTTTAGAAAAGGTAACTTCTTAGCCAGTCCTCTCTATCTTAAGTATTAATAATTTTACCAACATAACTGTATGGCAGCTTAAAAATAAATTTATTTTCCTCTTCGAAGCCATGAGTAAGACCCATGAATAAGAAATGAGATCTACCAAGTCTAAGATACTGCAAGATTCACACAAATAGAAATTTCAGCTTACTGAGCAAATTTTAAATTAAAAATATGTTTTGATAAAATTGCTGGTTTACCTACTCATCCAGTATATTGGAAGTAATAAACTACAAATCAATTTTAAAGTGCTATTTGTACATTTAATTTAATTTCACTTTCTATCCAAACGAGGTTTAACATGTTAAAAAAAAAAAAAAAAGCAATTCACCATTCCCCAACAGAAATGTGAAAATTAAAGATCTAAGAAAACAAAGCACCAACTAAGTAGATAAGTGTTTAACCAAATCTATAACACAAAGATTCCAGTCAACTGAAGATTATTTGCAGTCTTTAATTAATTAATTTTATCCATATGCTACTTCGAAAGAATAAGAGACCTCTTACTGCACTGGTGGAACGATTAAAATACTTCCTTCTTCACAGAGGCCAAATGTAAAAGCAATGGGTACTTTTTCCATAAGCAAGTCAGTCAGTAAATCAGACTCTGCTGCACAGGCTTTAATGCAAAAGCAAAAACCAAAGGTACAGAGGCAGAGTATATAGCTAGATATAAAAGCAGATATACCTAAGCAGACAATTCAAGGTATCAGAAGTCAGGGGCATCTAGGAGATGGAAGTCTGGTGTTTCAAGTTCTTTTCAAGAAACAAGGTACTTGCAGGTCTGCCCTATTAAACACACTCATCCTTGGCTAGCCAAGTTCCACAAAGAAAATTAAGTCAAACTTGCAAAAGCAATCACTACAACCTAAGCTTCTCTCATTAAGGGCCAAATATTCTAAGATATTATCTCGATCAGTTTTTATCAGTCTTGATTAAGCCCAATTCATTCAACTGAAGTCCTTGAGTCTCTATTAGCCTAATCAAAATATGTAAAAGGTGCTAACTGTCAGACCTTTTTATCCCAGAATTACAATCTTCATCCTATGATTGACATTTGGGCCTTGAGCAATGACGCCCAAATGATTTCATATGGGAGCCAGGCTGACTGTTGAATTACTATCAGAGCTCATTTTGCAGAGGAGGAACAAAAATGTTATCAGATTCGGTACTGCAGAAAAACAGCTTTCAGTTGCTTCTTCTGTACTTGAACAATCATTCAAATTTCATCTCTGTAAATAAACGCCAATCAGTAATCGCTGAAGCACTTCCAAACACTGGAAAAGCTTCTGCCTAGAAGAAACTGGTGCTCATCGTAGGTACTGCAATATGTACTGCAATACCACAATATTATAAGAATGTTCCACGCATCTTCAACCATGAGAATATTTATTACAAAAACCTTGAGTTTACAAAGAGACCTTACACTCTGCACCAAAATTTTTTTTATTCTGCTTCAACTAAAAGAAAAGCAAATTCCTGACCTCTTTGGTTCTTCTGCTACTGTAGAGACCCAAACCCTCACAAAAAAGGACTACTGGTTTAAACACTTCAGCTGATAACATAGCACATAATAATCAAGTAGTCTCCAGCTAGCCAGGAACACACCGTATATCGGTACATAAATTAAACAATCCAGAGTCCTCAAGAAGTATTACTTATCTGGGCTTGCCTCCATCTCCCCCTCCTTATCCAAATCTTTCGAAGATAGGCTTTAAATGTTTTGCAGTTGTCCAGTGTTAGGGTCGAAGAATTCAACAACCTCAGCTGCATAAAAGCAAGGGTGAAAAGCAACTACCACGTTATCCAGGAATTCAAGACCGGTTACAGATCCAGAAGAGGTTCCTAACTGCAAACTTCTTTAACAAAATCTGGATAAGGTCCCAAGGGCAGGTAAACCTGTAAAAATATTCTTTCTTTCTTCCAGATAATTCTTCAAAGGAGTTTCTACCATATAAACTAGTGCAGACTATGCATAACTACATTGAGTTTTATCCAACCTCTCTCACAGCCAAAAATATCAACCACCACCACTGCACACATTTTCTTACTGAGGTTTTCAGAAGGTTTGCATAATCTTATAACCATGAAGCTAGTGAGCCATTTCATATTTCCTGAAACTAAACTGCACATTAGATGATTCACCAATTAGTGTATTCATGAAGCTTTAAAAAGCAATCAAAATTTCATTTTTGTTGAAAAACTTAACAGAGATGTCCAGCTGTATGCATGGAGAGAGCATGTGGGCTTTTCTCCTTTATTTAACTTAACTTAACAGCTACGTTAGGTGGTGAAAAATATTCAGTGTGTCAGAGTTAATTTATAGAGCTGACAAAGTATAAGGGCTCCAGAAGGTATAGCATACATTTACTAAACTTTAAATACAATATTTTAACTAGATATAACTCAAAAATTAAAATAAGCCGTCCAACAATCAAACCACACAAATGCATATCATTTCAGGGCACTTATTAAATAGAGCAATTGCATGTTTGTTTCAAACTAATGCTTCGCTTAACAGCATCAGAAAAGTTGATAATCTTTCTGACCCCAAACCCCATAAAACAAAATGCATTTTTTTTAAACTAGGTAAATATCTTTAGAAGACAGCAGGCATCTCAACACAATGCACGCCATGATCAGAGGAAGGGGAAGCACTGCACATTGCTCAACACAACCAAAACATGTGGCCTTAATGAAGCCTCCAGGCATAAATGCCACAGCATAATACTAAGTGCTAATTTCCCCTTAAGGTTGAAGAAAATACCAAGCATAGCTCTTGGAGAAATAAGAGGCAAGGAAATCAGCCTAAAAAGGACAGCTGCTCAAGGGCTAGTTAACTAGACAGCCTATTCCAATATTTTGGAACAGGAATCAATATTTTAGGAGTTTACTGTGAAGCCTTTACATCAGAAGTTCTTTCTTTCACTCTACAAAGTCAGGAATGTACTTTTTAGTGAAGGCAAAGGTACTCTAAATGTTTAGATTTTCCATTTGTTTTTGCTATTTCTAGCAGTAAATGAAACATTGTAACTTTAAACCTCAAGAATAGATAAACCTACTGTATGAAAGTTACAGGGAGTCATGCAGTATCTAGCAAAAATCGAGCTATTTAGCAACAGGCTATCACATGGTAAGGTGGCTTACAATAATTAACAGCAATCATCACTATCCTTTGATTAGACTAAAATACGTCTCTTAAAACATAATGAATGAGGTCAGAAAAATGCACATTATACTGTCTTGGGTTATTAGTCCATCAGGGAAACACATGAATCGCCACATCAAATTCGATGAACAATCAACTCTCTAGAACCTTACTGCAGAGTGACAAGTTTCACGTCTCAAGTAAGTTTAAAAAAAACCCCCAACTTTCTAATAGAACACAGTTTATTTCTAATCCCTTCCATCTGCTCTCTCTTCCTTAGATGTACCTACCATTAAAGGAGCAATAGAAGAGAAACTCTAGATATTCCTCCAAGGACAAACCCAGCCATTCTTTCAATGCCCTCACACATATGAAGTCACATCAAGCTATTGCCTGCTACCCTGCTGCCTGCATTCATTCATTGGTTGTACTGCTAATGCAATTCTGAAACCAGAGCAGATGCAAGACATTTAGACAAAATGGAAAATCGGAACAGATTTCAGCAGCCCAGTCCATAAGGGCTCAAAATTGGTTTTGTTTTCTCTTTTACATAGTTTTGTTTTGGACTGACAAAAAGTGCATCCTAAAAGCATAGCCCGTTCACTCTGCCACAGTTACTAATGCACAAAACTCATGAAAAGACAGAATTACATTTCTTCTGGCAGAGACCCTACTGCTAAGGCTATTGCTTTGATACCAGGTCCACTTGAATATCTTGGTTTACAGATTGACAACTGAATGAATTGGGAGGTTGTTAACTTGGAAACTTGCCTTCTTTCAACATCTCACTGTAGCAACCTCATTAGCTGGGGACATTGATGTAACAGGGGTTATAAGCAGGCTGAGGGCTGCACAACATCTTCAGCAGGAAGCCTTTAACAGCACAAACCTGCACAACCCAAGATCTTGAGGTGTGTGAAGCACACCTCAAGATTTCTATGGACGTAACAATTTAACTGCAAAATTTCCCTAATGTCATCTGTGTGCACAATGGCCTGTGAGAGATTTGAACTCAGAAGAAAAGTTGTAAGATCTAAGTTGAGTAAGGCAAATAGCATTTGGGGTCTGTGATGCACTCCATGGTCACTACCTAGTGACACAACCCTAACTTCCCTTCCTGAAACAGAGTTATGAAAGGACATTCCATACTTCTCAATAAGTCATAGGACTCAAAACTTCCGGTGCCCATAAATTACAATCTCCATGTTTCAGAAATGCACTTTGTGGGGTGGAATGAGACTAAAATGTTTCTCTTGTAAGAGTACTGTACCTTGGACTAAAATTCCTAAACTGAAGTGAATCAAGTTTACATGAAGGAAATTAGGAATTATACTCTCATTGTATAATCCCATAATAAAATAAAAGCACTTCTAGAAAGGCACATTTAAGACACTGATTCCGTAAAGAAGTTCACACTAAAGGGTTCAGCAACTGAACAATCTCCTTACAGTAGCGTGTCTTAACTCACATGACATTAAAATCATTAAAGTGAAATATTATTAAAATGAAACTATGCTAAAGTTACATTTAAACTGATAACTCACTTAAAATCTAGTAAAATACTTACTGTGGTACTTGCAATGACAGAATGGTCTTTTTTGCCATTCACCCATAAGGAAAAAAAAAGTTAGAAGCAATTGCTCATCTCTAGGGGAATTTTAAGTTTGAAAAATAATTACACAAAAGATATAAAGTAAAAACCTCAAGAAAACAGAACACCCAAGTGTATTTGAAGCATTTGACATATCTAGCCATGAAAATGTAGTATAGTTTTGTTCACAATGTTTTAAAGCCAAGAAAAAACTTCTTAAAATGTTCATTCTCATCCTGATGCCCAATGAACATAGTTCATCTGTCTTCTGAAGGAGGCAAATCAATTAAAAATTATATCCAGTCAACTTCCACGCAAATTTACAGAACGTATTTATTTTGAAATAAGGTTATAGAAATGCAAGCTTCAGCATTACTTTACAGTCATATCATCTCCGTATATATCCCCAAAATATTTTCTTACTGTAGGAGTTTATTGCACATATAAAAGCACTGCTAGAGTTACTGCAGTTTACATGAGGAAAGCTGCACCTCTACCAAACTCAAATCAAACTGGAATTGGCTTCAGTGGAAAAGTGCTGTACTTGTCCTAAGAGAGTTTGTATGGCATGGTCAGGGATCACACCTCACATGATGGGATATGGTGCCCCACATGATGATTAGCCTAATATTTATAGCTTACAATCAAAGAAACACTGCAGAAAACTTCAACAAGGAAGGACATAGGAGGGGAGAAATAGAATAAAATAAAGAGAAACATTCTGTAAGCATTACGGGAATGGAAGCACAATTATGTTCAGAAGAATACATGATCACCTGATACACAACCCCATTGAAACAATCGTATGGGAGAGAGAAATGTATTCCAAGGGATTAAGCATTGTGATTCAGTGCAAGTGTTGAATTACAAAGTTAACAGCAGAAATAACACGATTTACTGCTTCCAGAATACCAAGAAACCATTCATAACTTCAAGTGAGATGCGTATAATGACGACTCTCAAACTTTCAGGAGTGCTGGGAAGGGGGGAGCAGCCGCCGGTTACCCGTCCCCAGAGGGGCCGTGCGCCCCGAGGGCTCTGCCCGGGCACTCTGGGGAGGGTGATTTCCATAAGGACACACACGGGTGCCACCTCAACCCCGGGAGACCACCGGCCCGAGCCCCCACTCCGGCGCCAGCTCCAGAATTAACCGGGGAGCCCCAGCGGAGGGGCTGCCCGGAGCGGCCGTCCCGTCAGCTGCCCGGCCCATGGCCTCGAGGTGCCGGCACCGGATTGTGGCTGGGACGGGTTTAACCCCCAGCCTCCCGGGCTTCTCTTGCAAACGCCAGCCCCGGCTTCCTCGGCCTCTCTCCGAGCGAACGAGCGGAGCTGCCCCCCCTCTGGCGTCCCCTCGCCCTGCCCCGGGGCGGCCTTCTCCTCAGCGGGCACCCCGGCCTGGCCGAGCCCCGCGGTCTGCTATGAGCCCTCTCCCTCCCGCTCGCCTGGCCCCATCCCTTCCCCCAACTCCCTCGAGCGCTGGCCGCCCGCGGCCGGGAGACGGTGGCGGCTCCCCGCCTCCCTCCCGGAGCCGCGGCCTCGGCGGGCAGCGGCGGGACCAGGGCAACGGCGGGGAGCGACCGCCCTTCGCCGCCGGGGGGCGAGAGGCACTGGTCCCGTCCGCCGAGCCCGAGCTCCGGCCGGGAGGCACCTACCGCTGCGCCGCGGTGGGGACAGCGACGCCTCAGCGCCGTCCCGGCGGCCCCAACGGCTGTCGCATCCTCCACTGCCCCGCCCGGGCCCGCCGCTTGGCGCGGACGGAGCGTTCCGATGGAGTCCCCTTCCCAGCCCCCCTCCGCCNGCCGAAATTTACCCACGACACACAGTGACCGAATGAGAACGGCGGTGGCGGCCCCGGCGCTTCTTCCCGGAGCGGAGGCCGAGAGGGTTAGGACGTCCCCGGCTACTCCGGCTTTGCGGGGCAGCCCCCTCCCCTCCCAAATCGGCACCCCCTCTGCTTCCGGCGGGGACAGCCGCAGAGGGGCAGCTCCTCGCTCGGCCTCCGAAATAAGAAAGTCTTCAGCGTAAGAAAGACGCGGAGCTGCTGGAGCGGGTCCAGAGGAGGGTCACGAAGATGATCAGAGGGCTGGGGCACCTCTCCTATGAGCCAGACAGAAAAAGTTGGGGTTGTTCAGCTTGGAGAAGAGAAGGCTCTGGGGGGGCCTTGCAGTGACCTTCCAGGACCTGAAGGGGCTCCAGGAAGGCAGGGGAAGGNCCCCCCCCGCCGAATGGAAAATAGTTCCCCGGGCCCTGGAGCGGAGAGAGCGGGAGTGACATCTCGCTGGCCAATGAGAGCGGGCCTGGCCCTCTGTAGCGCCAATGGCACTGGCGGGTTGGATGAGGCGGGGCTTCTCCCAGCCTACCAGACCGCGACGTTCGGACTGACCCGCTAGGATGTCTCCATTGACGACCATCTTGGAGTCGGGCACGATATCCAAAATGGGAAGGGGCTCGCCGGCGGCCATTTTGGGTTCGGGCGCGGGGCGGGGCCGGGTCACGTGGCGGGGGCCGACGGGAGGAACCGGAGGGGGAGGGGGCGGTGGCGGNCCTATGAGCCAGACAGAAAAAGTTGGGGTTGTTCAGCTTGGAGAAGAGAAGGCTCTGGGGAGACCTTACAGCAGCCTTCCAGTAGTTGAAGGGGGCCTACAGGAAAGGTGGGGCTGGACACTTTACCAGGGAGTGTAGTGATAGGACAAGGGGTAACTGTTTCAAACAGAAGGAGGGTAGATTTAGATTAGGTATTACAAATTCTTTACTATGAGGGTGGTGAGACACTGGCACAGATTGCCCAGAGAAGTTGTGGATGCCCCATCCTTGGAAACATTCAAGGCCAGGTTGGATGGGGCGTTGAGCAACCTGGTCTAGTGAGAGGTGTGAAACAAGCTGATCTTTTAAGGTCCCTTCCAACCCAAACCATTCTATGATTCTATAAATCCCACTGAGCACAAGCCTGAGATGGGGCTAGGCCTGCCCTGCACAAGTGGGCTGGGCGGATCCCGGCTGCCTGGACCTGGCAGAGGTGCAGGCACCAGCTCTGCTCCACATCACCACACCACTAGCTCTTCAAAGCTTTTAAGAAGTGTTAAGAGCAGCTGCCAGACGTGATCTGGGTGCATAGTTTTTAAAAGAGGTGGCTGCCTGGCTGACATACCTGCTGTGGCAGCTGCTCATTTAGGTACTGCCTCCAGCTGCCCCAGTATTATATTTGAAGAAGTCAAATGGTTACTTGTAAGAAGGGACTACTAAATTGTTACAGATTGAGACTCTTGAAGACACGTGGGTATTGTTGGAAGGGAGTCATACCCTATTCAAAACATATTCCTCTCCCTTCCTGTAAGAGAGAGGAATTCATTGCTTGGCTAAAGTACAGATGAAATATGTTTGATCACATCAGAAAAAGGAATCACTCATTGCTGGACCAATACAAAAAGACATCTTGGTATTCCATGTAAGAGAGTGCATCTCACCTTTCTGCATCTAGCAGACAAACTAGGACATTACAGCATGGAGAGTGGACAGTTGGATGGGGGAAAAATGGTTAGATTGTCAGGTTTAGAGGGCAGAGGTCAATGAGTTGTACTCTACTGGAAGCCAGTAGCGAGCAGAGTACTGTAGGGGCCAGTTCTGTTTAGCATCTTAGTCATTTTCAAGGAGGAGATGGAGCATGTGCTCACCAAGTTTGCAGGTGATGCCAAAGTGAGACAGTGAAAATGGTGGAGGACAGAGCTACCATTCAAAGGGATCTAGAGTGGCTGGGGGAATGGTCTGACAGGAAGTCTAGGAAGTTCAAAAAGTCTAGTACCTGTAAAGGAAGAGCCTTCTACAACAGCACAGGCTGAGGACTGGTGGGCTGGGGAGCAGCTTTGCAGGAAAGGATGTGGGGTCTCGGTGGACAGCAGGTTGGCCATGAGCTACTGCCCTAGCAGCAAAGGAGGCCAAGAGCATCCTGGGTTGTACCATCAGAGGTATACCCAGTTGGCTAGGGAAACTGATTATCTTTCTACTCATCCACTTGTAGAATAATGTGTCCAGTTCCAGGTCTCCAAATGCAAGGAAAACCTCAACAAACTGTAGCGAGTTCAGTGGAGGCCACCAAATTGTACACAGGAAGCTGCAGCACTTGCCCTGTGAGGAGAGGCTGAGGTAAGAGGCCTCATTCAGCCTGGAGAAGAGGCAGCTTCAGAATACTTCTGCGTACAGAACACAGCCCAGCATATACATTACCAGCAAAAAACCCAAACATGAAATAATACACTGTATAAGCAATTCCACACCTCAGAAGAGGATGAAAAATATAATGAAACATACATAATTTATATTAGTTGCATTTGAAACAATACTGATGAGGCCAATATGTGAATTTACATTTCTAGAGCACGGTAGCACTCATGAAGGATTCATGTGCACCCAGCACAGATGCAGCCACTTGGCAGCCCTACATAAACAGCGCAAGGAAAAATGAGCTTACAAGTAGTAACAACAGGCAAAATAAACATGGAGCCAGCAGAGACAGGATCTAGTTAGTCTGACAGTTCAACAAGGGGAAACGCAAAGTCCTGCACCTGGGGACCAGCAGCTCCAGATGCCCGTACAGGCTGGAGGCTGACTGGCTAGAAAGCAGCTTTTCAGAGAAGGACCTGAGGGGCCTGGTGGACACCAAGTTGAACATGAGCCAACAATGTGCCCTTGCTGCAGAGAAGGATAATGGTACCCTGGGCTGTATTAGGAGGAGTGTTGCCAGCAGGTCAGATGAGGTAATCCTTCCCTTTTGCGCTGTACTGGTGAGGCCACATCTGCAGTAGTGTGTCCAGTTCTGGGCTCTCCAGTACAAGGGAGATGTGGACTTACTGGAGAGTCCAACAGAGGCCACAAAGATGATTAGAGGACTAGAGCATCTGTCCTATGAAGAGAGGCTGGAAGAGCTGGAACTGTTTAGCCTGGAGAAGAGAAAGCTCAGGGGATCTCATCAATGTCTATAAATATCTGAAGGGAGGATGTAAGGAGGACGGAGCTAGGCTTTTTACAGTGGTGCCCAGTGACAGGACAAGAGGCAATGGCCACAAACTGAAACACAGGATGTTCTGCCTGAACATCAGGAAACTTTCACAGAGTGACCAAGCACTGGAACAGGTTGCCCAGGTAGGTTGTGGAGTCTCCATCCTTGGAGATACTCAAAACCCATCTAGACATAGTCCTGGGCAGCCAGCTCTAGCTCATCCTGCATGATTCAGGTATGTTAGATGAGATGACCTCCAGAGGTCCCTTCCAACCTCTACCATTCTATGATTCTGTAACATTTAATATCACCACATCACCTGAGAGGTTTTGCTTCAAAGCATCATTTACCTTTGCACTGGTTTTGACTGTGATAGAGTTAATTTCCTTCCTAGTAGCTGGTATGGGGCTATGTTTTGGATTTGTGCTGCAAACAGTGTTGATAACACAAGGATGTTTTTGTAACTGCTGAGCAGTGCTTGCACAGAGTCAAGGCCTTTTCTGCTTCTCACACCACTCCACCAGTGAACACGCTGGGGGTGCACAAGAAGCTGGGAGGGGACACAGCTGGGAGAGCTAACCCCAACTGACCAAAAGGATATTCCAGACCACATGATGTCAAGCTCAGCATATAAAGCTGGGGGAAGAAGGAGGAAGCAGAGACGTTTGGAGTGATGGAATTTGCCTTTCCAAGTAACCATTAGGCATGATCGAGCCCTGCTCTCCTGGAGATGTCTGAACACCTGCCTACTGATGGGAAGTGGCGAATTAATTCCTTGGTTAGCTTTGCTGCACATGCAGCTTTTGCTTTACCTATTAAACTGTCTTTAGCTCAAACCACGAGTTTTCTCACTTTTCTGATTCTCTCTCCCATCCAACCGAGGCAGGCGTGAGCGAGTGGCCCTGGGGTTTAGTTGCTGGATGGGGTTAAATCACAACAATCTTCTCTGCAGTTACCCAGTATGTATTGTATAAAAGTTCCGTAAGTCAGTTTTAACTTCAACTTGTAGGCTGTTGCCCTTTTTAATTACTTCTGTAGCAAACTAGCATTCATTTTCATTTCTAGTATGTAGTAAATATGCTAGATACTTACAAACTTCCCAGAAGTATAAAGTTTTAGTAACATAAAAGCTCAGATTTTCTATATCTCTGCTTATTCATAGAGCAAATCCTCTTGATGTTACCATTTTTGTCAAGATTAAGGTTCAGCAACAGTCTTCTTCACCTAATGAAAACACCTACCATTCTGGTCTGCTCCTCAGGCAAAGAACTAGTAACTGAATAGAGGGAAATAATCAACTGCTTTGTTCTTACTACTATATGTTTCATTTTGGGAATCGGATGACAAGATAGAGGAAAAGAAAGAAAATAGACTGTTGCTTGCTATAAACAAGAAGAAAATTTCCTAATACCAGTAGAGCTAGGCTGTAGCCAGAGCCCAGCAGGATGTAGGCTGTGCGACTGGTGGTTATCATCTCCAGGCTTCATCAGCTTGACCCATACAGCTATGGGTTCTACTTAGATTTTGGAAGGAAGCATTGGTGCAAGGGACTGACACTGAGACTGCAAAGCATCGTGCTACTTCCTGTAGTATTTCTGTACTAATGTGTTGGTATGGACATCTTAAAGAGCTGTATCAGTAAGACTCTGAAAACCATGGGCAATTGTGGATGCTCCAGACTATGAGGCTGCAATGAGGCAAAGAAATCAGATGACCTTCTTTCTCAGGATGTGCACACACCCTTGAATGCAAAGCAGTTCTCTGGAGAAACATCTGGGCAACCCCTTTTTTCATAAGGCAATTCATTTTCCCGATGGAGGGCAGTGATCCATTCATTGTGGGGGGACAAAGAGACACTGTGAGGAAATAGGGCTTGGAAGAAGGTGATCAGAGGCTGGAAACCAAGCAGGCTGCTACCTCCCACATTGGCCTGCTTTCATCTTTTGATGTTCCTTTCCTGGGCATGCCGCCAGCTCCCGTATGTTCTGCCAACAACACAGCACAGCACTGCTGGGCATGCCATGCACAGTGCCCTCAGCCTGCCACTCGGGTTATACTGCCCCTTTCTCTGCTATCAATTACCATGGCTGCTTCACCAGTCCTGAGCTACCACACTAACTGCATCTCCCTAACCCAGGTCTCTCGGATCATTGGTTCTCAGTGTGTCCCTGACTGATCCTGGTTCTGTTTGAAAATTTGCCTGACCCTGGCAAGCTCTGCAGCTCTGGCTCCAAGCAGCTTCTCCCACTCCCTTCTCCAAGGTTTATCCTCTCTTCAGGCATAGATCTTACATAAAACTTTTTAATTCCAAACAAAACTTTATAAAGTTTGATAAAGTTAGTCAAGGTACATGTCCTCCCTTCATTCCCAGCAGCAGCCTCAGTCACATACCAAACATCAGTGAGTGCATCAGGAGTTGTGAAATCAAATTATAGGTCAGCAAAGCAAAATAGTGTCCTTTCAGTTCTGGCTGGCATAGCAAGTGGTCTTCTCTTCAGACCCAGCATGCCTGCCCTGTGCCCAGAAGTCTGTGTGTCTGTGAGAACTATGGTGCAGCTATAGTGGTGGGGTGTGCTAGGGTGCTTCTTCTAGGCCATAGTGATGCACAGCCGGAGGATTGTCCATGAAAGTCAGAGCAGTCATCAGAAGTATGATCATTTGATGTTGCCTTCTTACTTCCAGGCTTTTCCCTTCAGACTGGAACTAGATGAACACTCCTCTTTCCTTCAGCCAGCCAGAGGAGAAGAATTAATGATGGAAAATCCAAAATAATTGTGAGGAAAGAGCTGGAGTAAAACAATAATCACTTTCATTATCCTGCTGAGGACATCTTGGTGTCTATGGATAAATCCTTTCAGCAAAGGACACCTTTAAGCAAAAGAATGATGAACATGTACTAGACAAACCATAAGATTTGGGAAGAGGGACTTGCAGTAGGGACAGAGAGTGCTGCAAAGCAAAAGTGGACAATCCTGGGGAGGGCAGAGCAAGCTCATGCAAGTGTGGAGCCTTGCCTGGTGTCTAATCCAACAAAAATAATACCAGCATGGGGCAGATTTAGGATTAAGAACTAAGGAACCCCCATCAGCAGGCCAGCCAGCCCCATGCAGCTGGGCACCTTGAGCTACCAAGTGCTACCCTGCTTTGCCTTCGCTGACCTCTGACAGTTTTGCTTGCATGTAAAATCAGCCGCAACACAGGGATCTGGTTGTTTGCAAGCAGAATCACTGTTAATTTTGCAGGACCAAAGGTTGCACTTGCCCAAGTGAATAGAATTCAGATTTGCACTTAAAAATGTGAGAACCTCAGGTATCAGAAGGGAAATATATTTTTGAAACCTGAACATCCAGCACACCTACCCTTGCCAGGAAGAGCCCTTCGAAGAAAAGGCAAGGCTGCTTAAACAGAACCAGGCTGGGGAGACATAGGTCCAAAGGTTTTTAATCTGGGCTAACCGAACATGACTAGAATTAGAGAGGCATCAAATAAGGATACCCTGGCGTAATCACCATGGTGGAGGAAGAGCTTGGAAGCAGTTACTTGCTTTCTCCTTCAGTCCTTTGCTTTCTTCTGCCCACTCCACTGCAGCTGGGGAAAAGGCCTAGAAGCCTTTCTGGATTTTTCTGAAGCTGAGTCATTTGGGTGGATAAAATAAGAAGACCTATGATGCTTCTTTCTCCATTGTTGTGTAGCTTGAATAAGCACTGCTACCAAGGCTGAAACATCAGCTTTCTGATTCAGTTGCAGGTTTCCCACTTTGCACAGGTGTTAATAGTGATTCCTCCTGCCGGGCAAAGAACAGCCAGGCTCCAGGACAGCTTCAGGTAGGCACAATGCATATAGTGACATTTAAAAGTACTCTGACATGTCCAAGCACCACCCAAGACTATAGGATGTGGTCTTGATCTTTCTTTTACTGAGTAATATGAGACAACTGCTAGAACCAGTCTCTAGCCTACCCTCTTTTGCTTACATGTTTGTTCACTAAGTAGCTTCCAACCATCTTGCAGGTCCAAAGAAGGTGTCATTTTAAAATACTTTCCTTTGAAATGTATTTATTTGTGATCTACTCTGGTGCTCTATTACTAATTTGTGAATTGACATACTTTTTTTTGTTACCAGTAAACAGCATCTACATGACCTTAAAATGACAGGGTTTTAAGAGGAAGGTAGGTGACTTGCAGAAAGTTAGTGCTTAGCATTTTTTGAAAACCAGGTCCCTCCTTAAGGTATTTCAAACCAAACACATAAAAGCAAAGAAACCCCAAATCATTAGTAACTTTTGAAAATTTTAGCCAAGGAACACTGTTTTAGTGCTGGTTGTGGAGTCATTAATTATCATTGCATAGAAAGTAATAACAAACCAGAGCTCCCTAATGGGCAAAAGCAAGCCACTTCTCTTCTAGCTTTTTTTTTTTTTTTTTTACACCAATAATAAAACATATTATTATGCGCTTCCAACCATGAATGTTCTCCAAAGCAACTTGATATATAAAACCCAGGTCATCTGACTGGATGAGTTTTTACAGATTGTTACAGCAGGGCAAGCCAGGAATGTTACTAGAGTGGCCTGAGGCACAGTGCCATTCCATGGAAACTGAAAAACAGTTAAAAAGTGTTTCAAAATTCATTTTCTCAAAGGGGATTTGTGGCACTGCTGAGATTAGAGCCGTTCCAATTCAAGCAGCTATTTTCCCAATGAGACCTTCATTTGTGCATATTCTGTCTGAATGATCTGGTTTATTTCACCATGGCAGAATACTAATGTGAGCTGGCTGCTCTGTTGTCTGGACTTGTTTCGTTTTCTCTCCTTTCTTCAGAAGCAATGCATTTGCATAGTTTTTCAGGCTACAGCAGCAGTAGGAAAAGATTGAGTTGAAACCTAGTTAATGCCACCCAGATTCCTTCCAGATTTGTCTTTTCAGTGCGCGGTCCGTGTGACTGCACACTGTGCTGCAAGATTGACAGACCATGCCTTCTGCGATTTGATGCGGAAGACCAGTTTTCAGCATTGATTGAAGTCACAGTTAGTTAGAAAGAGGCAAAGCAAAATGATGTGTAATTCAGACACCTGACACCAGCAGGAACACGGTTGCATTATTTTCTTTCTGAGTTCTTGAACAAAACTTAGGTGCACATAGGTAAAGAATCAATGCAAGAGACCTGGGCCCAGGTTTTGACTATAGGTATGAGCAACCTACAAAGTTGTTCTAAAACATCTTTGTTCCCCAGGTCACTTGACTGCCAGCATAATTTGAGTATAAATTGAAGCAGCTGAACAGTCCCCAAGAATATCTGTGCAGGCTATATTCTTCTGTGGCATTGCTCACCAGGAGGTGGTTGGGGAGACATTTTGTAGTTGGTGGCTTCATTCCACCTGGAGATTTCCACACTTGTAGGAAAAAGTTTTGAACTTGCTCTGTGTTTTCAGAGCATCAAAGGTCAGTGATATAGGTCTGAGGATTTAGATCTCTTACTCTCATAAAAATGTGATTATAATCAGGAATGTTTGGTGTTAGTGGCTACTAACATGATTTTTGAAGGCTGACAGCTAAACTTAAAGGAATAGAAGAAAGTGTTGAAGAAGTCCATATAATGTCAAAACACCTGAAGGACTTAAATGATCTTGTGTCTGAGTGTGTGCATGCAAAAATGTAAATATAGATTAGTAATCAATAGCAAGGTAGTAAAAAAAAAGAAAATGCATTTCAAATGTTCTTAATTCTGCATCAAGAAATAGAAAATACACAGTGTGTTTACTATTTGGTTTTGGGTTTGATTTTTTTGTTGTTGCTGTTGAGGGGAGAATACAAACTGGGAAATACAATTAAAGCCATAATTCAAGAAAGCTGCACAAATTAAAATTACAGGCAAATGAGAGTGAAAGGGATAGAATACATACAATTCATGTGAATCCAGTGTCATTTGCATAAGAGTAAGCCAGGTTTATGTTAAAATTAGCACCTATTTCCTGTATCGGGGCTGTCTGGATTTACTACAGACTGGACATTAAAAGATGCTGTCCTTATAGTAACAACTCAATAAAGACTTGAAGCTGTCTTTTTCTGAAGCAAATTCATAGAACCACAAAGCCACAGGAGGGTTCAGGTTGGAAGGGACCTCTGGAGGTGATCATGTCCAAACCCCTGGTCAAGCAGGGTCAGCTAGTGCAGGTTGACCAGACCTGCATCCAGTTGAGTTTTTAATATCTCTGAAAATGGAGACTTCACAATCTTGCTGGCCAACCTGTGGTGGTGTTTGATTACGCTCACAGAAAAATGTGTTTTCCTGTGATCAGATGGAACTTCCTGTGCTTAAATTTGTGCTCATTGCCTCTTGTCCTGTCTCTGGGCACTGCTGAGAAAAGTTGGCCTTCCTCTTCTTCATTCTCTCCCATTAGGTATTTGTGCACATGGATAACACTGCACACTCTTTTCTCTAGGCTGAATAGTCCCACCTCTTCCAGCCTCTCCTCCTATGAAAGAGGCTTCAATCCCTTAATCATCTTTGTGGCTTTGCACTGGCTGGACTCTCTCCATTGAGTCTACATCTCTTTTGTACTAGGGAGCACAGAACTGGACACACTAATCCAGGTGTCGCCTCACCTGGGTTGAGTAGAGGGGAAGGATCACCTCCCTTGACCAATGCTCCTCCTAATGCAGCCCAGGATGCTGTTGGTGTGCTGTTTTCTGGGCACAGTGATGCACGCCTGTGGTCCCAGCTACCTGGGAGTCTGAGCCTGCCAGATCGCTTGAGCCCAGGAGCTCAGTATGGCGATCCCCAGGGAAATCATGGTCACCAAGCTGCCTATGGAGGAATGAACCAAGCTAGGTTGGAAACAGGGAGGGTCAAATTCATTGCAATAGGCAAATTAAAGAAGTTGAGAAAGTTTTAGATGTGAATTCTAGACCTAGAAGGGAGTTAAATTGTCTTAAATGTGCTATATTTTGAAAATATTTCCTCATAGTTCAACTTATTTTTTAAATGAGAGGATACTTTTATCACATGTTCAGCTAACTAAACAGTAGCTATCCATTTTCTAAATCCATTTTCTAGGCTTTTTCTCCTAGGTTAGAATGGACTGTTTTACCCTACCAACCTTGCCATTGACACAAAGGGAACATAGGTGACTAGTTTTGGCAAGATACCTGGTGCTCGAGTAACAGAGCTAAGTAAGAAAACTCCCTGATCTCCTACCTCACACACCTACATACAGATACACACACATACAGTGGTTTCGCAACCTAATTAGCACTGAACCAAGCACATTCATCAAGTCTGTGCCTCTTCCCAAGGCCACACAGCTGGGCAGCGATATCCCACCGCTGGGATTGCACTTGCTCAAGGTAAGGCTGAGCACTGCTTCACTTCTGTGTCACCCTGTACTCTTGGGGTGACAGTGAAAACAGTGAGCTTTGGGGCATTGTTACTGTTTCCCACAGGCACACCACACTGCTCAGGAAACTCTCCCAGTTGCTTTTCTGAACTTCAAATGGGTTGTTGGGATTGACTTTGGTTAAGTCACTCAGGTTGCAAAATGGGGTGAACAACAAACTGCATGTCTCATCAGACTTTCCCTTCACCAGTGAGTATTTCCGTAAGTGCCATGCTTCACAGACCACTTTTGCATCTAGGATGGAGTCTGCTTTTAGGACATGTCTATCAGGACCAACATTGACTCCAGGAATGTAGACATACACATGTCTGCGAAAGCAAGCAGCAAGTTATGGTTGTTTTCAAGCTTCTTCTGAGACGAGAGGAGGCCTTAGGGGTACATCTCAAAGTGTAAAACAGTGACCAGATTAAAGAANGTCTCTCATCTTTACCACAGGTTTAGCTTTGCATGGGCAAACAGTCTAATTCCAGCACAAGGGGCGTTTAATTTCTTATTAAACTATGTTGTTCAAATGTTGGCAGTTCAAAGCAATGGTGCAATGCTGAACTTTTATGCTCTGACTCTTGTGACCCCTCTTCTCCACTCTTTTTGTGTTGAAAGCCCATTTGGGTTAACCTGTACATATTGGCTGGGTAGGAGCACAGCCCATGGCCAAATAATACTACTGTTTTGAGTGCATAATTTTTTTAAGCAATCCTATTGTCTCCCATCAGGCTGTTTCCATTGATGAAGACCGTTCTCGTAGTAAAGGAATGTACTATTAGATTTTTTTATTTGTAACTGACAAGTAGATGGCCTTTTAGCTGGCAATATCCCTAAAGTGCATGCATCTATACGACTAGAATAAGATTTACTTGAAAAAAATGTTCATGCCAACCTCTGCTTCAAACTTAAATGTCAGAGTTCTTTCCCTCTGAAATATCTAACTCTGACTGATTCCAGTGAAATAGATACTAATTACCCTTTGAGGATTCGAACCTGGAGCATAACAGAAGGCAAAATATAACTCACTGAAATGCATAATAGGAAAGTAGTTATGACACTATAAAAATAACTTGTAGTGCTGTTGTAGTGAATATTCTGTACTTGGATGTTTCATTTAAAAGGATTTAAAAGATTTCTAGATCTGGTTCTACAATATTTTGGAACTCAAATCTGAGATAGACCATGTCCTTTAAATTGCAACAACCACCTGAATTTAGTTTAACGCAGTTCAGCTTACAGAAATGAGTATGACTTTTTCAACAGGCTCTATTTCCTCCTGTATATATTTTATAATATAAGCTACCAAATCACTCAGTTGTTCCTACAAAAGACTATATTTCTGCAAAGTTCTAAAAGCAGGCTCTCAAATTAAAGTTCTAAAAGCAGTGTCTCAAATTGGCTTACTGCACTACCTGTTAGAGCCAACAAGCTATATTGTCTGTTGTTAGGAACAAGACATGCATCAAGCTTTGATGTTAGCTACCACCTGTGGGAAACATTAAAAGAAATTAGCAATAGTCAGCATTTAACTCTGTATGACAGGAAATGCAAGTTATGAGGCTAATTCAAAAATTCAGCTGATTTTGGCCTGCTAAGTCAGATTTTCATATCTAGGCACAAAAAAACTGTAGTTATACACAGCCAGTCTATACCTGCAGGCAATAATCCAGTTGCCTAGATGACATATAAAATTTTTGATGTGCTTTTGGGCAAGATACTTCTAGAGGTACTGAATCTGGATATTTTTACCTTGGGTTTACTAGAACACAACAGATTTTCAGGTACCTTGTGGTCTCACTTTGCGAAATAAAAGCATTCAGGTAGCTTTCCACACTCTTCTTCATCATATAATATCACTTATCAACCTACTTAAGGCTATCTATTATAATTCTTTGTAAGACTGCTATGTTTCATATTCCTCGGAATCTCCCCAAGCTACCCAGGTAAAATTTAGATGGCAAATCTGAGCTGCCCATTCAGAGCTGGACCAGAGTCCATCTTTCCCTGGGCTTGGCCTATGTTTTTTGAGTGAAAATTACTGTAGTGCCACCTAGTGCTACTCTGCTGATCCCTGCATTTCCAAGGACATTGCTCTGGATTCATTACTTCTAGATCTGAAATCTTGAAATCTTGAAAATCTTGAAAATGCAATTAACTTCCTCGGGAACATTCCCCACCCCCACCCCATTTTTTCTGAGGCAAGTCATAATATAGATTATATACATTTCTACAACAGACCTTCCAGCAATGCATTAAAATTGGCTCTGAGCAGCGTGGCTGTGTGGAACGGGAAAGGAACTGGAGATTATTTTGCAAAGAACATGTGTTCCCCTATCTTCTAAATGTGCAACTTTTAAAAATAGGAATGCAGAAGTTGCTCAGGAAAGTGTGCCTGAGAAGGGACCTGACACCTTCCAGTATGGCCAGTGTGGGCATGGGGCTGGAGAGCACCTGCAAGGAAAGGGAAGGTATCCTTGCTTTCAAAGATAGTTTTGAACCACCAAGCCCAGCCCAAATGGTGAAGAAACAATTATTTTCCCTGCATACATGGGGTACTATCTTGTCTCCGTTTAGGGCTC
>VYZX01021951.1:12341-67026 GCA_013401335.1 Brachypteracias leptosomus
ATCAGCTTGGAGACCCCAAAACAGCAAGAAACTAAAAGACCTTCTTGGCTAAAACTGACAGTGTGAAAGACTCACTCACTTAACTCAGGCTGCAAGCAAGTGGAAGTAGGCACCAGTATTTCCTTCCTAGGTAGCCACTGTTTAAACCTCATGTCTTTCTTCATGTGCTGTTTTCATCCAGCACTTTTGTCACTGAAATAATAATAAGTTCATCCCATAGCTTTACAAGCACAAATGGATGCCACTGATTCTTTCACTTTCAAAAGAAATAGGGAAGTTGTTACCATCTTTCCTAATCTAATTCAATCTTCTTCCATATTCCACAGAAGTTTCCTGAGGAGTTGTTCTTAAATTTCATTAAAATAAATAAAAAGAAGTTAATATTTCAGTCTCATTCTCCCATCCAAATTAAACTGTGGTTGAACGATTTAAGGAACGTGCCAAACGCTGAGGACTGTTGGTACTCCAAGTAAATTAGAGCAGTTAGTGCCTAATTAAGTGCTAATTTATGCTCTGTGCAATCTCATAGAGGGTAGAAATTTGGCTCAGGCCAGTTGGAAAACAAAATTTTAGCTATTATATGTGAAAACATCCACTACTTTTACAAATACAAAACCTACTTTGTTTTATACGAGTTGAGTGCACTGTAAAACAGGGATAAACTCTTATCCTGATTTGGCTCTCTTCCTCTTACGGTTTCAAAAGTTTCAAAAACATTCGTTTTCCTGTATCCTCAGAAGTCACAGAATATGCTAAAGACAAGCTGTCTGGTAGCCAATATTCCATGTTTCCTTCAAAGAGCAAACTTAACTGTCTTCTGCAATAGCAGAGTTGAGAATCTATTAATACTCATGGTATCTTTACTCCCTGCTACACAGAATAAATAGAAATTTTAGCTAGAACTGAATAAACCAGGAACAGGCAGCAACTATTTGAGCCCGGCTTTCAAAGGAGAGACCTTCGTAACTTCCCTGCATGCTACAGCAAGCACAAACATCTTTCCTGTCCATGCAGGACATGTATATTAAATCCCAAACAGAAGTAATGTTAAATTTTGGAGACTTGATCTCCACAGAGACCTGTCAGTCATCTCTGACGTAGCATATGGGAACGTTCAAATTGCCACACCTGATTTGCATTCTTGTTACATACACTCAAAAACAAGTCCTTCTCATCTTCACTCTTCGCTGACTCCATGCATTTGCCAGAAAGGACATGGACAACCAATCCATTCTACAAGATGAGAGAAGAAGGGAAAGAAAGAACAAATTAAAAATGAGGGATTTCCAGTAAAAGCTAGGCCATATTTCTGAAATTTTTTACATACAATAGATTACCAGTAAAGACTGATTGTTCAAAATGTTGTTTAAGTGTTGATCTAAAAGTAGTGACAAGGTTTAGCTTTGAGCCTAGGGCATGGTGAATATTCATAATTCCTTTTGAAACTGACAGCAGTGGTAGGTGCAGAATTCAAGATCTCTTTTCCACAGGGTTTGTTTCCTATGTGTACAGTTTGTCACCAGCATTAACTACAGTACTATAGGCCACAAAATTTCAAAAGAACCAATGCTTCCCTTACAAACCAAAACAAATTACAGTAAGAACTTTATCAGAGAATTTCAGCATGCCCACAGCTACAGTAACCACTATTTTCCCAGGCTATCCTAGAGTACGACATTTTTCAGTCTTGCAGAGGAGTTTCTCCTGGTCTGCTGGGAGAAGTCTACAGCATAATACCAAATTCCTCCAATAAGAAGTTCAGGATTTCCAGACCCTCTCTCTATCCAAAAGAAGTGAACAAGGATTTGCCCTGCTGTTATTTTCACAACCACTGACTGATTCTATTCCTATAAGGCTAGTAAGACAGACAGTTAAGACAAGAACATATGAATTTGAGTAGGATTCCTGTAACGTGTATTTTTAAACCAAATTTTTTGCACATAGACAGTGTAAATGTTCAAGAGGCATCCCAAATTTCCTGGGTGAAAATGGTACAGAAGCGAAACTGGCCCTTCACACACCTCATCCCTTCCCTACATGCAAATCCTGTCAATCACCCAGTGACCCCACAGTCACCATCAGCTGCCTTCCCCTCACCACAGAGTCACTACTGACCTCCTGGACATCCCAGTGCTGGTGGCTGTTGTCTGTCTCCTTTGTACAGTTTTGAGGGATAACCTTCCCGTGTCTGACATCAAAGCAAAGGAGTGGAGCAGAACCAAGCCGGATTTCCTTCATGCTGCTATATTCAAAGTGCTGGAAAAGGGAGGGTTTGTTTGAACAATGATGGAAGGACAACCCAATTCATTTTTAAATGCTACTTGCAAAAATAATTTCCTGTAAATGTTTGTTAAGATGCAACTCAAACATGAATGACAGAGACCAAACAGCCTTGACCTTGCAAAGCAATCCTCCCCGCTAGCTAACTCTGGCATAGTTACTTACCTAAGGAAAGTCTTTGTGGACTGTAATTATGTAAAAAATAAACCCATCCTATAATAAAATTTTCTAGTTTAATAAATATTTGAACAGAAGGATGTTTCTGACAGTGACCGCACACATTGCAGTTCGAAATGTGCCTGCAGCTCACCCTGAGCTCAGTGTGAACAGCAAAACTTGCTTGGCATTTGGAGTAAATATCTACAGTTGACTTGTAGTGACCTGGCTTCTCTTAATGCATGAACTTGCTAGTGTCTAATGCCAGTTTGAGAGACTACATTAATTTCCCTTCTGTCTTTGACTGCAGTTTAGGCACTAAACTACAGTTTCAGGCACTAATGGGGAAACCCATCCCCATTATTCTAGAATCATTATATATTTTTTACTCCCAGGTTTTCTGTTCTTCAGACACCAACAAATATACTAACAAATGGGCACTTAGTGATGTCTGCTGGAGCAAAGTGTGGATATCTGGCTTCAGAGACACATGGAACATTGGCATTTTTCAAATGACACTCAGCTGCAGAAGTGGGCATCGTTGCCTTAGCACATACCTAAATTTGAACACATCAGTATTTCCACTAATGTCAGCCTAGCCATTTACACGTTGGAGTGACTGTCTTCTGGAAAGTTCCCTAGATCTGATATAGTGCCTATAGGCTGAAAGTATACAGTACCTGAGTGAGGCTGTCACTGCAAGGGGAGAGTTCAATAGAGCCTTCTGCATCGGCTCTTCCAGTTCTGTAATCCACACAGAACCCAACGCCAGTATTGTAAAGCTGTAAGTAAACATTTATACTGAAATAAAGCACAATCAAATACAAACAAAATCTCCTTCAGCTAACTTTTTGTGATTGTATCTCTTTATGATATACAGGGTTTTGCTTGTAATTAAGGCAATATTTTTTTTCTTTCAGAATAGATCTTGCATATTGATTTTGCAAACTAAACTGATATAAAAGGCAGTGTTTCACCACAGGTCAGTGTTACCCAGTGAGTTTTGTTTAATTTAGAAATATCCACTTCTGGATTTAACTATTATGATAATTAAAAGAAATCTATCAAAATCTTGATGCTACTGGAAAATTGCACTTCAACTGCACACTGTAGTAAGAAAAAATCCAAGATATTCCAAAGAAAAAAAAACACGTAACAATTCCTGTGATCCAGACTCAGTTCTTACACTCTTCTCAAGCAAACTTTGATAATAAAGAACAGACAAAATAGTAAAAGTAAATAAATAGTAAAACAGTAAAATCTGGCTACAGATAGCAGAGTGTGACTTAATTAGTGTGTCTTGTTGGGGGAAAACCTCTTCCAGTAAGGCTGCCTAGAATAAATTAATATTTTAATGAATGATAATTAACTTACATGTTTAAAAGAAAAACATTCAGAACATTGCCTTCTGCACACAGTCTGCCAAGGAACTGCTATGCTACCACTTGGAGTATGCTATGTTACCACTATACTGCCCTTAGGGAAAGGGCAGGACTGAAGAAATGCTTTTTTCTCTTCACGCACATGGGTCAGCACAGAGGTATCTCAGCTGCTGTTGCAGTTACCACGAGGCAACACGATGTTTCTCCTTGACTAATGGCATGTAAAAAACCTAAGGTTAGGATACTCTGAGCTGTGACACTGAACTGAGCCAGACAATCTGGGTTCAGCTTCTGGCTGACTTTCAATTCATGTGAGAATTTTGGACCAGCTCTTTGTCTCCTCTGTCCTTTTCTTCCTCCTCCCATCCTTGTTGCATTGTCTGTTTGGGCAATAGATGTTTCAAAGCAGGAACAGCCTCTTTCTCTATGCTCACTGAATACTTAGGACATACAAGCGATACTGGGGTCTTCAAACAACGCAAACCCACTAATAATTCTTTATAGTGTGTTTTCTCTTACCTTGCCAGAGAATCTTGGTATGTCTTCAGGTTGAGAGAGTTCAGGGTACACATTTGATACAAACCATTGGAAATTTTTACAGCCCAGTCTCTTCTGTAGCTGAAGGCGTTCACTGCAGTCTGGCTTCTCTGCCTTTATGAAGATAGCATAGGGCCAGCAAGGTTACTAGTGTATTTGTGTTAGAGATGTTAGAAGTGAGAATGACTACTTAGAAATTATTTCTATCACCTCTTCTATCCTTCACATTTTAGATACTGATATATATCTTTTATGAATATGCAGAGAATCTAGAGCACAAGTCTTACGAGGAGTGGCCAAGGGAACTGGGGTTGTTTAGCCTGGAAAAAAAGGAGGCTCAGGGGAGACCTTATTGCTCTCTACAGCTCCCTGAAAGGAGGTGAGGTGGTGGTCAGTCTCTTCTCCCAAGTAACAAGTGATAGGACAACAGGAAATGGCCTCAAGTTGCACCAGGGGAAGTTTAAGTTGAATATTAGGAAAAATTTCTTCACCAAAAGGTTTGTCAAGAACCAAGATGGTGGAGTCACCATCCCTGGAGGTATTTAAAAGATGTGTAGATGTGGTGCTTAGGGACATAGTTCAGTGGTGTGGCAGTGTTAACGGTTGGACTCAATGATCTTAAAGGTCTTTTCCAACTTAATTAAGTCTATGATTCTAAAAGAGGAGTGTCAGCTATAGCCTTCCTCCAACTTTGTGCTAAGTCAGCATTTAGTCTGGTATTGTGGTGAAAATGAATGTTTCAGAAGTATCATACACTGTGAAAAGAAGTATTTCCTCTATAAGTGATTGTTATACTCAAAATAAGTCAATCTTTGTCAGCTTTTAAATTAAAAAAGTCAAGGCCAAGTTTGATACTTGTTGTGCTAAAATTGATGGGATTGTATCAGATTGTCAATCAGTACAGAATTTCCCCTGCTGATTAAAATTCAATTTCCTGGCCTTTAACAGCCCAGTTATTGTCAGTCCTTCATGACTAGAGGATGCAAGTGATGACAGAATTTAGCCCAAAATATAGTTTATCACATTACTATCTAATAGTTATTAAATCTAGTAAGTGAATGTGTATTGCAGCTATAAAGGCATTAAACCTTTCCTATGATTTATATGCTTTCTTGAATTATATAAACAAAATATCAACACTCACCCTTCCAGGTAGCAACTCTGTTCTGAAAAAAGCCAAGTGCCTTCAACCCTAGGTGCAGCTACAGGCATCTGCACTGGAAAGGACTGATGGTCTGAATATTTGAGAGTATTTAGCACTGAAGATGGCTAACGGGGTTCTGAAAAACTCTAAGTAGGTTAAGTGGCTAATCCTTCCATTTCAAACCACACAAAATACTTTTCTAAATCTATCAGTGTCCAAATAGTAAAACTATCTCACCACCCTTAAAAGTACCTCTCCTCTTTCTCGCCAGCAGTTGATCTCCCCCTTCACATTCCTATTTAAAAATGCAGTTTTGGATTCCAAGAAACTGGTCTGGATTCCTACGTCAGAAATTAATATTGGTAACATAAGCAAAGAATCGTCTGTAAATAACTTTTCCTCAGACTATATATTTCTCTGCATCCATAAAAAATAAAAAAGGACTTTGCAACATGCCTGGAAAACACTGACAAATGAAGGGCCTTGGAGATCAGGGGAGAGGCACCAGTTTCTAAAGCAATCCTGCCATGTGGCACTGTTCGTCAGTCCCTGTAAGCTGCATGGGCAAAGCTTAACAGTTGCAACATGTTAAAGAAAACCTCATAGCTTAGTATGAGTCTTAGATTAATAAGCATAATAACAAAGTTCAGCAATTCAGCACCACACAAACCCATCCCCAAGACATTTTCTTGGAAAAGGGAAGCAGAGAAGTATAATGCTTCCCCTAAAAAGAGATGTTTCTCATGAGCTTCTGCTTTGGCTGGAGAAGGAGATGGCAGGAAGTCTCATTTTGTCATACTAGTTACAGTCTGCATCTGATGCCCAATAAATTGTGTAAATAATGTAATGAAAGTCATTATCCCTGTAAACCAATCTGAAAGGATTGTAAATTAAATAAAAAAATCACACAAGAAAAGGAGAAAGAGAGACGGTGGCTGAAATAGTAGAGAGCTGGAAAGAACCTTATTCATCTGCCTTAACATCCACACCATGGGCATCCCATGCAGGATGTGATTCAGATCATAAAATGGGAAGATTTATAAAGCGACCTAAATGGTTATTTTCCGCATTGGGTGACGTTGGTGGCCAAGGCTCACGGATGTTTTTGCAGTGCTCAAGAGATGGTTCTGCACACCCACCCTCTCTGCAATAAATCCCCGCAGGGCTCATCTGCAGCTGAGCAGCAATAATGTCACTGCCTGCTTGTATCTCCTGAATAACATCCCACTGCACTGACACACTGGAAATATTGGCTGTGAAAGAAAAGGAACAGAGAAAAGGGCCTTTTATGCTATGGTATGCTGAGCACAGAGATCATAAAATTGATCATTTGAAGGAGCACTGGACTTAGAAGTACTAAAGCATTCTGGCTAGAATAAACTCTCAGGCAAAAGGTCACGGTGCTTACAGATAATAAACTGTATCATTGATGGCTGCAGTTTTTAGTACAGAAGATTGCTTCTGGCTTGACTAGAAAGGCCTTCAGGAAATTATTAAATGATTTAAAGATCTAACTGCCCATCTTACAAGACTTGGCCTAGCATTCTCCTTGCAATTACATGGCTGTAACCCTTGTGAGTCAACTGATGTACTTTTGGTCAGTGGAGTTCAAACCTATAACACAGATGAGTAGGAAGAAGCTTTTTTAAAAAGTGAAAATAGAATGAAAAAAGGAATGTAATAGCTTCAGTCTATAGGATTATCATAGCAGGCTGACCAGAGAGGCAGATCCACTGGTGGAGTATAAGGAGATCAGACTAGGTGACAGGAGAGAAGTGATAAGCCATGCTGACATACAGTCCTTTTCCCCTCCCCACTACAATGCAGCTCTGCTGGATCTGACTTTCTTAGATGACAGCCAGCACTGCCATGATGGAGGCATGCAGGACTGAAATGTAGGAGCAAAATGGAACAGGGAACTTTGTACAGTACCTACCCATACTCCACCTAACTGTTTTCAGTGAATCTTTTTCTTAAAAGCACCACATTCACAACTGCTCACAGGTTTGTCCCCTGCCTTGTCACTAGATCACTCAGATAGGTTCCCTTGCAGTAGGAGAGACACCACAGTTCGCCACATGCCCGTGAATATTACTGAATATCCTTATGAATCACATGGGGAAGACCTTCAGTAACAACGAATGGATCCTTTGGGATGCCCCTTTGAGCACAAAGTACTACTAGCTTTCACTTCAGAAGCACTGCAACCTTCCATGTACCATCAGTGGAAAAATAAATCACAGCTTGTTGGACAAGATGAAGGAGGAGTCATTTGGAGAAGAAGCCACACTATCTAAGAGAACTGATAACTCCAGCAAACAACTCCTAGATACAAGTTTCTCTCTTTCCTTCCTGATCTGACAGCTCTTCCACTGGAATGTTTCATAAAAAGACTATCCCCAGGACCATGCATGTTGAATGTTTGACTGTACACAGATACCCCCAGCCCTGTTCCATCCTCTTCACCTACCTTAACACACACTCTTTCCTTCAGAAACAAACCACTACCAGTGTCTTTACCTTGCTGATTAAGAAAGCCACTGTGTTGTGCTTGTAGAAGTTCTCTTTAAAAGAGCCCAGCCAGGTCTCTGCTATTCGGATTTTGTTCCTCACAATGGCCTCTTCATAGGAGAAAGCACGGGGAAAGTGACTTCGATAGACATGCCCAACTCGGGAGCATGGAACAATTTCTACAGAGCCACCACAGAGCCAGGTCTGAAACACAGGTGAAAGCACAATAAGAGATTACCTTATTTAGGTGACCTTTATCTCAAAAGGAGAAGCTCCTTTACTATATACTCTGCTTCAGGAAATCTTAACCTGCACATTGCTGGAAACAGCAAGAGCATTATTATGTGCTTCTTCACACACTGTTCCCCACACACAGAGACACAGAGGAAAACATTGGGCAAGATAGACCTTTGATTTGACCCAGTATGGCTATTTATATGCTTCTATGTTTTTCTGTGCACAAACAGTGCAGTGCAGTGAAAAGACCTGAGGACACTTACTCTTTTGTCTGGGGCATTAAAGACTCTATACCCTTTGTGTCTGCAATTTTCATTGTTTTTTAATATCAGTTAAGTTACTCTTTGTGTTCAGCAAAAATCAATGCAAACAATTAATATAAAAAATTTAGTATTAAAACTACAGGTTGGCAAAGAAATCAAGCTACTCTCCCTTTGGTGCAAAAAAGAAGAGGCAGGTTTCAGAAGGTGCCAAAACCAGTAACTCAGTCCTCAGGCAGATATTGAAAGCCAGTGAACTTCCTTCTCCTGACATAATACTCCTAACTCACAGCAGCTAATGTTCTTATATAGTTCTGATAGATCATGGATACGTTTCTGCAAGGACAGTGATAGCCTCTGTACCCCAAGACATTCTCCACTTAACTGCTTTTATAAATTGCTTCTTGCTTTTTTATTCAGTTTCCTTAAAAGCCCAATAGTTACCACAGCTTGATGTTTTAATTAAAGTTCTTACCCTTATAGATAGCTCCAGATTTTCTGCTCCCCACAGGGTCATGTCAGAATCATAAGCTCCAGTGTTTTGGAAGTAATGTCGATCCATGGCCACCACTGCACCAGCTACCACAGGACTCCTGTGCAGAAAACAGATTGGAAGTGAACACCTTGAGTTTTGGCTATAGAATTGTGTGAAGGGTGAAAATCCCACCATTTCCATAGAGACAGTATTACAAAGTGATTGAACGCTACTCCATATAAAGCGATTGAACACCACTCCATATAAGCTTGAATGAATGAATGATCTAACCAAAAGAAAGAACAACTGGAACCTAACTGTAGGATTTGCTTAGGGGAGGGACCCAACAGCTGAATTATCGAGGCTCAGAACAGTGGGAAATGTTACATTTGTGTACAACCAAAACAACAGACAAACAGATCATGATTAAGATATCTCTTTTAACTCTATATGACCCATCTTTTGCTTTCCCTACAAACTTCCACACCTTGTCTGGTCAGATTGTGTCAATGTGTGGAAAATATTTGTCATGTTGAAAGTAGGACTGCAATTTAGTTAGAAAAATTGCCAGACAAAACCAGTGTAAGCCAAAAACCTATCCCTTCTAAAAACATTAACTGAGCATATGCAAGTAACCACACTTCTCTTCTGTTAGCTGGATGGTGACTCAAACTGTATGGTTTTGCTGCTGAGCTGAGCGGAGGCACATTGTCTGATGGACTGTTACCTGATAGGGTTGATGGGAGACTGTCGTACCTTCTCTTCATGCTCTGGCACTGGCTCCCAATGAAAATCTAGTCTCCAATCAAAAACACCTCGATGCAGGCGCACAGAGTGATAGTATTGAAAAGTCTTCCAGTCTATAACATCTATGACAGGGGAGACGACACTGTTTCTGAAAAAGACAATATCATTTATTTTCAAAGCCAAAGCACAAATTAAGCTAAGTACTCTGTTAGTAAACAGTAGTTCTCCTCTTTGACACTGTCAGGCACAAGCATTCCTCTAGATGTTGAGTGCCCTTATTTTCCCTGCTCAGGTACTCAGTGCATGGGAATATTGAGCCTACAGTGAGGAATCTAAAGATCAATAATTCATTGATAACTTGTACCTTGAATTGTCATTTAAAGCTATTTAGGGTTTTGCTATGAGTTAACCACCAGAATTCTTACAAAGCTAATTTCACACAGAGACCCCAACCTCTGACATTACAGGCTCTGCATGGATGCAAAGTTCATAGCTGAAGTGCTGGGGCCTGGGCTGTGGGCCCCGAGTTGGAGTTGACCCATGGATGAGTCACAACCTAGCAGTGTGGTTTGTTCCCCAAGTGGTTTCAGGCCCCACAGACAGAACCTGGCCTGCCTGTGTGGGGCCTCGTCTTCCCCCAGGTGATCATGGTTGGGGTGGTGGGCAAGACTAGAGCTGTATCAACCAGGAACCGACCAGTTTGTGAGAAGCAACAAGGAGCTGATCAGTTGGAAGAGAGTTCCTGTTGGGGCCAGTTGGAGGAGCTTCCTGTTGGGGGCAGTTTGCTGAGCTCTCTCTCAATGGTATGCTCCCCCTTGGTTGATTCAAGATGGAGGAGAATAAAAGATGAAGGTATGCTGAGGGGATGTTGCTGAGTTTGGTGCTGGGCTGAGGAAGAAGAGAGCTAGCAGCACAATAGCAAAAGATGATTTTGGCATCACACACTTTACCATCCTTTGATTTTCCTGTAGGCATTCCACACACTTCATGAGTTTGTCACTTCAGGCCAAGGAAGAGTGCACTTATCCTTATTTTGTTCTTTTGCAAAAGCATTTATCACTGAGTTCATAAACCAGTATCTGCTTGTATTTTATCACAAGCTTAAAATGCTCTTGCAAATGCACTGTCACAGTGTGGAATCCACTTTTAAAAGCCAGAACAGAGCCATTGCACTGTAAGCAGCAATCCTCCAATTCATGTCTAACTTGAGTTGAATTTGGATTAGTCTGAGAAGAGATATTAGACATTTCCCCATAGCAAACATGTCTTGGTATTTCACAATGCGCTTGTACCTCATCTTGGAATTAACTGGTAGTTCAGAAGAGCCATTAGAGTTCCTTGTTCCCAGGTCAATGATGTATCACATTTGGAAATTTTCAAAATATAAATGCAATAGTATTAGAGACTGCAGTAAAAAAAGTGTTGAAGAACATTATCCATTTCTGCTCTGTTATGCAAAAAGGATAGCCTATGGTCTCAGTGTAACGGCTTGCCTGTAGACTAAAGGTCCTCTGGAGAAAAATCAGTAATGTTTACTAGGGATTGAAGTACACAGAAAAAATTACTCTTGTTCTAGAGTCAGAGTATCCATATAGAAAATTATTCCGGAGCAGCTCTTTCCCTAGAAAATAACTTCCTGTTAAAACTGAGAGAGAAATGAAATGGTCAAATTTGGGGTAAAAAGGTATTATCTCCTCTTTTAAAGGTTTTTATGTTGGTCAGAGATCACTCTTGAGAGAAAATACACTTAAAATACACTACTATCAATGAAGAAAGGTCACCTCAGAAGTCTCCAACTCAGTGAGCTCTTTGTACTTGTCCAAGGCAGAAACCAGAGCTAGCTAAGGACAACGGGTAGCTCTGGGTGATGTTGATGTAATCTTGATGTACCTTCTCTGCCGTTACAATCACTAGAGTAATGATTTTTCAGTATCGGAGTGGGGGGAAACTCCAAATTTTGTTTTATCGGAGTTGCCATTTCCCATAGAGAATTTTAGAAGCTCATGGAGAAAGAGAAACTACTGATTGTCAGTGAATTGTATGAAGATGAACTACGCAGAGGATAGCATTAAAATGACTTAGTTATTACTTTATTTCCTAATAAAAGCAGACTGTCCTATGATGAGCTAAAAGCAGAAAGATTTAAAATACAGAAGTGATTATATTTCTCCATTCAGGTGTAAAATCAGCCTTTGTAATATGTAGTAATAGGCACTCTTAGAAATAAGCATTGGGTTTATAAATAGATCATAAAATCACAGAATCATTAAGGTTGGTCACATTTGTAGGCATGTACATTAAAGCAGTGATTTGCTGTCATTCTCCTGCAGGATTCAAGGAGAAATTGAAAGAAATTATACTAAAAATAAAGCTGATATCCTCCCCTGATACTTTCGATGATACCCCTGTAATATAGTTTTGTATCCAGGACAGGAGCAACCATCTCAAATTTGAGCCAGCTGGAGCCTTTCTACTGAAAGCTGTATTTAACCTTTACTCACTAACAGCATGAAAAGGAGACTAACTGCTTCTAAAAGTTACTAAAAGGTAGTGTCCTGATGCACTTACACAAGCAGGCATTTTTCTTCGATATGCTGAGAAAAATCCATCTAATGAGTTACATGAATTTTATATGACTAAACTTCAAAAAATGAAAAATCACCATAATTATAATTTCTGCAGCCTGCTGCATTCTCCAATGCACGAGTATCTTTGACAACTGTCTGGTTAGGAGTGTAGTGGGAGCTGTATACTTCCCACCTCAGTTTGTTGCTACTTGCTAAAATGCATGCCATCTACTGCTACTTGTTTATCCATTCTCACCCAGACAGGATTGAGGAACTAATGACCCCAGGGTAATTTTTTTTACAATTTCAGAGTCAAGAGGGAAACATCAGGAGGGCATATTTGAGTGAAAGCCAGAGGAGGCAATGTAGACTAAACCATCCAAAAAACTTTGACCATGAAAACCACATGTGCATACCCAAGATAGTTCAGACAGAGACAATGCAGATACTCAGTTATGCTCAGACAAATTCTGGATCAGATGATCCAGACACTTCAGGCTACCCTACATTTTCATATAATTTCAGCTATTAAAGACCTGTCCTTCGTTTTCAATCCACCTTAAATTTGTTGCCACTAAAACATTTCAAACTCCAATGACGCTTTTAGCACCAGTGCAATTGCTCATAAGAGTATGCAACACAGCAGCAGCTCTTGTCAGAATAATCCTTTATTTTTAATGCATGTTCTTGCTTTGCTTGTTATTGGGCATTGATTCTTCAATGCCATCCAAAATCAATACCTGCAGTGATGTAATGAATTCTGATGGTTTGGAAACCAAGCAATTATCCAAACTATCTGCAAACTGTGACATGGAAAATTACAGTGTTTAAGACAGCTAAAAATAACTTACCAGATAGGTCACGTTCTACTCTGGCTAAATTCAACAACAAACCAGAATAAAATAAAATCTAATCTTCTTACCCACAAAATTATACAGTACAAACTGATAACTGTATTTCAGTGCTATTACTCTAGTAGCTCTTTCAGTATGCCAAGATTAGCAGTTTTCAAGAGTATATTTGTAAGTGTAATGATAGATCTTCACCTAGTATAAACTGGTGTAGCTCTGATGAAATCAACAGAAACACAAATTCCTAAGACTTTATATACTGGGAGTGTCTTTCTGATCTGAAATAGAGGAACAAAGTAACTTTATCTCTTGTGAAAACCAGTCAATGTCCAATTTTAATCTTAATCAAGCAATGCTTTGCCTATCTCCCTGTTTCCTGCATATTCAGTGGTTCTAAATGCGAATTTGCAGCAGAAAGTAATTGAAAGTTGGAAGATGTTCTTAGCTATTCGTTTTGGTTTTAACTGGGTAACTGGCAGACAGTCAGCAGCTTCTTGGCACTTTGAAATGAAACACATGCTGGCAAACAGCTCCTATTTTCACTGCTTGGAATCCAAGGAAAGGAAAAAACAGGAAATTCAAATACAACTAGCAGCAAAGCTTTGGACCATTTGACTCATGTGTGAATATTTCAAATGCTTGGAACACAAATGGACTACAAAAGGTCACAATTCCATGAAAAAGAGCAACACAAACAAGAACAATTTCCTGGTTTGGGATTTCTCAACCAAATACAATTGCGAATGAAATGTTTTCCCTTGACCCTGTACAGGCATCATGGACATTATGTTCTTTTCTATTTTTAGAGTAAGTAACATGAAGAGAGGACAATTTAATTAACACATCTGTTTTGAAGTTTTAGCTAACACTAAACACTGTTTTGTGAAAGTGCTTTTTATTGGTTTACACTTTCTTTTGCTGGGAAGTCAACAGATTTTACTCTGTTTAAATCCCCCTTTAAATAAGGAGGAACAAAAAACCCCACCAAACATGAAAATTATACATTTTCCTCAACCAGTTTCAAAATGGATCACTCCCTGAAAAAATTAGCTAGCTAGGAAATCCCCACAGTCCAAGTTCTCTGGCTCTGCACATAGTCAAAACTTCAGTAAGTAACTGAGAACCCAAGCTGGTTCCACAGCATGCTGCATTTCACTGAAAGCACCTTGCTGGATGCCTGAAGTCTTCAGGGAAATAGTAATGCAAAACATTTGAAATTCAATTGTGTTAATAAGCAGATAAAATGCAGTGATCATGAATGGTAAAGCTATAGTATAAAGGAGAACTTAAATACTGCCGTACAGACTAACTCCAGACTAACTTAGGGCATACGAACAGTCTCGTTGAATCAATGGACTACTCCTATGCTAAGCACTAAATATATACTTCAAATCTCTGCTAGATGGAGTGCTTTGGGAATGTTTTATTAAAAAAAAAAAAAATCTTTTGAACCTATTTGTTAGAATATTCAGATTTGTATGTGGGGTACTGAAATCTGTAGGAGTGACCATTTTACACTGGACAGTCGGGGCACTGTGCCATGAATCATGCCTAAATTCTCATTGCTCCTGCTTTTGGCAGTAACACTTGCTTTTCTCTTTAGATTCTCATCCTTAGTTTCTTTAATTTAACTTCTTTAAAATAGGTCACCTACTGATCCCGATCAACTGTGAAAGATTGTAAAGAGAGAGCATATCTTCATATAACATACCATGTAAATGCAGAACATTAGTGAATTTGAAATGAGTGTTATTGATAAATGAAAGATATAAAAGGATCAGGCAAAAAGAGAAGTCCCAGGAAGCAGGTTGTTATATGTGAAGTATATGGAAGGTTTTCAAAACAAGGAGGGTAGCATGGAAATGCATGCTCAGATGCTGGGGTTGTGTGGGCTCTGGATGGAGAACATGCTTCCTTGAGCCTGTGCAAAGGTAGAAAACAGGTGGCTTATGTAGCTGGAAAAGCTGGGGAATGGGCCACTGAGAAGTGGAGAATCAGATGAAAAGTGATGAAGGAGTTGTTCAACTTTAGTACAAAATATTCCCCTTCTCTCAAGTGTATTACCATAAAACTAGAACCACATAGAAATTTTCTAGACAGAACTCTCTTTCTATTCCCATATCTACACGCAGAAGCTCCCAGTCACTCCTGAATGGGAGCAAAGAGAAAATGAAATAGCTTTCTACTTCTGTGTTAATTTCTTACTCTGTTTAAGAGCATTTTCATTGAAGATTAATGGTCTAGAATCACGGAGCTCAGTAGAGCTTTGAATTTTAGAAAATTCTTTTAACGTCACAGGCTTCCATTTCCTAATCTAATATTTGAGCTGTGATATAGGCAGTGCACCAGAATGGAGGGAAACAGCCCTTACAACAAGGAGCAGGGGAAAGGTCCTAAGGGCAAGTTACCCCTTTGCAAGCCATCCCTCTGCCACGGGTATGGTACCCAAGCCTTTTTAAGAGGTGGAATTCCTTGTAAAGGATATCAAGAGTCTTTTTGATTTTATGCAGTTTTGTCAGGAACCACACTTTGGCTCTTTTTAAAAAAAAAATCATCCTGTTTCAGCATGATGGTCACTGTTTTTAGGTTAAAGGAATCACTTTTTCAAGGCTTCATGGCACAGTTCATTATATGCCCCCTCTGCCTTTCACTGCCTTTGGACCAAACACGACATAGCAGCTGTCTCCTGCAGTCTCCTGGAAAAGGCAAACCCCTCAAAAGACGACTGTAATAACGGCACAGCTGCATTACCATGCACCATGCTACTCACCTGGAACTAGCCTGGAACAAAAACAGTTGTCAAACGAAATGATCTGTGGGGGTATCTCATTTAGTTTTCTAATGTTGTCCAGGTGCCTACTGTATTCATCCTTGAATAATCAAAATGTCACGGGATGCTTTACAAACAGCTGAGCCATTCCCTAGGCAGTGTACTAAGCTGAGGCACAGCTTCCCAGCCCATTTGTTAGGTATGGCTCATGGAACTAGCCCTAATCAAGGTGCCCATAAATGAATGCGTAATGATTCTAGAAAGACTTAATACTATAATTTTTACTGGTTTAGTAAATAAAACCATCACAAAGGAAAATGAAATGTCATCACCTAGAGCAAGTCCTGTCTGTCGTTACCACAGATTACCAAGAACTGGGGGTATCTCCCTTTTGGTGCTCTCTCACCATCACTCTAAGACAGGTCACAATAATAGTGGTAGATCTGATCAGCACTCCAGAAAATTAGGCTTAATCACAATTTTCGAAGTTAAAATCTCCCTCCAGCTCTGTTAAGCTCCTGCAAAGGTTTTAGCTTTGGAAAGGCTGCATTTTTCCTTGCCAGCAAACAACTTACTCACTCACTCTAGGTGATTAAGTGTTTTCCCGTCCTGTCTCTCCAGCACAAGTGCATGAGTTGCAGCTTGATTGGTACATTAAGAAGAGGAAAGATGGATGTTTCACCAGTTACTGTAAGCTTTTTTTCACTGTACTTTCCTCATTTGGGGAGTCTCACAGAGTGCACATGATTCAATTTAACAGCTCCTCAACTGCTAAATGAAGCCAAGTTGACTATGCTAACACTTTACATTTCCATGGCAATCTCCACGCAAGCATTACAAGCAATATAGGAAAAATCATGAATTAACCTCCTTATCATGTCAGTGTTATTATCACCATTCTTCAGCTGGGGAAAGAGGGACAGTGAGGGAAGGTGATTGCCAGGTGCCTTAGAGCACGTCTTCCCTGTGCACTGGAGAATGGTGCAGGTTCTCCACACTAACAGTGACAAAGTTTCCAGGGTCAGACACACTGGCTGACAGAGCACACAGAAAGGGATGGTGTGGCCCATACTATAATCCAAACACTCTTCCACCTTTGCTCCATTAATCCAATCAACCATTAGCTAACCCTCAGTGCTAAGTTCTGCCCTCCTGGGTGAATGAATGAGCACATGGGCCCTATGAGGAAGAGGATCCCTTTCTCATGCCCTGGTGACAGTGCTACAGAAATCTCAGAGTGACAGTAGGCTTGGTGGCTTTGCATTTCCTCAGCAGAGATAATTTTTGACAGTGAATCATTACACTTGTGGGGTCTTAACTTCTCTCTTGCCATTGTAATTCTTCCTTCGCTATAGCTCTCCTCTGAGACTGTAACTCTCTTAATTTCAGCAATACAGCCTGGAATAAGGACTGACCAACCGATACAGATAGTTTTGCATGAACATCAACAATAGACTATACCTCAAGGCAAAAGAATCATTAAGTATATTCATAATAAACCATCTAGTAAGTTAGCAGACAAAAAATAATCTGCTTTTCCAAGGAGGACCTTTTATAAAAGAATATTCTTGACATGCTAGGGCAGCATTACTCTTGCTTTCAGTATTCTTAATGCTTTCATTCCAATGATGTAATAATTTCTAAAAACTCACATTAATTTTCTTATAAGCAAACATAATCAGCTATAAAAGCAGCTTGTTCCAGTGCCTGGAAACTGCCTTTGATGGTCTTTAGTATGACTATTTAATGATCTGCTAAGAGTTTTAAAGATTTTTTTTTTCTTACCCCCGCTAGCAATTATTCATTTTTTCCCAAGTGGCTTATGGGTAATGATAGACAAGTTAATGTGAAAATTTTTCTTTCAGAAAAGCCCCTTTAATAAAGGATTTACTGCAATGTAATTCTTGGAACATTTGCAGTGATTTACTCTCTTTGAAGGACTTGGGGACTGCATAGATGAACTTATCTGTACATTAGAGTGCCAGCCCAAGCACCAACCTAAATGTGACAGACTCAGAAAATACAAATCTGTACCTTCCTCTCAGTTTGGTGTCAGTGACAGTACCCACGATTAGCTAGAACTGTCTAGGTTGCCCAGAAAGTCTATTTTTTCTCTGGTTCAGACAACATTGGTATGTAGCCAAACTGGATCAGGAGGACAAAGCATTTTATCCTTGGCTTCACCGCTGAGACAACTAAAAAATAATGGAGTTTTGCAGTAGCGTCTCTGGTGGACGTTTGCCAATTTGCAAACAGCTTGAGACTGCAACCTTTTTAATTCAGACCACCAGGAAGCCTCTTACAGCTCTAACTGGATACAAACTCTGACCTTTCAGTGATACTGGGTGTGAAGTGAGGGCTATCAGCTGTGTGACCTATCCTGCTTCCCATATATCACAGCGATGTATGTGGTGATAAGGTAGAAAAAAACCCCAACGTTACCAGAAGGTAGAAGACAACCAAGAGAGGATAAAAAAAATTACCCAAATCTTTCCAAGTACATCTCTTTCAGCAGAAATTAGCATATGCAGGGAGCTCAGACTTTGCAGTGATATTTACCGGTTGCTGGACAGCCTGGCCAGGAGGGGTTCCAGCCAGCCTTTCTGGCACTCGCAGTGTGAATCCATGAAGACAAGCACGTCCCCGGTTGCCCATGCAGCTCCTAGCATCCGACCTCGGATGACTCCAAGCCTCTTGTTGCTCCGGATGAGTTTCACACCATCCAGCTTAGAGATGTATTCACTCAGAGCCGACTTCAGGGACCCTGTAAAAAACAGAATGGTCACTGAAATGTTTTACTTTGATTCAAGCTGTTATAGAAAAGCAACAGGTAGTAGGAAATGCTACTTCTTTCTGGTAAAATGTCTGGGGGGACATTTGTTTTACATGGACAAGCACCATAACGTCAAAGAGAAGTAGAGACTAATGGAAACTAAGATTCCTGTGGGAAACTTAATAGCCTTCTCTCCTGTTTTCAGCAAAAGGAGGATGCTCTCATCATCTTATAAAAGATGCATATCAGAGTGAGATACTACAGGTGTTTGGCTTTCCCAAGCACTTTGAATTACTTTTTACATTACAATGTGGAATTTTCCACTCTACATTTCAGCCAAAGTCCAAGTCTGGAAATTGTTACAGCAGATCTGGCCCAGGGGGAAGGCTACGATTTGCATACTGTGATCTTTTTTTAAAGTAAGAAACTTCAGTGAGATTGGAAATGATGAGGAAAAAAGAAACATATTTTAAAGTTGAATGGCTAAGCAGCATTCTAGGGATGGAAGAGTGAAATCTGGCAGTCAGCTCAGGGCTCTGCTTAGCTCTCTTCCTGAGGGTTCTCTTTGCCTTCTATTCTCTTTACACACTTCTTGGAGGAGGACAGTTTCTTCCCCGAAGCTTTGGAAAAAAAGAGCTCACATACAGAGAAATGGGGGCTACCTTGTTGGCTGAGATCATCAACTAGGATGATATCCTTGAGGAAGGCCTTTGGAGTTGTGTCCATAATGCTGTGCACAGTTCTCAGCAGAGTAGACCAGGCTTCATCATGGAAACAGATGATGACACTAGCAGTAGGCAGACTGGAGTCATACTCTTGCTGTAGGCACCTGCATGTGATCAAAGGAAGGAGACACTGGAAACAATGACACAACTGGTTACTTTTTTCTCAGAGCAAAGTTGTATGCTATACCTAAACCTTCAGGGATGGAAAGCAGCTGTTTAAATCTCAGCTCACTTCTAATGAAGAAAAGGAATTATTGGTGTCCAAGACTGGAAAACAAAGTGAAAATATGGGAACAACACTATAAAAATTAAAATACAAAAAGAGAAAAGTTTTGCTGTGTTCTGGGATGCTTCTTTCTGCTCTGGCTGCCTCAAAATACAGAGCTCAAACAGAAATGGTCCAGAAGGTAAAGAAAAACTGAAAAGACAATTGGACAGAGCAGAGAGGGTGATAAAGCAGGTCAGTCAGCCTCCACCAATTTCCATATTTTCTCAAGTAACAGAGAAAAGAACAAACTGAAATGCAGAACCTTTAAAACTAACAAGTAAAATAACTCATCTCCACAAGAGATCAGTGTACCTGTGGACTGCCTGACCAGGATCCTAGTGAATGAAGCCAACATCTCAGTCCTGTACAGGAAAGAAATGGGCAATGAAAACAAATATAGATGCATTTAAGAAAGTAAATGTATTTTGCCTATAAAGTTTGTACAGGTTGCTTTTTCCAATGAAAATAAACCACTGATGAATGAGGTAGATTCTCTCTATGCCATTTTCTGCTACTTGCTGTACAACTCCAGATACTGACACAACCTAATGCGAGGCACCTGGCTGTGTGGGTCCCTGTGTGGTGTGCCTAGAGATGCTCCAGAGTGCCAGCTGGGGCCCACGGCTCCTTAGTTTTCCATGGGGCCAAGACTTCACCTATGACATTCTAATAACTTCCACCAAAATTACTGAGTTAGATGTTACTTTGACAACTCAAGCATTTATGAAAAACAATTCCTATTCATCCTCACAGAAACTGTAAAACTATAAACCCTCGTCAAACAAGGGCTGTTTCATAAATGTGAGTAAAGGATCCACAAACTGCATTCACAACAAAAAGTGCCTTCTGGTGTACCAGTCTTGGTTCAGAGACACAGGACACACTATACTGCCATGAGGATGCACATTTTCCAGAAAAGGCCTCCAAATGCCCATTGTAGAGATGCAAAGGCTGTCCCTATATATCTGCTTTGCTTACAATAGAAAACACATTTTAAAATATTTTCATTTCCTGAGTAGAAGTAATTCTGTTTCCTTACTCATTTAATCTCTAGCAGCAAGAGCTTCTTCAAGAAATTACAGAATTGGCTGAATGTGGCCCATTGTTATTTCAGCATTTGTATTACCAAGCAAATCATCATACAGATTTTACAGTGGTTGTTAAACAACTAGCTACTCAGCAGAAGCTCCTATAAGGGACATCATTTTAATATTGCTATGTTTATTAACATTTTACTTAGTACTTCTACTTGTGGACTGAGGCCCTATGATGCTAGACACTATCCAGACACAAAGCTGCTTATCATTTAAGAGAATCCAGTCTGAACGATTTAATAACAAATACAAATGAATGAATACTATAGATATGCTGAGAATATAAACTTTAAATGAGTACAGTTACAATTATCTATCATAGTTCATATTTCACATCAATATTTTTTTGTATAGAAAGGCAAATTTTCTTGATGATTTTATATTGCAATGTTGTCCTTGGTTTACTAATTTTCTGTAATCAACCATGCTGTTATTTCACAATTTCATATGGGATAATTGTTTCCATTTTCAGCAGGATGGAGAAAAGGACACTGTCGCGACCTGCCAGTGTTTGTATTTTCAGACAACAGAATCTAGAGGTCATTAAGGGAAGTGAAGATCTGATGCAGTCCTTCTAATTACAAGGCAGCACCCAACCAGGAACATTCAGTACAGCTATAATGCTTGTAGTTACAGCAAGAAAATTAGGCTGTTGTGGAATCTTAATTGGAAAAGGATTGAAAATAACTGTACTTGAATACATAACCTAGGTGGTGATCATTTAGTTGCCATGGAGATTGGCAAAGACTTGCAATATAGATATCTACTCTTTAGAAAAATGCGTAAGGGTATCGGTATACAGAAACACCTTCCCTGTAATTTGGAGCAGTTTCATAGGCTGTCCATCATAAACCGACATTTCAAAAAGTCAGGGCTGTGACTGATATGAGACATAGTGATTTAATCCAATTTGTGAAAAATAAGGAGTTGTCACATGCAGCAATGAACAGGAGACCAATTCTGAGATGGCAAAGGCACTGCTGACGGGACTCCCACTTACCTTCAGGAAAATGTCTCGTTAAGATTCAGCTCCCAACAGCACTCAAGTGGAAGCTATACTTCTGTAATGAAACTTAAAACCTTTTTAGATACATCGTGAGTTTCTGTTTGCCTGGATACCTTTGACACTCAAGCCAAAGAGAGGAAAATATATTTTTTTTGGACAGAACCCCATCATAAAAGTCGCAATAGCAAGCTTGATTCAGGTCCACTGTCCCAGGATGGTGTCAATGGCAACTGGACCAACTGATAGCAGCAGGATGCATTCTGAGGAATGAAGGTACTTCAGAGGATGAGCCTTGATGTAGAACAACAATGTTTTACTACAGCTGGACAAGTTATTAGGCTTTTTCACCCAGAAACCCTGACTGTGACAAAACTGGTACCCAAAGTAAATGGGGCAAAACAAGGTACCTGATTCATCTGTGTGGGTCTGTTTCACTATGGGATCAGTAGGAATGCTGGAAGGGACCATTTTATGCATCTACTTTCTGAAAAGCAACAATTGCCTGGAAAGGCATGCAAAGAGATGTGGGTTATGCTAGAAGCTGGGGTCGGGTGAGAGAGGTCTACAAAGTATTGCTTTCCAGGTGAGGAGGTTGGATCCTGGACTGTCAAGGCATGGCCCAGCCCAGCCCAGCCCAGCCCAGCCCAGCGGCTCTGGTTTATTTCCAGCAGAGCTCTGTACTCCTCACATAAGAAGAAACTGTGGTTATGCTGCTCTAACGCAAAGCACAACAGAACTCTTTATGGGACTTTCTAAGGAACAGCAGATAAGTACATCTCATGGCATTTAGCTACACCTTACACTCTGGTTTAAAAGTAAACATGAAGTATTAAGTGTGAAGTTTTGCTAGCCTTAGCTCACAGTATCTGAAAGTGCTTCACAATTAGTAAGCATAGCTTCTGGTGTAAAGAATTTGCCATCTAATTTCAAGTGAAATGAGAGAGACTGAGTCCATGGAGCTAACTCACTGGTTGGGTTTTCTCTAAGTAAGTAATAACAGACTTCATTAGGAACAGCACAATTCTAACAGAACAGAGTAATACACTATCTGATTCATTACTGGTTCGTTCTCATTTTACACTGCTATAAAAATGGACTGACAAGAGTTGTGAGCTAAGCCCTCATATTCCTAAAAAATTGTGTGTTGTGCCATAAAGGATAGGACTGGCTTAGGGCTATACCTCTGCTGCAGGTTTATGATCTGGATTTGTATCTGAACAACTGTGAAGCCTCAGATGTTGAGATCTGTGGTTTCAATCGGGGGTCTATAAGTGGTGGTGTTGATGGCTCTTTAGGCTGTAACGAGTCTGCCAGGAGAAGCATCCAAGTGCTCTGAGACCATGGCTTAAATCTTACTGAGATTAGTAGTAACTAAGCCTGCCTCTTGTTGGATGGCCCTTCAGCTGCCAAAGTAAAACTGGTTTTTGGCTCACATCACGGGCAGTAAACCAGGGTTATCATTCTTCCTTTGCACATTACAGAGCTCAAAAAGTTGTCAGTGCAGCATGGTGAAAATAACTGAAATAGTATCAGCATTTCATTATTCAACAGAACTACCCAAAATTAACACCAAATCTGGTCAGCAAGTGTAGAAAACACTCTGCTTCATTTCTCTTTCCTTAATATTGTCCTCTTAGAGGGAACAGGTAGAGCCACCAGCTGTCTTTGAACATATGAAAATAACCAGTGTAAAAACTATTACATATATAACCTATGCCTTACTTAAAATGTTTTCTGGGACGTCTTTCCACGTTACAGTAGGCAAGAAACAAAGACACCCGCCCCCATCCCTCTCCTCCTCCCCAACGAGCGCAGCGGCGGGCAGGAGAGGGGCAGCAGACAGGCAGGCAGATAGAGAGCGGGGGGGACGGCGGGGCCGGGCACACGGAACACCCCCGGGCCGCGCCCGGCACCTGCTGCCACCACCGCGGCGGAGGGCAGAGGCACGGCGGGGCCGGCAGGGGGCGCTGCCGCCCGCCCGTTGCTGTGGCTCGGGGCCGGCGCGCGCCGCCGGGTCCCGGTGGTTGCGGGGGACGCTGTGCAGGGGCGCAGGTAACGGCGCGTATCAGCCGTCACGTTGCGGTCCCCGGCCCGCCCTCCCCTTTCTGACCCCGCGTCCCCAGGAAGCCGTAGCTGTGTCCGTCCTCCCCGCCTCCTCCTCCAGTTTTGCCGCCGGTCGGCCCGTGAGGGCTTGTGAAATAGCGCCGGTGTCCCGCACAGCGTCCGCTGACTCCGGCAGCACCCGCCGCGGACTCGGGGTGCGCGGGGCCGCAGGGTGCCTGTGGGACCCCGGCTGGGGCGGCCCGGGCTGCAGGGGGAGGTGGGGAGCGCGCCCGGCGCCGCGGAACCGGGTGTAGGGGGGGGAAGCGTTACCCCGAGGCGGAGGGGAGGGCTTGCTAGGAAGGACGCGGGGTTTAGCGGAGGAGAGGTTCACGGGAGGGCGGCGGCGGGGAAAGAGACACGTTTTGTTCCAGAAAGTGAGCGGCCGTTGTACTTACAGCGGGTGCCGCACCTCGGGCAGCGCCCTGCGCAGAGGGGTCCGCTCGCTGAGCGCCTCGTTAAAGCCGTGGGTTTCCAGGCCGAGCGGCTCCCCCGCTGCATCCCCCGCTCCGGGCTGCAGGGGAAGGGGCAGGAGCTGGGGCCCCGCGCCCCCCTCCGCCTTCCCCCCCGGCCGCCTGCTCTGCTGCTTCACCACCCGGTAGCCCTTCCTGGCCTTGCTCTGGTTCCTTCTGCCGGCGGGCGACACTACGGCCGCGATCAGCTCGTCCTCCCGCAGGGAGATGAAAGGCGACAGCCCGTCCAAAGGGTAGTACTGCTGGCTCTCCTCCTGGGTCTCCAGCATCTCTTGGGTCTCCACAAAGTCCATCTGATACCCTTCCCGGAGGTTGAACTCCACAGGCTGGAAAGTCTCTTCCTTGCCCTGGTTGCTGGGTGGTGGATTCAGCGTTGTGACCATCAATAGCAAAAAGCCCAGCATTAGCAACAACAAGAGAAACGGTAGCTTACGTGATCCATATCTGCACTTCTTCCTCAAGAACATACTGTTGGTGACAAAACGATACAGATGGTCATGTTAAATATCACTTGGATCTTCCTCAAACTCCAGTCCTTGGGCTGCAGCAAAGCCCTGGTTCTCACTATCTGCCAAGGGAACGTTTTTGTTGCCCTCACATTTCACTGATGCCGTTTCATGCTTTCCTCTCTATTTACAGACAAAATACAACATTCCTATTAATATTGCACTTACTGTAGTAAAACGTAGCATGGATCCAGTGAGATAAAGTAGATCCTTTATTTTACAGAGTCCCAGCCTAGTTAGGAAAGCACATGTTTAGCTGGTGAAAAGAGTAACTGAAGTTTTGGGGTTTTTTTCTTTTTAAATTCTAAGTAAAAAGAAATTCCATTTCTTATAGTTTCCTTCCAGAGTAGATCCTGCTTCTTCAAAGTTTCCAGTTGCTGCCTGGATTGAAGCGCCTTATCTCTGAAAGCAGATCTGACAGCTCTCCCCCGTTCAGACGCTTCAAGTTAGCTGCGATCAACAGATGAGAACTAGTCAGTCCCTGACTTTGTTTCACACATAACTACGGCACTCAGTCAGGAAGCACTTTGCCAGACATAATACAGAGCAATGTGTGCGTCTTTCTCTTGGTCCTAATGCCCTCACTGTTCTTGTCCTATCAAATCAAAACTTTCCAAAAGCTGTAAGAGCTGGAATGTAAGAAGCAAAACATTGTATTGGAAAAGAGAGACCATGGATTGCTCTACTTCTGAGTAGCTGTATTAAGCTAAGAATGCTCAGAGTGAGAAGCAAGAGTTTTATAAACTGAATAAAAGATAAAGTGCACATGATTTATTTAAAGTTAGATTTATTCATATAGTAATGTGCTGGCTGGAGTGTATGAGTATATTTCATATTCAATAAATATTTACAGCTGTAGGGATTTTAACACTGGCATAAGGATACCAAATTATCACCTGGCAGACTGAAGTTGTCTCCTTATCCATAAATTCAGTATTGCAGGAGAAGCAGCACTTCAAGTTTTCATTAGTCCAGGAATAATATGTAGAAAGCCTGTGCTGGAACAACGGCTAGTGACACTGAAAGAAAACAATGACTTCTGTGATTAAAAAGGGAGCTCAGTCTCTGAGCTCTGTTTGCTAATGTTGCTGGCATGGGTGTTAGTGGGCACGGACTGTGGCATTTTTTTTGCTGCAAGATGGGTGTTTGTCCAATGGAAAAAGGGGTGAGACAGTCCAAATGCTTCAGCATCACCTGCCTCTTGGTCTGGCAGAGATCAGGTGTGGATGTAACTCAGATGTTACCGACCTTTTGATACTGGGGGCATGGTATGGGGTTGTTTTGCTTATCTTGTAATATTTGATGAGCAGAAAGGTCCAGCTCCAGGAGGCATATGGTTACTGAAGAACTTTCATGTTCACCTTTCATTAAAAAGTACGTTTCTAGACATTAAAGGTAAAGAAAAGCCTGAAGACATGATTGCAGTATACTCTAAAGGGAAACAAGGATTTGTTGGGTTTTTTTTCCTTCTTCCCCATTACTTCTGTGTAAGATGTTCTGTAAGTTCAGCCTATAGTTTCTAGTAAACAGCTTCCAAAAAATTAAAAATGAGAGGACACCTACTTTCTAACTAAAATGAGTTATGGTCTTCAAGAGGAAGGATGAGACAGAGCACCTTAAAATTGTTGGTGGCATGTAGCATCTTTCACTTCTATGTGTACTCTCTTAACTGCCTTAGGCAGGATGCCTTGGGGTAGTGGGACCAGTCTGCTGTGTCTTGGCACCTTCTCTATCTCAGCTCTTCTTTAAAAGATACAATACTACTTTTATCATATCTTGGATAGAAGAAAGATTTAGCCAATATTTTGATACTTCACTATTGTGTGTGTCTCCCTTTTTAAGCTTAAGAAGAAAAGTAACTTCCCAACCCACCTTCAGCCCTGAGAATATTATTCTTTATCCTACTTTTCATAGGGAAGAAGAAATGTTGGTGTTTTCAATAGGGAAGCAGCATCCATTTGCATGAGAAAAAAAAATCTGAGTTCAAAAGCATTCATTTAAATAACAGTATGTCAGCCATAGAAAGACAAAATGAAATGGAAATGAAGAGACCTGTCCAAGGCACTCTGCAAAAAGCTGGCACCAGCAGCTTGCAAAAGGTTCAGTTCACAGGGTACCATTATCAGGCATATGAAATGAAAGAAAATGAAAGACAATTTGAAAAAAGGAGAAACTTAAGAGTGTGTGGAATAAATGGGAGAAAGTATTGCCCTGGCTTGCTTTTTTACTTTTCTGATCTACCCAAGTATTTTGATTTAATTTAATTAATACTTTCCCCTGGCTAACATGTTGTAACAGGATGCTGTAACAACTCTGATCAAGATAATTCCAGCCTGCAGTGGTAACTTCTGCATAAATTCTGTCCTGGTGTGTCCTGTGTTGCTGAGCAAATCCACCTGGGTCACTTGTGCAGCTATATTTCAGCTACAGATGAAAAGAGACCCAATTAACAAATTTACAGCAATCTTTGCTACTTTTGGGACAGAGCTAACAGGTGACATTATCACTGAAACATATGCATGTGGATCTGGTCTTTGAATATATCCTAACCATTTTAACAAAGACAAAATGAACAATTACAGAATCCTTTTGGGAAACAAATTATTCAATTAAATGTGCATGTATAATACACTGGGTGGCACACTTCCAGCAGCCTCTCTGGACTTCAGTTGAAACTTTCCCACAACCATCCCCAGTTCTGCACAATGAGCCTTTCTGAACCATCTCCCGTCAACCAGTCTGTCCTCCAACTTTGCCTCTTAAAAATGAGCCAGGAAAGCATTGTGGTTTTCCACTGCTGGCATACAAAAGAGAGATTGTCTTTCCAGTGGATGAGCCATTCAGCCTCTGAGAGGACATGTCTTGTTTCTAAAATGCACTTGAAGAACAGCATCACTTCCTTAGTACCTCCCCACCTGGAAGTCAAGAAGACCACATTCATGGTATTTTCTTTCTACCTATGGCTACTAAAAAGCATGCTAGAGGAGGGCCTTCACTGGGGCACAGAAGGGTTGCTTCTCCTGCCTAGCTGTGGGGGCATACCTCTCTCCAGGCATCCTAGGACACTTTGCTGTGCATCCCTTGATGGGAGAGGAGGGAGCACTACATGTCCCAGGCTCTACCCTCACGCATAGAGCCACTGCCTTCTTCCCCAATTCCAGTCTCTTGAGCGCTGCTTCATGCAGATAGCCCATGAAAGAGACTGCCCACAAAAGGTATTGCTGTCTTTGGACTTCTGTTCTACAGCAGACTCTAGAGCTCTTCAGTCAGTGGAAGAGGAACATGTTAGACTGTGCCAAATACATCAGCAATTGCTCCAGAAAGGACGAACCTCTGGTGCCAGTATTGACCTGTGCCAATATTGTGTTGTCTTTCCTGCTGGTCAACCCATGCAAGTGCTGTAAGACTTAGGCTGCCACTAACCCTGCTCAGGCTGACCCAGTTGTGGAATATATAGATACCTTCACTAAATGCAGAGTCAAGCCCTATTGACTACTCCATTCTTTAATGCTTGCTCATGCCTGATTGATGAAGAAGAAAATATTCACCATCCTTCACTGTTGCAGATTTTGCTCACTAATTGCCAAGAGCTAGAACATGAAATCAAATCTATGTCTTATTATTCATTTGAAAAGTATTAGGAAACATAGTTGCCTTATCCAGAGTGAAAATCTTTCTGTCACTGTGGTGTAGCTGTTTGCACTTACCCTTTCCTCCCCACATCATTTTGGCTCGCATTTTTGTCCAAACCATTCCCCATCACATACTTGTTAAATATTATGTGACATGTTATGTTATCCATACGTGAAGAAACAACATATACTTTCAATGTGCAGAGCCCATGTTTAACTGTCAGGAAAATAACAAAGCAAGAACAAAACCAAGGCTGGATGGAAGAAAGAGCGTGTGGACAGTTTGTTACTTACTCTTTACTAAACATCTTGGATTGATTTACACTCCTGTGCCAAAAGCAGATGTGCCACTTTCCATTTAAAGACTCAACACGTAGCAGCACTCATTGTTTCATATCTGCATGTATTATATGCAACAGCTCTTTGTGTATTGTAACAATGGCTTGTTTGCACAGATGTGAAGAAAGTCAGTGCATAAAGTGAGACTGATTATATGGTGCACAGGATTTGTGTTGGTTTTCTAATCAAACTACTTTCCCCATTCTTCCCAGGTTACAATAAGAAATATGTATTTCAGGTGTTGTGGATGTTTTGTGTATTTGGCATTGTACCAAATATTATTAGTTCAATGACATTTTCTAATAGCAAGTTAGTAATAAATTAGAACAAGATTCTGTGGAGCTTGGTTTTGGAGGCTATCAAAGCTTGATAAAATCTGTTGATCACTGGCAGGGATTTTGGCACTAGAACTGTGATTTATAAGATGTTTGCCAATCTGTCAGTGAAGGAAATGCAGCCGTAATTTCATTTTTACAAGATTTCTGCTCATAAATCATGTGGCCAATGTAAAATGGAGCATGGAAACCATGGACCTTTGCACTGCTTTTGCAAAGACAGTTCTGTGGGCATGAAGGTCAGCAGCACTTGATGGAAAGTAGAGAGAACATGTCACAGGAGTGGCAGCTTCTGGATTTACTGCACCACAGCCTCTGGCTAACTCAGAAATGGCAGCTCTCAGGACTTTAAGAGCAGTAGTGTCTACTCTGTCCCTGAAACGTAACTTCTAACACAGCCTTAGACAGTTACCAGCTGTCTGTGAGGAGTGAGACTCTTGATTATTATTAACCCACCTAGAAATGATACACCTCAAGCACTGTAGGCAATACACATGCCATCACTACTTCCTGTCTCTTGTACTCAACCACTATTAATACCCTTAAGCTGGATAGAGTTCTGCATACCTTCAACCCCCTGTACCCCAGCCCGAGGTAACCTGAATACAGTTCTAAACTGGTTGGGGCTGTTTTAGTGTCAACATACTTGACTAGAAAATCATCCAACGTTGACCATAAAGTCTAACCCACCATTAGGGACAGCGGGACAGGTTCTTAACTGGTGATAAATTGTTGTAGCTGTGCAGGTGGAAGTGGAAATAAGGTGGTTTACTCTTCTGGAGTGGCTGGCCTGGTCTTTTTGGCTTTAAAAGTGAAACAAATGAGGTAAGGGAAATTGATGCCTCATGTAATATTAACAACATCAGTACAGTTACTTCAGGCATAAATTCAGCCCTACGGGGTGGAGGCTCACAAGAAGAAAATCTTCACCATGGGTTCCCCCTGGGGAACTCTTCCTATAGCATTTCACCTGTGCTTAGAAATTTGCTTTACTTCCACAGAACAGGCCATGAAACTATTTGCAAACAGAGCATCTCTAGAAATCTGAGTGATACTAAAGACACCCATAGCAAAGCCTTTTTCCCTTACCAAGTACCCTTTCCCTGGTGGGCAGCTCTAACTTCACATCTGCTCTATTTCTTTCTGCATATACAAGAGATGGATGAACAGCGTGTGCTTTCCAGAAACTTTAAATACAGACAACATTTAAAAGTCACAATATTCATATGGAGAGTCTGTCCCCATAATAAGTAATTTTAGTGAAAATGGTGTTTAGGCTAAATGAAAAGAAAAAGCTTTAAATGGTTCTTGTAGCTCTTGACACATTAAAGTATTGAGCAGTTACATAACTGATTGTACCTGTTCCTATGCAATCGCGATCCACATAACCTAAGCTGGAAATTACCTTTTTGTTCCCTAAATAGTTACTTATTTGGGTGTATTTGGTATAGTAAATAGTGGTTCTTCAGATATTTGCTGAATATTAGGGGTTTGATTTATCAGGGAAGTTGGCAGAGAGTATCATAGCTGTGAAAACCCTGATTGAGAAGACAATAAGTAATGATAGTGTAAAGAGCAAATGATTTCACTGTTGCTGGAGTGGGTTAAGAGCTGAGCAAAGCCCAAGTTAAGTCACTGCAGGTGTGCAACTTAATGAGCTGCAGTTGGGTGGCAGGTGAGTATAAAAGCTGAGAGCACAGAGGCTTTATTTGGCAAGGTTGTTGTAATGGAAGAGCTGGAATAAGTGTGAGTTGCAGTTTGAGGTAAGACTGCAGTAGATTTTCTTTGTATTTACGTTTAATATGAGGAAAATGCAGGGAGGAAGGAAGAGAGCTATGTTAATATTGCAAGTGTGTGAGGTGGGCTTATGATTTCTTTCCATATCTCCCAAACAAGACTTAGATCCTGTAGCTATTTGGTAAGAGGGCTGTGGGAAATGCTAATTTTTACAGGCCTATTGCCTGTACTAGTTTGTTTTTTTTTAAAGTATCAATTTAAAAAATACATTACATTCATAAGAATTAACAGTGAAGTTATGATGAAGTTCAGCCATGTGTATGCAAAAATTAGCTATCAAGCATAAAGGCCTAGATTATTTCCCTGTCCCCCTTCCCACCTGTCCTGTTGCAGTGCAGCTCATGATGGGATGGATATTTTATTAAGTATTAAACATGATATACTCATGTAGATCTTGGAAATCTTTGTTTAAGATTCTAAAACCCTGTACATTTCTTCACATTTTGATATTTGTGTAGAGTGAATAAAAGTTAAATATAAAGCAGTATTGAAGATGAAGCTGGACTTCACGTCTAAAATGTGCTAGATAAATGAGGTTTAGCCCAAAGATGCACTGCCACTGATCTGTGGGAGCTATGTGTGTGGCATGTGTATTTAAGTGCAAGAGAAGGAAAGAAAATGCGTGTGCATGTATGTGTTTAGAACTTCAGTCTGTGTGTATACTGTGTGTGTTTATATGACAATATAAATATATAAAATGAAAACAACCTGAACTACTCTTATGGCTCACGCATCCATTCCCACCTGGATTATCCCACCATCCTGTCCTGTGTGCTCTATTTGGTTTGTGGCAGGGTGGCTAAAGAAAGGAGTGAACCAACTGCTGAATATGCTTCCTTTCTTGTTTTGTTGTGGGTTTTTTTTTTAACTGCAATAGATTAACTATTATTCTCATTCCTAAGGCAGTATAGAACTGAATTCTGTACAGCTGAATTAGATATATGGTTTTAGTTTGTTAGTATACTCTTAAAACTTGCTCTCTATATGCATCTTTGGTTAACACTGCTCTGGGAAGCTGCTCAGTAATGTCTAGAACTTAAAGAACAATTTAAAGCAAATTCTCCAACAGAAGCAGACTTGCTTCCATGTTGTGACAATCACTGTGAATCCTGCTTTGTTTTGGGTCAGTTATCTTCTCCTGTCTTAAAACAGGAGACCAAACAACCTTGATTAAGAAAGCCTGCTAAAGGCCCTGAAACCCCTTTGTTTACTGTCTCATGAAAATATCCTAATATTGGCAAGCTATTAAAAGGAGTTACAGGGTGGAAGGAAGTGGTGAGACAACTGAGATATGTGTTCATTTACTGCATTCCCTATACAAGTCTGTGTTTCCAAAGGAACTGCTCTGGTAGAAGGGGAAAAGCATGTCCTTTCCAAACATAGCCTTTGGAGGAGGTGAAGCATGCAGCTACAAGAGACACTTGCTACAGGAAAAGCTGCCTCTTGCCTGTAGCTTGCAAGAGTTGTCTGCATGGCTTTTCTGATCTTTCTTCTATTCTTAACAGAAACTTAGGCTGGATTTTGGAAACTAAGCTATAAGAAATAGGATTGTCATAGCAATAGGTTGAATATCTAAAAATTCTGACTTCTTAGCAGCTGGGAAAGGGACAGATGTGGTGGAAGGTACAGGCTGCGGTCACTTCTGACTGCCAAGCATGAAGCAATAGGAATGGACACAAACAGTTTTATTGTTCCAATCACAAGGAAGACAGGTTCTTAATACACACTGGTTGTTTTTTAAGATGCTTGCAAAAATATCATCTGTAAAGGTTATTGAGGCAGTGATTTCTGACTGTCAGATGCCAGGAAAACTGCTAATTCACCGGATTCTGGATGTGAGCTTTTAGCTGCACAAGAGCACAGATATGTCACTGATTACTCTAGTTCTTTTTTTTTTTCTGTGTTTGACTGAAGCAAAAGTTTGCTTCTCTTAATTGCTGTGTGTGGCACAAGACAATATCCATTTTTTCACTGACTCTTTTCTTCTTCATGTTATGTCTTCATTCTTTTTAATTTTTGTTTAGGAAAAAGGATCTCTAGGCAAAGACAGAGTGCTTGGTTTGTGAAGGTGGCTAGCAGATGTAGTCTAAGAAGCCAGTTGGCCAGTTAATGCTCACAGAAATCAAACAAATGCTGGAGCTGTTAACTGGGGAGAAAAAGGAAAGTTGAGGAGGCAGGCTTGCAGTTTGTAATTTGAACAAAGCCTTTGTTTGAGGTTATTATGAGTGCTTCTCAGAAATCTTGTCATCCATACAACAGAGCTTCAAAATGCTAAGCAGAAAATCTTTGTAGGAAGATCATCACTTTAATAGTGCATGTCTGAAGATGGCATCCTTCTTAGAAGAGCTTGGTAACTGTAGATTTATGTCATGGTGTGAGTGCTAGGAACCTGGGCTGTTCCCTTGCTAGTGCTAATGCTTCTGTCAAGAGCCTGAAAAGAATAAGCTCATGTGAATTTTGGGAAGCAGTGATTCAGAGGTTCTGCACCAAAAGGGAAAGAAGAAAATTTTCAGTAGAAATTAAAAAATGGTCCTGCAGGCTTCTCAGGGGTTTTATGCAAAGAAAGTCATCATGCAGGGGAAGAAAACATTGCTAGAGTCAATGTGGGAGATTTCTGATTGGAGTGAAATATGGTGAGAATTTGGCACTGTCACCTCTGAACCCAAACCCACCAGCCCATGACCTAGTCAGGAGTCAAGATCAGCATCTGACTGAGCCTGGTCTGTGGGATCATCTCTATCTATTAAGATGCTATATCTCTTCTACCTTACAGTAAAGCTGTATTGCCACACAGCTGTCTGGGTTTTAGAAAGGCTGATCAATAGTCCTGAAGCATATAAGAAGCTGTACATCAAAAGCTAGGAAAGTGGCCTACAATTTTAAGAGGAATTCTCCAAGCCAGGAAGTAAAGCGTGTGTGTTCAAAGGTTGCTGTTAGACTTCTGGAAACCATCACTCAGCAGGTATATGAGCAAAAATAACAAGTCTTTATAGTAGTTTTAATAAAGTGCACTTCATAGCACCTTTCATCTTCAAAGAATGAACCAAATTTATTTTTGGAATAAGCCCACTGGGACTGATGAAGATGAAGAGGGGGTGCAGTTACCCCTTTACAAATCAGGGTCTTAATTTCACAGGACTTGTTTTGTGCCTTATCAGTAACTATTACAAAATCTGGGAGGCTGCAGTACAAGTTTAGCAGCAAAAGGCAAACTGAATCTTGTGACTGCAGATGTAATGGCCATCATCAAGTATAATATATATGCATAGCTGCAGTACTCTTCTTTTGCCAAGTTTCTGGAAAGATAAGTAACTGACTACAGGAGTGTAAAATTTATACATCATCTCACTAATGACTACTTTTATTCTTACTGCATGCAGTTTGAAAGTCTGTAGATCATATTACATACAAAACTGCACCTCTCTCATCTCTTGCACAGCATCACTTTCAGTGCATTCCTTGACAGTATGGAAGCTGTCAAACTTCAAGTTACAGAAGGTGGTGTCTGTATGATGTCCAGTGTTTCAAAACAGAAGCAATGCTTTTATCCTGTTAGGGAAGCAAAGCTCTTTGGAAACAAGGATACAAGCAAGCTGGCCTGTGTGTTTCAGCAGCCCATGGAGATCATTTCTTCCATGTTGCCTCAGTCATTTTATGTGGAAAAGGCACAGGGCCAATAAGTGAGGCTAGCTCTGTTTTTTTTCCCCTTGGCCCTGCATACTGGAAGTACAAGCTAATGCATTTTGCTTGGCTTCTGCAAAGGAGTTCAAGGATCCCCTCTATCTGAGTAAGCTTTGGCAAAATCTGTCTGCATTTTGCTTTCTTAGTGAGAGCTTTACACAGAGCTCAGCTCAGATTGCTGATGACTGGTAAACTAATGTGCTGGAGTGTCTCGGGTGTGACTAATCTGTATTACACCTCTGTCTTATTTGGGGGAAGGGGGAACCACAGAAACATCAGCAAAGCAAAGAAATAAATGTAACATTGGGTGCTTAAATACAATATGCAGAACCAAAACCATTCAAGTCAGATGTGAAACTGTGTCCTTACTACTAGTATTTCAATAGTTTGTGGATGGGATTCTTCAAGAAAAGTATTGGTCTTGTTTCATTTGACTTGTATGAATTCTTGGTGAAACAACTATTGTCCATGTAAAAGTAGCTGATTAGTGTGGGGCTTCTTGCAGAGCCCTATCTTAATTACTGAATCATGCAGTAAGGACAGATTCCAACCTTATCTTTCATATTACCTTCTTAAAGTTTATTTTTAAAAAGAATGGGTGGGCATTGTCCAACATGGAAAATTATAGTCCTACAAATAAACATCAGCTTGTATATTTCTTAAATGCTCAAAATGCTTTGAGAATTTAACCTACTCTAAGTTTAATGCACCAAGTTTTTCTTATAGTGTAATTTGTCTCTGCACTCAGGCTGTTTGGTTTCTATGAAATGATCCTCTGTTCTTAGCATATAAACATTGCAAAGAGAAGTTACCAGGAAACACATATTGGTTTTATGATAACTGTAGAGTAAGCAACCAGGAATAGCTTTAGAAGCTGTATGGGCTACTTGTGTTTGTTACTTATTGCTCTATAAACTAGAGTGTATGCCTTATGGCACTATCTCTGCAGGGAGGCAGTATAGGGGATTAGAAAGCTCCTTGAAAGATGCTTCAGGAAGATGTAGCTAATGGTGACAGTGCCCTGGCAACTGCACAAAGCAGGGGTATGAGATGTGGATTCTCCCCCCTGTTTAACAGTGGCTCCTGGATCACTTGTCTTTATTTCCTATATTTGTCTGTTTAGATTTGTACCTTCTTGGGATGGGATCTGTGTTATGTCAAATGTTCACACAGCACCTCGGCAATGTTGGCTTTACCTTAATAGTAGTTGTGTAAAGGCTGGAGTTACTGTGGAGAGTAAATTGAGGAAATCCTTAAGTTTAGGAGAAGCTGCTCTTAGCTTGGATCAGTATATCATACCTTGAGTCCCCAGTTACAGTAGCATAGCACCAGACATAAAATAGCCATAATGAGGATCTCTTACAAAGCTGTAAAGAAAAGTAACCTAACAGACAGATGTAGGTGGAACTGACTGGTGTAAACACCTATAGCTATGTCCACATCACTTACAGAGCTGGTAATAAAAATTCCTAGGTTTATATTGTCACAAGTATTATTTCTGCAAATGATTAGAGAACAGTACAATTTGCTCTTCCCACCTGCAAACAGCAATCACTGCCACAGGACTCTCATCTCCTTTGTCTTCTGACAGACTTTTGTATTAGTGGGCTAAATACTGTTCCATGCTGTCTTCTGGTTCCACTGAGCTTAAAGCAAATCTACAGATTCCCAAGCTACCTCAGCTCCCCAGCTGCTCTGCATTTCTGGCATTGTGGAGAGATGAGGGACCTGTGGTATGTGAGGATCTTGCTGTTGTCTTCCAATACTAAATGTTTGGAGTGGAAAAAATGTCTAACATGGCTAACAGGCCAGCCTTCAAACCAGGAAAACATTGATAAGTGGTAATAAATAGTGCTGGATATTTTGTAGTTCTTGATGTCTGGGCTGTCCACTGGTCAGTGAGATGGCTATTTACAGACTGAGGAATTGCAGTCTCAGCTTGCAGAGGTTTGCACCCATGGTGCATCTGTCTCTGATTTGTGCTCTGGGTTGAACCTGTGGTAGTGGAAATATGAAATCAATGCACTATTGCCCAGTTATTACTTAGAGCCAAGGGAGGACTGGGGCAGAAAAATGAGCTGGAAACAAATAAGCAGCAGTAAATTTGTCTGGACCTGTTGCCCCAGTTGATGTGAGGGATATGTCTAGTGACAGGGTGCCAGGCCAGGTGTTGGAGGCTTACAGCTGTGTTAAATAGTGTGGTTTATTTTTGGGGTGGTGGCTCTTTAGGCATACAGTGAGAGATTCTTGATTACTATTGGATAGGGGCAGTGTGCAAAGTGAGGGGCTAACTGGTTGAATCCTGATGAGGACCATTGCTCCTGGTGCCCTATCAGCACCCTCAGCCCATTGAGATGCTCTCTATATATACTGTCTTCTGGTCTTATGTGCCTTTATCACTTGCCAGCCTGGACTTGCTCCATTTGCTCTTTGTCCCCAGCCAGCAATCTTCACCTCTGCACATGGCTGCATGATTTGCCTCTCTTGTTACCCAAAGTTGTTCCATCTATGCAGGTGCCTGGACAGCACTGTAGCAACGTAGACAGTAGCTGGTGTGCATCATTGGCATGTGTGTAGTAGTGGCATTGGCTTATCAGGCAGGAATCATCTCCTCAGTTGTCTATTTGTGATGGGGCATGTCTGGATGTAGCTGAAATCTGAAAGCTGGAGAGTTGAGTGACACCTGGACAGCTGAATGTCTCCAGGCATATGCAAAGCCAGGCTATTGTCTTCTTCCTGGCTTGGTGGCTATGGAAAGGTGGTATTGAAGCTCCTGGGGTGGCCTCTTCTAGTGCTGTTTTTGGTCTGGTTTATTGTGCTAGGCAGCAGCAGTGCTTACTTTTGTTGGGGTTTTTTTTTCTCATTCATCAGTTGCCTGCTCTCTTGTTTAATGCATGTGCATGCATTAGCTGTTGCAACAGTTGGAAGAATGGGTGGCCTGTACAGAGTGGCTTCTCCAAAACCTGGATGGAGCTGTGTTACTGTCAGGTGTGGACCTCTGCAAATACTAATAGGTCAGAGATGGTAAGTGGGCTGTTTGGAGAGTGCCTCTATCTGGCCCTTATGTTGTGCTGAAGAGCTTCTGTTGTGGGTATAGTGCATAGATTATGGGCACTTAACTTGTGTCCACATGTCTCTAGACAGCTGTTTAGTACATCAGTGTTGAGGGAGAGTCTTCGGCTGGGTGCCTCCTAACATGAGTCTAACAATACTTCAAATTTCTCTGCCCAAACAGGCCACGTTGCAACAATATCATAGTTATGTATGAGGAGTTAATTTCTTGCAGGTTGCTAATGTATTAATTTCACATGGTTGGTTTAGCTGAACATCTTGAAGTTTGCCTGCTTGACAAGTCTTGCATGCTATCCTGCATCCTTCTTTAGTTGACTTCTAACCTATTTCCCTAGAAAATGTTTACTTAGTTCAGTGCCTCAAAACGGTACCTAAAGCTTTCTGACACTACTTTATCTGGACAGTGCTTACATCTGATAACCATCCAGGCTTTTTTCAAACTTTCTGGAGCTTGTCATATTTGAATGGTAACTTACTAATGGATCAAATTTACTGCTTTTTGATTGTAAAGCAAACCTAGGAGCTACCACTATCTCTTTGGAGACAACAGCAAAGACTTAAACACAACTAAACTGTGTCCAACCTACAAACCTAATTAGAAGTCCAAATTGATTCAGGCAAGTGTGGTTTGAAATGGTACTTACTACAAACAGTGCAACTGTGTAAAGTCACTAACTTTAAAAAGAAAAAGGGGTAGTGAGGGGAACAATTTTTAAGCTTGCTTTGTCTAGCAATGAGCAACTAGGTAGAGGAACACACGTTTCATGGTATATGCTCTGTTCACCCAATGTGTATTGAAGTGCCTTCATGAAAGTGCTTTTAAGGTTAATCTAATGGCAATTTAAATCAAAATAAAGTGATAATTGCAAAGAAAAATGTTTTCCTGTGACAGGACTTCCTCCTTCTAGGAAACTTTTCCTGGAAATGCTTGTTTCAAATGCTGTTTTCAGGGAGCTCAATCACCTAACTTGTTCTCCACTTGCATTGGTTAAGGATTTGGTCTGCATCTCATCTAGATCAGTCTCTGGAAATCTTTCAATTGAGATTTCAGCATGTGTGAGATCATACTGGGAACTCCAAGGTTCCAGCCAAATCATGTTCTGTGCATCACCAGGATTATCTGCTCGATGCCAGGAAAGATGAATTTTTCTTCCTTCTGCTTGTGCCAAGCTCATCTCAGAGTGTTTTTTGGTTTTCTTTCCTTTTTTCTTCTGGATTATAAGTCTATGTCATCTTGATCCTATTCCTTGAGCAGGACACTACCAACGTAACTCTGGGATGCTTTTTTGACTGCCTCAGAGTGAATTTATCTTAGCAACAAAGCAACTAGTCCTGCCTGTTTTGCTGTAATTGCTGTTGTGCAGATTTTGTCAGAAAGTAATACTTAAGAATATACCTGGATGCTTTCCCCTGTGAACAGGGATATGTCTCCTGTCACCTGCTGCCCAGCAGGCTTGGACCTCTTGTGCAGCTTGAAAATGGGTGCTGTGGTGGGGCTGCACCCTGTGTCATGGTCTCAGCTAATGAGTGTTGCCCAGTGGGAAATCTGTTCTGGCCAGGTATTCCTCTTCAGACTGAAAATGTACTTGTATGGTGCTTCTTCAGACAAACACCTAATGACAATTTACAATACATGCTGATGTGATGAAGAATTCCAAATGTGTTAGAACAATCTAAGGGCTTTTTACACTCAAGCAGTCTCTGGGGTGCGCTCTCATATGTATTATATGATCTTCTGGTTTCCCCAGGAACAATGTCCATGTTGCTGCTGGACAAAGACCATTTGTGCTCTGCCATGCCAGGGTGGCTGGTTGCCACAGCCTGCTGCCTTATTTCCCATCTTACAGAATGAATGACCTTGTGTCTGACTGTTTCACGCTTTCTGGGACAAGAAAAAAATCTTAATTTTTCCACATGCCAAGTTCACTTGCAATGGTCATTTTTGTATGATTGCTATGTTATATCTTGTGAAAAAACAGGCACTTGGATCTTATCATGGGTGATATGTCAAGAATCATTCTGAGGACTCTGAGAGGTCTTGGCGTTCCTAATCAGATGCAGGGCTTCATTTTGCATGTTTATATCTCTCTAAATCCTCAGTAACTCCAACATGGATTTGTAATAGTTCAAATATTCTTGTTTTCAACCTTCTAGCAAAGAAAGTGTCACCATGCAACCATCCATTCTCCACTGGTGTCTTTTAAGAATACTAAGTATGGATCAGTCTCACTCTATGGCATTTACAGTAGGCATTTTATTTTTATTCTGTTTTCTAGCAATCCCTTAATTGAGGCCAACGGGAATTGCTTGTTTCTAAATTCACACTTTTTTGCAAATGATTTAAACTCATACTAGCTAAGCTGTAGCCTACTGTCAAACATAATCTCAGTTGTGCCATTTCTAATGAAAATGCTTTTTATGCTCTCTGTAGTGTGGTCATTTTGTTAATGTCTTGCACAAAGATGAGATAAGTGCATAACTTTTTTTCCTTGCAAAGATTTTTTGATATGTATATATTAGCTCATCTTGCAAAGATAGGCCATTTTCCTGAGCTGGTTTTTGGAGGAAGTATTGCCAGGTTTTCCTCCTGTATCTCAAAGTACAGCAGAAGTCTGCTTCATTTGTGGTCTGGACTTTGGCTGTAGTGAGGCTGTAAGGAGAGAGTGGATACAGCACCTCAGTGGATTCTTACCAGTATAATCTTCTACACTTACTTTGCCAGTGACTCACTTAGGCTTAGGGACATCCATACTATTTCTAGTCCTTCAGATCAGCCAATTTACCTTGTTCCTAACCACATTTAAGAGAGATGCTTGCCTCTTTGAGCATGGAGTTCTTAGCTTTGTTTCTTCTGAAAGCTTCAGGAGGGGACCTGAGAAAAGTAAAATCAGGCTGCTCTGTGCTCCCATGTGTCATGCCAGGGAGCTTTCTAGATTCTTAGGTAGAGTGTCAAGTTTGGTTCAAGCTAGGGGGGTCTGAGGACCCACTGCTGATAATGGAGTGAAGGAGAGTTAGAAAGAGCAGCTATAGTTCAGGTTGAAGTCTTTATTTGTTGTGTTCTGTGTATATTCAAGACAAATTCTGCAGCCTTTAGGATGGTAGAAGATGGGTGCTTTAAGGATAATTTTGTACAGATCACATCCATGGGACCCCATTTGCTGTCTCCCATTTTCCTGTGGAAGATGCCATCCTTGCAGTCTGCTCAGGGGGTTATCCTGGCAGCTGTCCTGTCTTTAGATAGCTATTCCCCCTGAAAGATGGTAGACTTCTCTAGAAAAAAGTACTATGCTTTGAATGCAAACAATTGTCTCTGGCCATTATATTGTCTATTTCTTAGACATTACTGAAGAAAACATTTTAGCAAGTAAAGTCCAAGGTTTAGGAGCATGGACCATCTTGGGATGCAGGGTTCATGTCAAGTGTTTATGCAGGACTACTACTTAACCAGTTTTGTATATTGATGTTCAGCCTTAGTGGGTTTTTTTGTTTTTAATCTTAGCAAAACCTTCTTTGTTTTGCTGCCTTGGAATGAGACAGTGATACTTATTTTAGACGCATGTCTTTAAATAGATGGTTTTGATATGTGGGAGACAATTGATAAAACTAACCCAAGCAATGAATCTTTAGACCTTGGTAAAAAACAGCATAGGAAAATGTTTCTTCTGTCTGGAAGCTTCCCTATTACATCATAGGGGTGATGAATTGTCTGGAGATGCTGTTGAAATGCTGGGGGAAAAGCCTGCTTTATTCTGTTTAGACGCAGCTAATGATGATGTTTTATATAGGTTTTTTTGCTGCTGGTCTAAATGGTTCAATGCTTTATCCCACTACAAAAGTCTGCTTTTGCTCAAACGTGCCAGCTCAAGACCGATTTTGCAGGAGTTAGGAGTGCCTTACTTCAGCCTGCTTAAATATTCCATTTTTCAAAAATCATTTAAGAGTCCAGAATGCCTCAGTAACACTGGGGCTGTGGGATGTGCTACTATCCTTTTATATGCAGTTGCTGTAGCTGAAGAGGCAAGTTTTGGCTTCTCCTGCAGAGCAAACGTGGCTTTAAATTATGACTTTTCTCTATTTTAATGTAGTCATTTATCAGACCTGACTCCTCTGCAGATACAGCCATATCTGGTTTTGATACTTAATCTAGGAAGAAATGGTTAATAAAATTAATTGATGCTACTTAGAGGCATTCAACTGCATATTTGTCTTGTCTACTAAGTTGCTTAAGCTGCAGATATTTGAGTTGTGTAAACCCACTGCAGTTTGCACAGCTCTCAGAAGGCACAATATGAGATGCCAGGGCCTGTACAACTGCAGTATTGCTGTTGTGATGCTTGAGAAGAACTACAAGCTATAACTTTAGGTTTATATTTGCATTTCAAAGAGTGTTTACAGGGACTGTAATCTAAAGAAAGACTTAGAGTTAATGATTGACACAGAAATAACAAAGAAATTGAACTTAGCAGTGCTACTTTAAGAGTTAGAGTTGGCAATCACATTTCACATGGAAAATTGTACTTCAGACTTTGATCTACCATATAAATCAAGAATAGGAAAATGTCACTTTTGCAGGTCGATACAAGATGCTGAGTATGAGACAGCTGAGGCAGTGCGGTATGGCTCGCCTGCTGCTTTAATCTGTTTAAATTCCCTTGTGTTTAGCATTCCAAGTAGCTATTTACTGAACTCTTAAAGATATTTGATATCTCTCAGTATTTGACAACTGAGATACTTGGTATCTATCTGCTGGTGCTTTTTATCTGTGGTTTTATTAATATCTTTAAGACTGGATTACTTCATCCAAATCCATCATAGTGGTGTTCTGGCCACAGTCATCTAGGGTATAAGAGAAGCCTCATCTCCTATAAATTGGAGCTTTCTTATACAATTGTTAAATGATTTGATTTGCTGCCATCAGATTTTTCTATTATTTTGACAGATGAAATAGTTTGATACTGTATCTTTCTGAATAATGTATCTCTGATTATTCTAAGAGGGTGCTTTCTTGCACATAAATCCTATCTCAGCAGCTGTAGTTCTCCTTAAAATGCTAGCTACATAGTAACATGTTCAATATTTAATTAGCCTTGCTATGTGATTAACATCACTTTAATATTCACTCAGAAATACTTGGCTGTTAAAGTAGAAAAGCTTATGTATATGTGTAGCTTATTTATATACCTAGATTAATCTAAACATGAAAAATATGAATGAAAAATGTAGGCTAAATACCCAGATAATATTCTTTGACAACCAGCTCTGCTAGACTGTAGAATCAAACCTCCTTGCAGGCAGCCTTGAACACCAGAACATACTCTGTGGCACACAAGGGGCAGAGATCTGGGTTTGCTGAGCTCTGGGCTGGATGATCTGACATTATTGGATTGCCACTGTAGTGGCCTTCATGCTGATGGCAGTCCTCAGGCCCTTGCCTTATGAAAAGGTTGTGGCTTGCTTCCTCCAGGTAGCAGGGTGATTTAGGCTTTGCCTAACAGTCTGTCTTCAGAGTTTGGAGCTGAGAAGAGTATCTGGCAAGGGGCAACAGGCAGTTACTGGGGGTAGAGAGTGGCAAAATCTCTGGTATATGTGTAAGTGAGCAGAAATGGAAATGGTGAGTGTGAGGTTCTGCTGCTGTCCCAGGTGTGCCGCAGGGCCCAGCACACTACTTGGTGTGGTGGTACCAGGCATCATGTCAGATGCATTGCCTTGGGTGTATTAGTGTCCTCCATCTCCAGACAAGGTGCTGCTCTAAAAATAAAAGCCTCACCCCAAAGCATCCTTCTGGAGCAGAAGGATTTGTGGCTGCTGCTTGTTACAGGACAGATTGGTTGCAAGATGTGACCTCTAATTTGTAATGAGAAGTAGGGCTTTAAGTCAGTAGGTCTGACTTCTCCACCTGAGTTTGTTTCTGAAATCTGTGAACCACTTTCAAGCGGACCATGAGAGGTAACTAAAAAACAGTATTGCCTGTTGGTTTAGGTTTACTTATATAGGGTTTGTATCCCCTCTTTCTTTTTTTGGGAGACTAGGGGAAACGGGAATTAAAAAAAAAATCCACCCTCTCCTACAACAAGCTTTTCAACTGCCAGTATTATGCCAAGAATGCTGTAGACTACACTCTTCATGGCTCCTTTGAGCGTTCGTTATGCTGCATCATTCCCTAACTGTTCCCAGAGAGCAAGCCTGTTATTAGTTGTGTATTTGGTGGTATTCCTGTCCAGAGGTTTACAGGTATGTCTATACTAGTAAATCTCACAAGCCAGCCTCTGTGGACAAGAGAGGTATGGCCCAGCTTACAGCTGCATGGCTAGCAGCTGTAGTGCACCTCTGGCCGCCTTTTCTAAACAGATCACTCTTTGGCCTGTGTTGTCTGAGCATAGTTTGAATTATGGTTCAGAAGGGCCAAAACAACACCAGGTGTTATGATAGCCTGTTAAATGCTACGGGAAGATCTTGTGCCAGTGGTGAAGGCATGTGTCCTGGCCATGTCTTGTTTATTACTACAGGTTAAGTTACTGTAAAGGCTTCTAGATGCTTCAAAATCCACTTTTCCATGTTGTCTTGTGAGTGTCCCAGCAGAGAATCTTCATGCAAAATCCCTGCTTTAACAGACTCATGTTCAGCTTGTGTTTGCCAAAGCTCTTATCACTCACTTGAACAACTGTTGTTAGCAATGTGCCTTTATCTCATTTTGCTTTCCTTGGATCAATTGAGGAGCAAAAGAAGTGAGAGTGATTGCTAGTGGTGCATGAATTACACAGGTGGTATTTAGATGTGGCCATGAGTGGACAACCCAGCATGAAAGTTAATCTCTACTGCTACTATGATTCAGGGGTGTCTGAAGAAACTTCCTGATGAGCAGTGTGCCAGGAGGATGGCTGCAGGGGACAGCAAGCTGCAGGTGATGGTTGCTGCATAAGGGCCATTAGCCCTTCCTGAACACAGTGCCCTGCCTATGTCTTGCCCTTGCTCTGACCTCATGATGCTGCTCCTAGGAGATACCAAAACTCACCAGGGCATTGTCCTGGGCAGCCCACTCTAGGTGAGCTTGCTTGAGAAGAAGAGTTGGACCAAAGGACCTCCCCAGTTCCCTTCCGACCTCTACCCTACTGTATGACTCTGTGCTTTGATTTCTAAAGCACCTCAACTCAGCCCTGATGCCTGCTGGAAAGGATGCTGGGACAAGGGATGATCCCAAGCTCCTCCCTGAGCATTCATCACAACATAACAGCTTTCCACTCCAGAATTTCCTATGGCAGACATAGAAGAGATAACATTTTATTGTAGATGTCATCTGTGGGGGCCCAGGAATCATAATGGTTCAGATGATAAAAATTAATTAGCACCTACAACAGTCAGAAAGCTCTGATCAATCAAAGGCAGGAAGAGACAGGCTTTTGTTCTTCTTTCTTTGGGGAACATAGTTTATGAGGAATTGTTTATAGCCCAGAAGAGAGGAGCTATTGCTGGCATTGAGTGCAGGATGGCTCTGGCACCTTGTCTCTATAGGTAATGCCCTTGGAGACCTATGCATGTGCAGAGATGCACAGTGCTCCTGTGCCACACAGCAGGATTTGATCAGGAGAACCTGGGGAGCTGCTGTGGAGTTTTGAGCCCTGCACAGCACCATCCCTTGCCAGTGAGTTGGATGGGCTTAGAGCAATGTTGAGGCTTGGGAAAGAAGGGCAGCAGTGCCTGGTACACACTTGGGCTTATTGACCTTCTGTACCTTTCTGCATCTTTTCATTGGCCCATTTGCCAAAATGTTTTCTCTCTTCCTACTCTTTTCTGCACAGCTTTCACTCATCAGGCCTGTTTTCACTTTCAGTTTTACCTGTCTTCCTTCTCCTGGGGAGAGCCTGCAAACCTTTCCACCCCACAGTGGTATTGGATAAGGAAAGCCACAATCCACTGGCATCAGTTCTGATTTCAGCCAAAGCGAGCTCATTTTACCTTCTGTCCTCTGAAATGCTTGCCAGCTCTTCTGGGTGCCCCAGGGAGTCTGCTGTGCTCTCAGATGGTTGGAGGCAAAGCTGGAGGTGCTTACAAGTGTCAAAGTTAGCAGGCAGCAAGAGACAACCTGGAGCAGTAAGTGACTGTTTGCCAAATTGTATCTTATCTGTCCAGGGGAGATTCCTTTGGCTGGTTTGCATTAGCCACATTTTTCACAGTCGTCCTGACACACCAGAATAGACTTAATGAAACTCTGAAGTTGGACCTGAGCAAAACCCCTCTGAAGCTGACAGCTACTCCCCTCTCTTCCTGTGGGTATTTTGATCAAGCACATGCCTAGTGCATTTGAGAAACATCCTCGCTAGTCTTCCTTACTATGTATCCTCACAAGAGGTGGAGGAATAACCTAAACACTAACTCTACTGCCAGGAAGAGACACAGCAGCAACTTAGCCTCATTGGAAATTCCTCTCCTTCACCAGATGTGCTGTCACAGTATTTGAGGTCCTAACATACCTCTCTGGTTTCAGACTGCACTACTGTATCTCCCTCGGCTTCTTTGAGGACACAGTGGAGAGGAGAGTGCATGCTGTAAAACTTCTGCCTGATGCTTGCTGTCTGCTGTGTCTGCAGGGGCACTTTGCTCATCCAGAGGCAGTTCTGGAATGCCAAAGCATGTGCTGTTTGGAAGTAAAAACCAGCTTAAGCAAAACCCACCCAAAGCCCTACACCACCTATGTTTTCAGCTCTCTGATGCCCTGTCTGCAGGCTTCAGCTCATCTTGCAGAGGAAACCATGGCCTGAGTGGCAGTGGCCATGACACAAGCAGGGCTGAGGGGATAAACATCTAATGCCCAGCCCTGCCAGAAATGATGCTGAGTTTTCTGGTTTCCCAAGCTGCAGCCTGTGGCAACTCAGTCCTGCCTCTTACCTTTGGATTGCTCTGTGGGAGCTGACATCTCTTCAGCTGCTGGACTAGAAAGGCCAGGCATATAGTCAGTTTCTGTGGTTGTCAATCATGAACTACACTAGCACCTTCACCTGCGCACATCAAACCTTTGGTCTCAAGCCAGCTGCTGGAAAGAAGATCAAGCAGCCTCTCCCACTCCTGATCCTTGTGTCTATGCAGAAAACCATGGCTGTGGGGCTGCTCTTGCAGGCAGCCACCCCACCAGTATTTGCTTAAAAGAGGAGGCTGCCGGGGACCCCTAAACAGCCAAGCTCTGATGGGGCCAAGAAGGCTGCAGCTGGCTGCTCAGTGCAGTGTATCTGCTCAGTTGCATCTAGCTGGAGCAGGTCCTTGTTGGCTGGGCTCAGCAGGTTTGGCCCAATGCAGATGGCCAGGCTGCTGCAGCTCATCCTGTTGGTGGATGTGTTGTGGCCAATGTGCTGAAGGAGGGAGAGCAGCTGTGTCAGGAGGAGGACATTGGCCTCAGGTAACTTCTTGGACATACTGGGGGAACAGGAACACAATGTTAATAAAGCAGATGTTGTCCACAGCTGTCCCCCAGGCTTGCCCAAGGCAGGTGTGGGTCAGTGGCTGTGCCAGTGCTCTCAGCCAGTGGTCAGGGCTCCTGTTCAAGAGACAAGCTGCCGCCTATGCTTGTGATTTCAGCTCTTCAGTCTTCTCCTCCTTGCTGCTCTTCTGCATTGCTGCCATCCACTCCTTGTAGTCATCTGCCATGAGAAGCTTAGCAGGGATGCTTTGGAGGAAGCCCTGCAATGCCAAGGACTCCAGGTGAGCAAATTGGGGATAACACTCCCTGTAAGCAGTGAGGTGTGGGAGAAGGGAACTGTTGGCCTTTACATCACAACTTCCAATTTACTGAGAGGAAACCTTTCTGACCTTTTGAACACTGCCAGGTTTCCTGCTTCAGTTGCTCCTGATATACCTATTACTGCCTTCAGCCAGTCATCATCTCCTCTCCCATAGATTACTTGAGACTGGAGGAGGGAAGTGAAATGGAAATAGTTACCCTTTTTTGGCATTTTAAAGGCATGAGGACATGCTTGAGACATTCACATTTTTTCTCCTTCTGCTGTTCTCATATCCTCCTTCCTTCCCTCCTCCTTCCTTTTAATAGGAGCTGCAGGGGAAGAAGGATGGGAAAATTCACTAAATTTTTCCAAAGAAAAACTTAAAGGCCATAGGAATGGAACACCCCCTGACCTTGCTTTGCTTCTCACTGCATAATAGACAAAACATGGTGGCAAGCAGTCAGAATAGCAGCTAAGGCACTTGCAGACAGATGACTGTAAAGCTTTTTGATTTACAAGGCAGCTTGACATAAAGGTAAATTATGCACCATTCATATTGGGCAGGGTCTAATCAAATCTGTATGTCTGTTAACTCATTCCAAGTGGGAAAGCTTCATCTGTTTGGATTCTGGCAAGGTGGCAAGTTCGCTGCTGTAGTTTTGTAACTTTTGCTTTGTCCATGCTAACTACTGTACTGTAACAGAAGATGACTTTGGTGTTGGGTCTTTACCTTTTATTCAGCTGCTGTGACTTATACAAGGCATATTAAAATGTTGGAGTTGTGTTACTGAACAAAAGTGTATTCAAAGATCCCATTTTGAGCAGAATGGGAAGATTTGTCAGTGAAGTACAGGGCTAATTGTTGTCCACCTAGAGAAAGAACAATAAATATGTGAATTTGCTAGTGTAACCTTGGAATATGTCTGATGGTTGCAAGGAAATTATTTGCTTCTTTCACTCTAGAGGCAAAACTCTGTAAATGTTCCCACATTACTGTTTGACAAGACATAAATGTGGCACCTTCAAGGCAGAGATACAAACTGTCATCCTTGCAGGCTTAAGTTGTACTAAAGCCAAGTCTTGCTACCATCTCACTGATATATTAAATGCCAAGCAGTTGAGAAGAAGAAACTGTTACTCCATCCATCTTTGTGACTGAATGCCCTTGCTTCCCTTCCATCTTGTTTATTCATGTGTATTTGGAGACATTCCACAGTGTGGGCTGTGTAGCTGCAGTTTTGTCTCCTTGGAGCTTGCCTTCTGTCCACTTAATTAAATGCTAAGGCAACCTTTAATAAAGGCAATGCTGCTTGTTACTGGTTCACTCCAGCCTGTTCTAGGGAAAAGTGTAGGAAATAAAATTAGAGGACCAAATGCAAAGAGGTGGATGTGCAAGAGGGTGGGGAAAAATGGCAAGAACCTCCATTGAAATAGGCTTGAGGAACTAGGAAGGGAAAAAGAGGCACAAATATTGCTGGAGAGGGGAGTGAAGGTGAAAAGCCAAAACCAACCTCTTAAAATAGGAAGTTAGAGATTATGGAAAAATATGAATTCCTTTAGTGTGTAACATTTGTACAGCAATTTCATTCTTGAGTGGTGAGACATGGCTGATTCCAAGTTAGACTAAGAATGAAAGGGGGAATGGGCTGTAATGGCTGAAGCTGAGGAGTAAAGGAATTTGGCTTCCTTTCTGGTCAGCACCCAGATAATACTGGAAGCTCTCTGCTTTTCCTTCCCCAATGTAATGAGTGGCCATGGCTGCTCAAGCATGGAGAGGACTAAAGCTTTGTTTTGCTTTAAACTGTGTTTCTATCTAAAATTGTTGCCAAATCTTGTAGTCCACAAGTATGGATACTTATTCATGTTCTTAAATCTAAGATCCATTTAGTTCTTGGCTATTTTGAAAACTAAATACACTTAAATAAAATAATCCAAATATCATGCACAATTTCCAGCTTGCTTAGTGGAAGTCTAAGGGTTTAGTATTGAAAAAACTACAGGAGTGGACCCAGATTGTCAGGAGGCAATAAATTAAAATACCCAGATTTAATGCATTTCTAGGTTATTTGCCTCCAAAGTTTAAAATTGGCTTACATTTCTGACACAAGATGCTCAGATAAGTTGGCCTCCTGGCTGAAGGACCCATCTCAAGCATGAGCAAAGTCAAAGACAGGCAGTGAACTGTTTCAAGAGCAATCTCAAACTATGCAGTGGGGCAAGGGAAGACATGGATACCTGTAGTGTGTTCATGGCATAGTGAGGAGCAAAAGATACCTGCAGCTTTTAAATGCTTTGTGTCAGTTGGAAATGTGATGCTGGTGTAGCACAAAGTTAGTACCAGGTGACTACAGAAAATGGAACAGAGCTCTTGGGTACTGTAGAACACAAAGGATGCAAAAATCCAGTGAAATGGCTCCAGTTATCATTGCTTTGTGCAAACTAGCAGATCCTTTACAATGTGAGTGTAGGCTGGACCATTTCTGGTGAGTATACCATCCTTTGGTGTCATTACTTCTGCCACTTTTCACACTTGCCCATATGATGGTAAGTAACAGGATTTGTCAAAGAGGGGCAAGAAATGGCCTTGAGCTATCCCAGGCTGGGCCTAACCCTGGTCTGTTGGTGCTTGAGCAGAGCAAGGTGGAGGACCAGATCAGATTGGCTGGGGGCATCTGTCCCACCTCACCCATGTGAGCTTCAGTAAGTTATGTGCTGCTACCTGGAATAGATGTGGAGGTGGCTTTTAGGACAACTGAGCTGGCAGTCTCCATCTCTACATTAATGTTCCATGCTGTGCTCAGGTGAGGGCATTCAGTCTTGTTAGATGAACTTAGTCACATATGGAGGCAGATCTAATCATATGCTTTATGTTTTATCTCTTTACTTGTATATGCCAAGTCCTATGAAAGCAGCACAAAGTGGAGTCTTCACCTACTTGCAGGTTCTCTCCCACCATGTTCAGCATGTTAGTATGCTGTTATGATGCTGTCCTTGGCATATTGAATACCATTGTTGTTTTTATGTTCCTTTCCTGAATTAACTGTCTGGGCTGGATTCTGATCATGGTTACAAGGAGCTGTTCTGGATTTAGGTAATGTATATTGTAGGTGAAATCTTGTTGAAAGGCAAGGAGGAATATTATGCTTAGCTGGAAAGCATCCACATAACTGTACCCATAGACAAGTCACAACTTGTCAGTTCTGGAATCATGATAAATTGAGCTGATTAGTGCTGGGAAAAAAGGGGTATTTTTGTTGTTGTTACAAAAAATGTGAAAATAAAACTTGTCACAAAAATAGCAAGCGCTGTTATTCCAGTGTAGACAAAACCAACATCAGCAAGTAGAGGAAAAAAAAGCACACTCAGAAAACAGTTTAGTAGAAATGAAAGTTTATGCAACTAATAAATGTGACTCATCTGTACTTCTTCCACCCCAACTGCAGACCAATGTTCCAAAAATCTTTCCCAGAATTAGTGTGTAGAGAGTGTTTATAAATTAAAGTCTGTTTATAAGTTTAAAACTCAAGAGTGGGCAGCTAGCACACAGAGGGTTTTATTCTTCCATTCTACTCAATGTGTTGTCTATAAAAAGGATGGCCACTCAGGTCAGATAGTCTATAAACAGTCCATGAAGATTTCTGGCCTGTAAACTGACTAAAGTCATTCTGTTTCCTAACAGCATTGGCTTCACTGGTGTGTAATGGACATAATGTCTGTGCCGCAGCTTTGAAGAATGATAGCACCATATGCCCACCACCACAATATGACACACAGCCTGCCAGACTAGAGAGTGTTTGGTTTCTGTTATCTTCCTGCTCTTGTCCATGGAGTTGGTGTATTTGTGACTCTGTGCAGCCATCAGTAGCAATGCATTGATTATTCAATGCCTTTAGTCTCTCTTATCCTTCTGTTTCCTGAGAGAAGCAGCTAGTGTGAGCCTACTACCCCAGCTCCTCATAAATTGCAGGTCACTTGTTAACAAGGTCATTTCAAGGTCTATTCAAAAAACGTTGTTAGTTTTATTTTTGGTTAGTATTATTTAATATCATAATGCTGCTAGTCATTAAATACTTTTTTTAATAGCTAAGCCCCCAGTTACAGTGAAAAAGATATTCTTTACACTCAACATCATGCTTCTAGGACACTTTTGTTCTAATGCAATGGTGCATATAAGGGCTTTTTTTTTTTTTGGAAACAAATGTGAAATATCAGAGGTTAAAAGGTGTTCAGTGATTCAGATAACAAGAATACTGAAAACATTGGCTGTAACAGATCCATTCAAGAAGTACCGATAAGCCCTTGGCTAATGGAAGTTTTTCATTCTAATATTAAGTGGACAAACCAAATGATTATTTTTTTGAGCAAAACTGTTTTCAGATGGTGAAGCTCCTAGTTTTTCACTTTCTAGAAGGAGCAAATGCAATGCGTCAGGGTAATGGAATGACAACTGCACAGTTGTTTCCCTTTGGGAGCAGTGATACACAGAGATGAAACTTGGGTCTGGCAAAACTTTAATTTTATGTCATTGTCTCATGGTATCCTTATACACCCAGTGACACATAGTTTATTTAATATTGGCCTTTTTACAAAGAGAAGATAGATATAAAATTATTTTTGTGTGCGTTTTAAGTGCTGGTTTGTTTCTTTCAGTGCAGGCAAGAAGAAAATGTTACTACTTTTCTTCTTTGACATGTGCCCTTTACTATCTGAGTAATCCTCTCCAAAACCATTAGTACAATGAATCTATGAAAATATGGAGGGGTAAAATTAATAATGGTGAAAACCTTGAACTTACTGAACATTGACAGTTTCTTAACTTCCTTGGTTAGAAGATTGTGAGTTGAAAGAGGGGGAAAAGTTGGGAAACTTTATGAAAACAGCCAAAATAAATAAATCCAGTCCTACTGAGGTAAGACTTGGTAGGTAATGCAACTATACAACAGGTGTATTTTATCTAAAACTCATGTTGTATGATCCATTGTAGAATTACTGCATTCTCTTAAAACAAAACAACCCCCATGAATCATTTATGTAAAGCAGGTATTACAGGATGGAGACTTAACAGACTTAGCACTTTCACATGCAGAACACAGAAGGCCTGATACTAATGTATTGAAAAGTGACCTTTTCTGCTGGTGTAGAATACTTCTTCCATAAACAAGATTCAACCTGTGCTCAGCAAGCATCAAAGAGGTGGCACTAGGAGGGGTTGAAATGGGAGTCAAAGTATAGCCAAAGGGGCTATAGCAAGTGTCAACTCTGAAGATCTAGATAAATGTCTCCTTTTTTTAAAATCATTTTTTTTAATTTAATATGTGGTGGAAGTGGTTTCTCAATATCAGGCCTACCACAGTTGTGTGTAAGAGGGCAACTCTGAAGAAGCTAAGTAAACAATCTTCTGACTGCATTGGCTTGAAATTTTCTGGCAAATGTGTTCTGATAAATAGGCCAACAGCAAACTGATCAAACAGTGGTTGTGTTTTGTTTTTTTTTAAAAAAAATCCAATCTAAGTGAATTCATTTGCTATTTATGTTCATTCTAGGTGGTGGAATTTCATGAAACGAGTATTTCATGAAATGAGGCAGGACATGGCTTTTTGGTCAGTTCGCACAATACTAGACCTACTGGTGACAGATGGGGTATACCTATCTCAAAGGGGGAAAAGGGTTTTTGCACAGGAGCTGGCAGGGCTCATTGAGAGACCTTTAAATTAGTTTTAAAGGGAGGAAAAGGATAAAACAGGGCTTGCTGGAGATAGGCCTGAGGGCAGCACATCAATGTTTGTGGGAGATAGTGTGCTGGTGAGGTCCTTAAGTCTGTCACCCCAGTGGAGGTTGGGGATGGAGTGTCATGTGATAGTAAAGACAGAAGGGATATTGATGGGCTAGAAATCACAGAGGCACCTGGGAATGGTCAGGTAGGAATTAAATCTGCTCCTCCCAAAAAGGTGATGGGCTCAATAGCCCAGCTAAATTGCATCTATACCAGTGCACACAACATGGGCAGCAAACAGGAGGAGCTGGAAGCCATTGTACAGCAGGAAAATGATATAGTTGCCACCATGGAAATATGGTGGAATGATTTGCACAACTGGAGTGCTGTGTTGGATGGCTATAAACTCTTCAGAAGGAATAGGCCAGGAAGGAGAGGCAGTGGAGTGAACATGTATGTTAGTGGGTGCTTTGATTGTCTTGAGCATAATGATAGTGATGATAGGCTTGAGCGTCTATGGGTAAGAATCACAGGGAAGACCAACAAGGCAGATATCATGTTGGGAATCTGCTGTAGACTTCGCAACTAGGATGAAGAAGCAAATGAAATATTCTCTAGGCAGCCAGAAGTCTCATAAAGTACCCCACGAGAACAAGTGGCAGTGATTAACTTACCAAATGTCTGCTGGAAATACAATATAGCAGAAAGGAAGGCATTTAGGAGGTTCCTGGAGTGTGTTGAAGATAACTTCCTAACACAACTGATGAGAGAGACAACTAGGGATGGCTCCCTGCTAGACCTGTTCCCAAACAGAGAACTTGTGGTTGATGTGAAGTTTGGAGGCCATATTTGGCATAGCAATCATGAAATTTATCGTTTTTTCACTTAGGGAAGTAAGGAGGGGGATCAATAGAATGGCCACCTTGGACTNGATAGTGTGCTGGTGAGGTCCTTAAGTCTGTCACCCCAGTGGAGGTTGGGGATGGAGTGTCATGTGATAGTAAAGACAGAAGGGATATTGATGGGCTAGAAATCACAGAGGCACCTGGGAATGGTCAGGTAGGAATTAAATCTGCTCCTCCCAAAAAGGTGATGGGCTCAATAGCCCAGCTAAATTGCATCTATACCAGTGCACACAACATGGGCAGCAAACAGGAGGAGCTGGAAGCCATTGTACAGCAGGAAAATGATATAGTTGCCACCATGGAAATATGGTGGAATGATTTGCACAACTGGAGTGCTGTGTTGGATGGCTATAAACTCTTCAGAAGGAATAGGCCAGGAAGGAGAGGCAGTGGAGTGAACATGTATGTTAGTGGGTGCTTTGATTGTCTTGAGCATAATGATAGTGATGATAGGCTTGAGCGTCTATGGGTAAGAATCACAGGGAAGACCAACAAGGCAGATATCATGTTGGGAATCTGCTGTAGACTTCGCAACTAGGATGAAGAAGCAAATGAAATATTCTCTAGGCAGCCAGAAGTCTCATAAAGTACCCCACGAGAACAAGTGGCAGTGATTAACTTACCAAATGTCTGCTGGAA